>CM062811.1:1106222205-1106485621 GCA_031772625.1 Pinus tabuliformis
TGCTTGAATTTCAATACCTCTGATAGAGCGCCATCATATATTGAGATAAACGAAGTATTTTATATGGATGTTGTTCTTAAGTGTCTATACGAAAGACAGTCCCTTCCCTATCAATTTCTGGATTCGATTCCAAGGATCCCACAATATATTTTCTTGATTCCGGATGCGGATGCGGATGGTGACGGAAGCGTCGAAAGCGAAAGCCACCGGTCATGTATGGAGAGCTGTATTGCTTTGAAGTTCATCACCCGGTAAATGATGGAGAGGTAAATGGTGGAGTACACCTATTAAAGGCAGAGTTGGATAATGAGAACACAAGAATCGTGGAAGAGGGTGACTTTGTTGATTTTGCGGAGGGTTGGGCTGATGAGTTGGAGGACGACGCGGATGGTCAGAACAACCCTGAATTTCCTAGGGGTACCCAACGTAGCGGGAGGCCCATCCAAGTTTTTCCGTGCACTAAATGGAAAAAACAATATAGGCTCGATTTAGGGACGTGCAAAAGCATGGTAGATAACATGGCCATCGACAACGTGGCTCATTTTGGGGCAATCTATGTGTACCAATTAAAAGGTATAAAATTTGTTGATGAACATCGAGATTTTGAATGAGATCTCCACAACCAAAGTGGCTCAATTTGGGTCTATATTTGAAAGCGGTGAAGATATTATGATTGTTGTACTATATTTTTTTGCAAAGCTTTATTTAAGAAAAAAAATTTAAGAACTTGAAAAACATATAGTTATTTTGAAAGATTTAAGTATTTTTGACTAAGTGAAGACCCCTATGATAATTTTAGGTTTTAATTAATAATATTATAATATTAAAAAAATAATTTTCTGTTATTTATTAAAATAATATTAAATTTTTGATAAATTATCCATTATAAAAATAATATTGTTTTTTGACAAATTTAATTTTAATATATTTTGTTGAATTTGTTTAATAATTTATTATTTTATTATTTTATTTTTAAAGTATTTTGTTTTATGATCATTATAATTATAATTATAATGGTAATGAGATTTACGGGTATGAGATTGGAGAACTTAATGATATTGAAAACAATTTTAAGGGTAAATGTGGATGAAGGTTTAATAGTTATATATTTGCATTTTCGTTGTTTATAATTATTTGTAATCTTTTATTAGGTGGAAGTTAATGTGGTAATATTTAGAACTTATGAGAGTGTCGTTGGTGGAAAGATGGAACAAAGACGAGTGTATTGGTGGTTGAAACCAAAATTGAAGATGTACTCTCATAACTCGTTTGTAACCCATATATTTCTATTCGAAGATTTGCATCACATGTTAAGGTCATGAAGATGTAGTATTACACTCACGATGTGTAAATTTAAGAGGGGGAGTATGTAACACCCCACCATTGTATGTAAAACTTTGCTAACCAAAGATGAGAAAGATAGGTACGCTATGTAACAAGAAAAGTAAATACTTTATGAAATAAATAAAATAATTAATCACTTGGAAAAATGAGACACCAAGAGATGAGATTCTTGCCAAATCCCATTGGTGAATGGGAAGGGATAATTCTTACATGATAAAAATTCTAGATAAAATTCTTGATAAAGCTTGATGGATTGGGAGATAAATATCCAATATCTTTCTTAGGTGTAAAATGATGCTAAGCTTAACATAAAAGCCTTGCATGAGAGAAAGACAAGCTTTTATGGGAAAAGCCTTGGAGGAGAGAAAGACAAGCCTTTCCATTAAAAGCCTAGGCAAATGGATAAAAACATCCACCTAAAAGGGGGACCCCTCTAAACGAAACTATATCATGAAAGAGGGTATTATATACCCATTGAAGAGATCAACAAAGGTAGTTGATTAGTGGCAAGAACTCTGAGCTAGTGGGTGAACTAGTGGAAGATCATTTTAGGTTGGGTGGCCGTGTTCAATTTTCACAGTGACTATGCTCAACTAAGCTAGTTTACTTTAATTGCTTGGGATGTACTATATGTGTCCCCTTTACTGTCTTTGTTTTACATATTTAAACTTATGAGTACAATTACATGATTCTATCTTATGACTCATTACTCTTGTTGTTGTAGAATTTGTGAGTATATGATGCATGAATAATCCTTGTCGTGAGATGATGGAATAATGGTGATTAATTATGCATGAGACAACTAGGTTTAAAGAGTAATTATTTGATACACCATTATTTGATACAAGATAAAATATTCTCGCAATCAGTTAGAAGAAATGCATAAAGTGGAGTCTAAGAGAAGCTCTAAATTGTCTTTGGGCATTATTAGAATACAAGAATTGCTTGGGAAAAGAAGAGAAGACAACACATGAAGACCACATGAGAAGGTGTGAGTTGCAGCAATCACTGGCGAGAGAGAGGTCTCTTGATGTCATATCTAAGCATAAACAAGAGGAGGAGGTGGTGAGAGAGAGGTCTCTTGATGTCATATCCAAGCAGAAACAAGAGGAGGAGGTGGAGGGACAAATAAGATACCTCGCAAGGTTTTGAAGATCATAGATAGAGAAAGAGGAAGAATTCAAGTCTAGGAGTTGAGTGAAAGGAAACTCTACATTACCAAGGAGATGAGAAGTGAATAATGATAGTTTGATTGAGAATAGGAGGGCCAGAAGGACACACCCCTCAAGTGAGTAGTAGTAATGGCTAGATTCCCTGATTAAATGGAGGGTGGAGATGGGTTAATCTCTAGATTCCCTAGAAAACTTGGGTGGAGGCTTTCTTCTTGTGTTCATGGTGAGGAGTTTTTTGAACTCTCCCTTTACTTGTTTCCTAATTTTAACGTAGTGCATTCTGGATTCTCAACATTGGGTGGAAATAATGTGCACTATCTCTTTGAGGATGTGGGTGAAACATCCATGGATACTTTTGTTTGGCTAAGTGTGGAAGCATTTTATCCTCTAGAATCCAATATTTGGTTGTTGGGTGGAGGTAGTAGGATCTCTGCATTCCCAATAGTGGGCAAGTGTGAGAAGTACTTGAAGTTCCTTACTCAAGTTCTGAAATTTGGTTCATGAGTGAAAAATACAAAAAAGATTGGTTGTAGCTCATCTAAGGTTGGGTGGAGAGTTAGAGTAACAATCTTAGTTTCCTTGATTCCATCATCTTCAGATAAGTGTTCATACAACTTATATGAATGTAGAACACTTGAATTTGGTTATTATATTATGAGCACATATTATTCCTTGTGCACCATGGATTTTCAAATGGATACCACCATGTTTTTCGTTTTGAGGATATGACTATTTTTAGACTATTGAATTATTGTTTGAATGTAATGGCTATAGAAGCCATGATTGAAATTATTTGATTATGTAATTAAATTTCATTTTTTAATGAATAAATGAGTCATTTGGGAATAATAGGGAAATAACACATAACTAAAGGAGTCTTCTCACTATTCTAGAAAAAAATGTTAGTGGCCAAGTCCATATGGTGGACCTCCCAAATATTCTCCTAAAATCCCAAAGGAGAAAAATTCAAAATTTAAGAATAACATAATGGGGGATAAGTATGATGTTAAATCCCTATGGAGGGAATTGATAAGTAGGGTGAAAAAAATGTAGAACATGAGGGAAAAGCTTGCGTTAAAGAAAAATAAATATTTTTTCTTATTTTAAATAAAAATCTTATGAAATTAAAGAGTGCAAACCCTAAAAACAAGATGGTGCTAAGGAAAAATATGTTGGGAAAAACTATAAGAAAACCACTCAGGAATACAAAAAGGTTGTTGATTCTTGGATGTAAGAATTTTGAGCTCTAGTGGAATTTCTTTGGTTAGGAGGAAAGTGCTATCTAAGTTAATATTCTCAAGAAAATGGTTAGAGTGAGATGGATATATTTTATTGTTTTAATGTTGAGCTATTTATCTATTAATTGTGATTGAAACTTATGAGTAAGAACTCTATTCATACTAAAACATAATTTTTAATGTGAAAATAACTCTTTGTAATTAATATTATGAATGAATTATAAATTGATTAGAAATTGAAAATAATTATATCATGATAACTGTATTGAGTAGAAATTATAGATACATATGTTGCAAGGTAAATTAGTATACAAATGGAAAGAGTAATAATCTAAGTCTCAAGGAAGAGGGATGGGATAATTAGAGTTATGGACGAGTTAAAACTAGGAGCATAATAGTATATATCTATACAACCTTCTACCTTAATTTTATATATGAGATAGAGTCATATTTTGAGATCAAAAAAAGAATTCTTAGTTTGGTTATGGTAATAGGAATTAGAATTGAAGCAACTGGATTCCTATAATATAATTCATCCAAAGCTAGATAGGCTTATTAATTGAAAAGAATTGCATAATTTAGAAATATAATTCCATCTAAACTGAAGAATTAAGATTCATCCACAAGAGGAGTTTGGAGGATAGCCATATAGTAAAAAAATTGTAGATGACTATGATTAATGATTAATGATACATGGAATTTACTTAATAATCTAAAATACCTTTGTACCAAATATGTTTGTGAGCTTGCTTAGGCCTCTTGATGGAAAACTAGAAATTATTTTTAATTAACTGAATATGATGTTACAATTGCTACATCAAAGTGAATAGTCTAGTAAGAACTTCCACAAGGAAGTACAATTAATTGATGAACATAAATATTAGTAGTGTGTGTATATTATATACAGGACTTTACATACTTGTATAATGCCTAGAAATTACCAAAGGGTGTGAAACTTTATTGATAATCTGAGTATTTACTCAAGTATGATTCTTATGATAAATCTTATTGGACACATTAAGTTTAAAGATGTAATGTACAAGATTTATGATAGATGTACATACATTGATAATGATTTCATACTTTACTAGAAAATTGCTAAAAAAAACCTAAAATTAAAATATGGATGTCTATACATTAAAATTTGTAAAGGAACAAAGAAATCCTTTAACAAAGTATTGATTGGAAAGAATAGTAAACATAATAATCATTAATACCAATGGATATTCTATTAAAAGGAATAATAAGCTTCTAATTATTGATAATAGAAAGAAATATAAGCACCCATGAAAAATTATAAACAAAATTGTAAATTACAATGGGATTGCAAGCCATAGAAAATACAATACATTAGGTGTTGCTAGCCATATAAAGAAAAGACAATAATATTTTTTTATTATGGATAACCATACTTAAGAGAATGGCCTTTTAATTCAATAAAGATTGGTTCATTGGAAATTATTGAGCTGAGAGGCTCTACGACCCAGTGTGAATCATTCTACAACCTAGTGTGAACGCCATGTGTAAGTATGTTAATGCTCAATTTGGAGTTGACACATGTCCCTTTTAAATATAAATAAAATAGTATCTAAGTAGAAAAACAATGCGGATTATAATAAAAAAGAAAAAAAATTATACATGTTTAGTTAGTTTTTCCTATGACTTAATATAATTTAATGTAAAATAATTAGAAGTAAAAAAAAATGTGATACTTTTCAAAAGATTTAATGTTGTACAAAATAAAATATACAATGTGGGTTATGAATAAAATATTTTAATATGAATTAATTTTGAAGTATAACTAAAATATATTAATATAAAAAAAGCTATTTTTGATCTACATGTTTTGTAATCTCTATAGAATTCAAAAATACACTTTAAACAATGACAAATTAGACATTGTTATTTGCACTCTAAAATAAGTTTTCACCTCAAGATTAGATTAGTATTTTAAATCGATCTATGTTGGTATGAATAAATAGACCCACTACTATATACTTATTATACATAAACAAAATAATTATAATGTATTTTTCAACCAAATCTATAGGTCATGTAAGAGCAACAAAAAAAACCATTCAATAAAGATAATTAACCACACTACATAGGCTTATGCTTAGTGAGAAACCATTGACAACTATTCTCAAGTATATGGACGAGAGTTAGTTAGTTCGCATGTGCCCATGTAATCCATATGTATGAAAGAAAATAGGAGAACGATAAGTTAAAAATGAGTACAAGAAAGCATGAATATAAGAATGATGGCTATACATTCCTTTAATGAAAACAAATACAGTTTTATACTGGAGATGGACATAGTTCCATGCGACCTTGGTACTCTGCCAAATTCAATAGAAAACTGGAAATCAAGACATTGATTAGAGAAAACAATGATAACCTAGCATATCTATATATATCTATCTATATATATATATATATATATATATATATATATATATATATATATATATATATATCATTTCGGGTAAAAACCTTGAAGAAGAAAAGGGTAATATATGTGTTATCTGCTAAACATACAAATAAGAAACTAGAGAAGACGACTGAACTATAAAGATACAATGCAGACTTCCAAGTCTGTAAATGCTACAACTATGGTAAATAAACAACACTTTTGTTTTTCAGGGTGAACCTTGGGCTCGAAGAATGATCCAAACCTATAACTGAAAAATGATAGAAATTATAGAAGAAGACGTGAACTCTAAAGATACAATGTAAACTTCCATGTCTATAAATGCCACAACTATAGTAAATAAACAACACTTGGGTTTCTCAGGGGTAAACCTTGGTGTCGAATAATGATCCAAACCTATAAATGAAAAATGACAATTTCAAAATGAAACTGATGCAGGAGCATCGAGCTAAGGGCACCATGACTGAGTGTTGGTCTCCGCCAAGGTGAAAAGTTTATCAGTGTTTGGTTTCTTAATGTTTAATTAGTCAAACCAGAATGTAGGGACTTGTTGTTTCTTTTTAATTTCAGTATTAGTTAGGGAATAGTATAGTTAGTTAGGGTCACTATCACAATTGTCTGCCTTTTAGTGAATAATTGTCTTATAACTGTTTCTTCCATTTAGAACAAAAAAAAAAGACATCCATGTCAATTGTAAAATCTTGCAGCAAGAATGACCGAATGAATTAACAGTTATATAACTAACAAAAGAAACAACTCAAGCATAATTGTGCACAGTTCAGGTAACTGTAGGAAAACAGTACAATTACAAAATGTAAATCATTTTGAGGGGTTGAGCACATGAGAATAGTAATAGAATACAAAGAATAATCTTCTTCCATATAAGCCCATCTATAATAGTTATTGTAATGTCTAACTACTTCTTCTTCATCATTGAGTAAACCAAATAAGCAGATAGAGTGCATGTCACTCCTTTCCATTGATTTTTTCTCTTAAAAGAATAGTAAGCAGAAAAAGAAAAGTGCATGGGAATTTCTAGCACAAAGGCTGGCAATCGACAAACAGAGACCATAACCAGAAGATCCAAACACATTTTGAACAAGTTCGACCAAGAACGAGCATATAACCGCTGAGTACAACACCCAGTGTAGAGGTAACAAATACAACCGAAATACACTGTGTTTCTTTTCATTCCAAACAAAAAAATAGTTGTATACATATTATAGTCCACAGATAATCCATTGAGCAGTGCAAGAATCTAACGAACCAGCAAAAACCCTAAATGAGGGTTCCAGATAGCCTTCAAATAGTATTTTGTAATCATTTTATAATTACAAACTTTGTGGAATCAAACAATGGTTTGTGTCAAATAACCTAGGTCGCATAGCGACGAGAGAGGAGTATGAGCAAACAAGTACTGGGACTCAGTCCAACCTAATCGACAGAGACTAACAATAAAAACAAGTTGAAATAGTGGCAGACCTACTCGGAAAGGACCGTGGTGCTCACACCAACCACACCAAAGAGCAAACCCCTGACCTGCGTAATCGAAATAGGGCGACACTGTTAGCCCAACTGTCAACAGAGGAAAGCAAACGAAAGGTAGAGAATTGTTTACACAGTGGGAAAAATATTACCCGGAGGTTTAGTAGTGCGGGAAGAAAGCAAACCAACTAAGCTACAATCCATGGTGACAACCTGAGACTGAGGAGCAAAAATTGTTAGAACTAGAGAAGATGAGGAGGAAAATAAATCATGGAGAGATAGTTTACCTGGAGTGAATTGCGAGCAGGAGGAGGCCACCATAGGTATGACCTGTAGCATGCACACCATTAGTCAAATCTAACCAGTAGGATAACCACAATAAAACAATAACAGCGGAGCAAATATAAGTCAAGCAATCGAAAAGAACATACTGTAGCTATTCTCTTATGCAAACGAGCAGAACCATCACCCTGTGCTCAAGGAACAGAGCCCATAAGTCACTAGGACAAACGCAGGTGCCATACTCACAGGAAGCACAGTCCATAACCGATGCACGTAGAGTTGTGGCTTAACACCACACATTTGCAACATGAAATTCTTGTTTCCACACCAAAACCTCGGCACAGTAGGTTGGAAAACAAAAATGAAAGAGTGACAATAGAAGGTAGGGTTTTGAAATAGACCGAGGAGCGGGAAAACAAAAACTAAGGCAAGGACCGCAGCACAATAACATTAATGACTGTCATAAATGCCACCTAAACAAAGTCCAGAATCATCCGAATATTAACAACTAATCGCAACTACTGAGTCCTCAAAAATCATTGCTTAATCATTTAATTAGTAATTAGTGTAATATTGTGTTGTTTATTGATGCAGGAGCATCAAGGCCATTTTTCATTTGTAAATATGTGATAAAAGGGGGGTGTGACATTTTTACTATTTTATTAATTAATTTGTTATTTTTAATAAAATAGGAGATAATTTGGAAAAGTGAGGATTTTGTAAATATTCTTTTATTGATTAAAAGGATATGAGAGAAATAGTTTAGGAGCAAAATTAGAGATTAGGAATTCTATGTATAGGACTTTGTTGAGTCCACACCTAAAATATAGATTAGTTGAGGATTAGGTGGAGAGATATTTTGAGTGAATTAAATGCATTATCTATGTATAAATATGAGGGGTTTTTGAGAGGATTAGGAGACATTGAGATTATGAGTGAGTGTGAGATTGAGAGTAAGCTTGAACAGCAAGGCTGTAAGCCTTCAGCAATTGTAAAGGGCCACAGAAATGAAAGATCTGGCCAAGGCGAGAGGAAGTTTGTAAGTAAATTTGTTTTGTTCAGATTATATATATATTGGCTGTTAAATTCTAAAACTGGGAATGAATTATGCACATTTAAATTGGAGGTGTTATGAATTCAGAGACAACTAGTTGACTTATATTTTGTATGGATTTGATAGTTCGATCTGCATAGTCAATGTCAATTGCACTGTATTGGGTATGAATAAATGGTGAATTATTATTGCTAATGTGTTGGTCTGCGGTCCAATGATAAAAGTCGACATATTATGTGAACCAAGTTATTGAAGCTGTATACAGGTGAAACTGAAATCAATATATTTGAAATTGTATGAATTTACAATACAGAATGGTTGTCTGCACAGTGGTATGGAGTGGCATCGTTTATATGAGTCGACATTGATAGAACTATGCTTCGGCATGTTTTAAATTAAATGGATCTAATTTATGCCTGACATTAAAATTAATGAATTTGGTGGTGATTTAGTCTATGTTGAGAGCGCACGTTTTGAATTCATTTACTCCGTAATGTTGGATTGATTGAAAACAAGTGGAATTGTGTTATATATAGCATGGAATCCAATTGAGAGTATGGAAATCGACTTTTATGGATCTGCTGGTACTGTTGAGGGAACAAAACGGAACGCAGAGACCGAGTGGGAATGATTTGTTTGTTAAAATTGACATTGATTTGTGAAAGAGTATGTTTGCAGGAGAGACCGTCAGCGCTGAAGAATTGTTTGCAGAAGCGACTGTATTGAATTGAGGAACAATCAGCGCTGAACATAAGTCTGGAAAAACTCGTTGAAATCCAGCATTGAGGAAATGGTGACGTTGTAATAACCATTAATAATTTATTCAGGAATTGCAAAACAGAAATCATGGAGCGGAACGTTAAAAACCGGATGCATAAGTAGTGAAGGTTGTGTAGACCAGATTGTTCATTACGGAGGTAAGATTGTTGGTTTAGTACAGACTTTGGATTGAAAGCGCTGACATTAAAAACCGTATGAGCCAGCATCATTTCTAATTCAAATGAATAAATTGAAGATGTGGGAGACTGCGTTGAAATCAGTTCATTGCAGTGGAATCGCTATGGAAGGTATGTAATTGAAGCGCAGAACTAAACTCTGTGTATTAGTTGATTGTAATTGCAGGAAAGGGTTGTTGGTCTTGGAATACAGCAAACAAATTGGAGTCTATGAAGTTAATTCGGAGCAGAGAGAGAGTTATGATTAACTCTTGAGTGAAATCGATTTTAAACATCGATTTCTTATGTCCGAATGTACTGCCTTAGCGTTGGAAGATTTGAGATTATAGTTCCACAGCAACTACAGAGGGTGAATTGGTATTACAAAGAACCTGTGTTATTGGTGGATAAACAAGTATGAAATTTGGATTCTATTGTTTAGATTTGAGCTTGGTAAAGGGTGCATCATGGATTTGTGTAAAGCGCTCCTGGATTTAATCCAGTGATTTGTGTGAATTGGTTGGTTAACCAATTGTCAAAGATTGAAGGGCGCAGTAAAGTTATGGATCGAATCCTGAATGAAGTGATTGTATGGATCAACGTTGAGGTTGATGACAGTGTTAAAAGCAGAGTTTGAGTTGGAGGATGGACAGCGTTTGATAACACAGGTATGTTTAAATTGAATGCAATTAGGTTGAATAGCGGTGGCAAGATAAGTTGTTACTAATGTTTGTATTGAGTTCAAAGGTGGAACTTTGTTATGATGCTTGTTTTGTGGAATCAAGCATGGGAAGACCATGAGCGCATGGTCTAATTGGTTTTTATGGAATATTGAACTCACACTATTATTGGATCCTAGATACTCATATTGCTGAATAGAAAGGAATGAAATAGGAAGTGATGGGTGAGTTTATGGGATTTATGTTGAAGGGTTTCCGCATAATAATGGTATTGTGTGAATTTGCCAACTATTGAAGGTTTGATTTGAAAAAAAAGCTGAGATGCATTCTTATATGCACGGAATGTTGCAGATCCTGGGTATTGCAGGCCCTGCCTGCATCAATTTTTGGTATCAGAGCTTGGCTCTGTTGAAATAGAAGATATTTGTTTTTCCGAATGAGGACAGAAGGTTTGTTGAACTGAAATGTATTTTTGAATGTGTGATGAATGATGAAGATCAGATTTCTAAATCTGATATGCAAACTACACAAGTGAACAGGATTGCAGGGAGGAAAAGATCATGCAAGATCTTAAGAGGTGAGATGATTTTTCTGATTTGAAATTTGTAAATGCAGTTTATGGTTGCAGAGAAGATGATGGCAGTGAACCTGGCATTCAGCTAAAGGCTGAATAAGGAGGACAATTGCAGTGTCCTGAAGAAGAAGGTGAGTTGAAGAGATAGCCTGGAGAGAGCAGAGAGAGTGCTCGGAGGGTTCCAGAGGCAGTGAACCAAGTACTTACCAAAAGACTGAGTGAGGAGAGCTTGGTGAGGTAAGGGGCAGCAAAGGAGATTGTTGTCGTAAAGGCTATTGCAACTCATAGTGAGTGAGAAACTCATGAAGGAAATGATCATGGAGGATCAGAGAAGAGGTTCAGAGGAATGCCATAAAGGTGAGATGACTGATGAGGTCAGAAGAAGAGAAATTGCAGTAATGAAGGTACAATTGCAGGTACTAGAGGAATGGCTGCAAGAGCAGGAAAATCAGAATAGAGGTTGGATCTTTCCACTGAAGGGAAAGAGAATGATTTGGCGACAATTGCAGAGGAGGTTGAGGCAAATTGTGATTGCGTTGTTGAAAAAGGAACTTAGAGTTCTTGAACCATAGATGGAATTTGAAGATTCCACACGTAGATTTGTTCAGATGGATGTGTTGGAGGGAGCAGTCAAGACTGAAAAGTCTTGCGGTTTTAAAACTGACAAGTTGTGTATGTTTGCAGGTACAGTACAAGGAGATGAGCAAGCTTTAGAGTTTGTTCAAGAAGAATTGAATCTGAAGGTTGTTCAGATCGATGATGAGATAGAAAGATCTCAGAAGGAGATGAAGACGAAGGAGTCTAATCAGGATGTTGATGCAGAAAGAGAAGGACCAGCTGATGATTGGTTAAGAGGTGGTGAAGGTATGGAAAATTGCGTAAAATTTCTGAGTTCTACTCCTAATGAAATTGTTGAGTTGTATAGAAAACTAGATCTTCAGAGAAGAGAATTGGAGAGACAGAGGACTTATGTGCAGGATAATTTGCTGAAGAAGCAAGGGAAGAGAGTTTTCATGAATGACAGTCATGAAGCAGAGGATGGTAAGAAGGAGAGACTAGCTAACAGTCTCTTGATGAATGTAAATCAGCACACTGATGTGCTGACAAAGGAGTTGGGAAGGAACTCAGAGCAGCATACTAAAGTATTGCCAGAGGAAGTTGAGGAGGAAGCCAGTGAAGATTTTCTGAGTCCTGAAAAAGACTTGGAGCTGCGGATGACTGAATCAACAAGTAAGACCATTGGGTCTTGTGATTTTGATGCTAACAATTTTATTGTGTTTACAGGTAAGAAAGAAGATAGTCCATCATTTGGAATTGTCTTGGAAGGAGGAGAACAATTGCAGAAAGAAGATGAGACAATCATGTCTCATAAACAGAGGCTTTTTACCATGGGTGACAAGAAAGAGTTGGCTTGTCTGTATAGCCAAGATAAGACTGGTGTACAAAATTTTGGAGCTACTACAGTAGTACAAGATGAAGCTACAGTGTTTCCAAAACTTGATTGGATTGCCAGAATCAATCAAGATGATAATGGACAATTACTGAAAATTGTCGAAAGAGAAGATGGAGATTATGCTGGAGTTAATTTGCAGCATGTTGATGAAATTGCTGATGATGAGCAAAGGAATGTTGCAGAGGGATAGGAAGATTGGGAGGCCGCAACATCCATAGTGACAGCTAGAGCAACATGTGGGGTGACATTTATGGTGATAGCTGAGGCAACACTGACAACAGTAACATCTATGGGGGCGCTAAAGCCTTATGGTTTTTATTCTAACAATTGTTTTGTGAATACAAATTTTATTGAAGATGCTGGAGAAAGTCTGCTAGACAGAGAAATTGAACTGATGAGGCAGATGACGATGAAAGAATCCCGGAAGAGGCCAGCAGCAGTAAAACAAAGGAGAAGCAGCAAAAGAAAGACAACAAAAGATTGTGAGAGCACAGCCAGTGGAGCAATGCAACATAAAGTGTGGAAACCTGGAGAAGAACATCAAAAAGAAGCAGTGGCAAGTGGAAAGTTGCAGCACAAGATATGGGATCTAGGCATACACAGATCCGAACACATGATCAGGCGATCATGATTAATTTTAACATTGGGTGTCTGATGCAGGAGCATCAAGGCCATTTTTCATTTGTAAATATGTGATAAAAGGGGGGTGTGACATTTTTATTATTTTATTAATTAATTTGTTATTTTTAATAAAATAGGAGATAATTTGGAAAAGTGAGGATTTTGTAAATATTCTTTTGTTGATTAAAAGGATATGAGAGAAATAGTTTAGGAGCAAAATTAGAGATTAGGAATTCTATGTATAGGACTTTGTTGAGTCCACACCTAAAATATAGATTAGTTGAGGATTAGGTGGAGAGATATTTTGAGTGAATTAAATGCATTATCTATGTATAAATATGAGGGGTTTTTTGAGAGGATAAGGAGACATTGAGATTGTGAGTGAGTGTGAGATTGAGAGTAAGCTTGAACAGCAAGGCTGTAAGCCTTCAGCAATTGTAAAGGGCCACAGAAATGAAAGATCTGGCCAAGGCGAGAGGAAGTTTGTAAGTAAATTTGTTTTGTTCAGATTATATATATATTGGCTGTTAAATTCTGAAACTGGGAATGAATTATGCACATTTAAATTGGAGGTGTTATGAATTCAGAGACAACTGGATGACTTATATTTTGTATGGATTTGATAGTTCGATCTGCATAGTCAATGTCAATTGCACTGGATTGGGTATGAATAAATGGTGAATTATTATTGTTAATGTGTTGGTCTGCGGTCCAATGATAAAAGTTGACATATTATGTGAACCAAGTTATTGAAGCTGTATACAGGTGAAACTGAAATCAATATATTTGAAATTGTATGAATTTACAATACAGAATGGTTGTCTGCGCAGTGGTATGGAGTGGCATCGTTTATATGAGTCGACATTGATAGAACTATGCTTCGGCATGTTTTAAATTAAATGGATCTAATTTATACCTGACATTAAAATTAATGAATTTGGTGGTGATTTAGTCTATGTTGAGAGCGCACGTTTTGAATTCATTTACTCCGTAATGTTGGATTGATTGAAAACAAGTGGAATTGTGTTATATATAGCGTGGAATCCAATTGAGAGTATGGAAATCGACTTTTATGGATCTGCTGGTACTGTTGAGGGAACAAAACGGAACGCAGAGACCGAGTGGGAATGATTTGTTTGTTAAAATTGACATTGATTTGTGAAAGAGTATGTTTGCAGGAGAGACCGTCAGTGCTGAAGAATTGTTTGCAGAAGCGACTGTATTGAATTGAGGAACAATCAGCGCTGAACATAAGTCTGGAAAAACTCGTTGAAATCCAGCATTGAGGAAATGGTGACGTTGTAATAACCATTAATAATTTATTCAGGAATTGCAAAACAGAAATCATGGAGTGGAACGTTAAAAACCGGATGCATAAGTAGTGAAGGTTGTGTAGACCAGATTGTTCATTGCGGAGGTAAGATTGTTGGTTTAGTACAGACTTTGGATTGAAAGCGCTGACATTAAAAACTGTATGAGCTAGCATCATTTCTAATTCAAATGAATAAATTGAAGATGTGGAAGACTACATTGAAATCAGTTCATTGCAGTGGAATCGCTATGGAAGGTATGTAATTGAAGCGCAGAACTAAACTCTGTGTATTAGTTGATTGTAATTGCATGGAAGGGCTGGTGGTCTTGGAATACAACAAAGAAATTGGAGTCTATGAAGTTAATTCAGAGCAGAGAGAGAGTTATGATTAACTCTTGAGTGAAATCGATTTTAAACATCGATTTCTTATGTCCGAATGTACTGCCTTAGCGCTGGAAGATTTGAGATTATAGTTCCATAGCAACTACAGAGGGTGAATTGGTATTACAAAGAACCTGTGTTATTAGTGGATAAACAGATATGAAATTTGGATTCTATTGTTTAGATTTGCGCTTGGTAAAAGGTGCATCATGGATTTTTGTAAAGCGCTCCCAGAGTTAATCCAGTGATTTGTGTGAATTGGTTGGTTAACCAATTGTTAAAGATTGAAGGGCGCAATAAAGTTATGGATCGAATCCTGAATGAAGTGATTGTATGGATCAACGTTGAGGTTGATGATAGTGTTAAAAGCAGAGTTTGAGCTGGAGGATGGACAGCGTTTGATAACACAGGTATGTTTAAATCGAATGGAATTAGGTTGAATAGCGCTGGCAAGATAAGTTGTTACTAAGGTTTGTATTGAGTTCAAAGGTGGAACTTTGTTATGATGCTTGTTTTGTGGAATCAAGCATGGGAAGACCATGAGCGCATGGTCTAATTGGTTTTTATGGAATATTGAACTCACACTATTATTGGATCCTAGATACTCATATTGTTGAATAGAAAGGAATGAAATAGGAAGTGATGGGTGAGTTTATGGGATTTATGTTGAAGGGTTTCACATAATAATGGTATTGTGTGAATTTGCCAACTATTGAAGGTTTGTTTTGAAAAAAAAACTGAGATGCATTCTTATATGCATGGAATGTTGCAGATCCTGGGTATTGCAGGCCCTGCCTGCATCATTTATAATCATTATTGTGTGGAAGTACGGGCTGGTCCTATCATAGTGGTATTAGAGCAGGATTTAGTGTTTTCTTGAGAAATGGAAGTTGGAAGACGAGGACGTGGAAGAGGTGCTCGAAGAGTAGTAGATGAAGGATTGAGAGAGGAGATCAGGATCCTTACTGCCCGTTTGGAGGCAGTTAAAGCAGGAAGGAGAAGGGATCTAGAGGTAGGAGATGACAGCGAAGAAGAAGCCATAGTGACAACAGATGGATCGGATGAAGAAGGTCCAGAAATGAGACTGTTGAGGTCGGTCCTATTGGCGAGCAGCAAGCCTAAACTAGAAATTTCAAATTATGATGGCAGCTTGTCCACAGAGGCTCTGTTGGACTGGATCAGCAAGCTAGATAAGTATTTTGAGTGTGAAGAGATTAGTGAAGATCAGAGAGTTAGGTTCGCTACAACGAAGTTGAAGGGACATGCAGTCTTATTGTGGGATAGTGTCAAAACAGAGAGAAGGAGGAGGAACAAGTTTCCAATCAAGAAATGGTCAAGGATGGTGGCCAAGTTGAAAGGAAGATTTTTGCCTAAAGATTACCAGATTGCATTGCATCGGCAAGTGCAGAATCTGAAGCAGAAATGGATGACAGTAAGAGAGGACACTAAAGAATTCTACCAAGTAAATTTAAGAGCCGGTTATATGGAGGACACCCCAAAGAAAACAACAAGGTATGTAAATGGTTTAAGGTTAGAAATATTAGATGAAATTAGCATTCTTTCCCCGAAAAACATAGAAGAAGCATATCAAAGTGCTATGAAAGTAGAGGAGAAGATCACCAGGAAACAAAATTCTAGGAGAGGATGGGAAACCGACAGAGGAAGAGGACAATATTATGGCAGAGGATGATTTTCTAGCAATAATGAAGAAGGTAGTAGTTCCAAAGCTTCTGGGACCACAGAGAAAGGTGACAGCACGAGAGGTGGCAGGCCATATCAGCGAGGCAAGGGAAATGGCCGAGGCAGAGGAACTAGTTATCAATGTTACAGGTGCC
This sequence comes from Pinus tabuliformis, assembly GCA_031772625.1. Classification (NCBI taxonomy): domain Eukaryota; kingdom Viridiplantae; phylum Streptophyta; class Pinopsida; order Pinales; family Pinaceae; genus Pinus; species Pinus tabuliformis. Next base: position 1,106,239,003 of record CM062811.1, read on the forward strand.
ACAAGTGGAGGCACAGATCTTTTGAGTGTCTTGAGGTGGAACAAGCTGGACAGAGGGGTGCGTATGTCGCGCAGCCAAAGGAAGCAGAGGAACCTCCCCAAGAAGCGGAAAATGTGCCGGAAACAGGGGAAGCCTTAGTTTTGAACAAGGTGTTGCTGAAACTAGCCAAAGAAACAGCTAAAAAAACTCAAAGCAAAGCTTTGTTTTGGATAGTTTGTAAGTCACACGGTAAATGTTGTAAGCCGATTATCGATAGTGGGAGCACAGACAATCTGGCTGACACGGAGATGGTGGAGAAGTTGGGGTTGAAGTGGTTGAAACACACCACTCCTTGCAAGGTATCATGGTTGCAAAAAGGCCATCAGTTGTTGGTAGATGAGCAATGCGAAGTGGAGTTCCATATCAGCAGGTATAAGGATAAGGTCATTTGTGACATAATGCCGATGGATGTATGTCACATACTGTTGGGCAAGCCATGACAGCATGACAGGAAAGTAGTACATGACAGGAAGACAAGCTGTTATAAGTTTGTCAAAGATGGGATCAAACACATGCTTGTGCCCATCAAGGAGGAAGAGACAGCGGAAACAAGTGGGACGAGAGTGTTATTAATGGGTGGAAAACAGGTTTTGAAGCAGATTGAAGACAGTGAAGTGAGCTATGCTATTGTAAGAAGAGAAAAGATGGTGCTACTACACACAGAGGTGTCAGATTTTCCCATGGAAATTCAGGAGATGCTATAGGAGTTTAGTGATATAGTAGTGGATGACTTGCTAGATAAACTACCCCCTAAAAGAAGCATAAGTCATCATATTGACTTTATACTCGGAGCAAGTTTTCCGAATAAGGCAGCATATCGGATGAGCCCCAATGTCAATGAGGAGATCATAAAATAGGTGTAGGAATTGCTAGATAAAGGGCTGATAAGGGAGAGTTTGAGCCCTTGCGTAGTTCCAACAGTTCTCGCTCCCAAGAAAGGAGGAGAATGGCGAATGTGCACAGATTCGAGGGCCATCAACAAGATTACCATCCGGTATAGGTTTCCACTGCCATGGATGGATGACATGATGGAGTGCCTGAGCGGGGCAGCATATTTTTCCAAGATTGATTTAAAGAGTGGGTATCATCAGATTCGAATCTGAGAAGGGGATGAGTGGAAGACAACCTTCAAGACTAATGAGGGACTGTATGAGTGGCTAGTAATGCCATTCGAACTGAGCAATGCACCCACTACCTTTATGTGATTAATGAATGAAATGCTGTAAGAATACAATGGGAATTTTGTAATAGTGTACCTGGATGACATATTAATTTTCAGCAAGACAAGAGAGGAACACTTTTGACATGTTCGAAAAGTGTTGGAAAAATTGCAGCAAAATAAGTTGCTCATAAATCTGAAAAAGTGTACTTTTCTTAAAAACGAATTAGTTTATTTGGGTTTTGTGATTGTAGAAAATGAGCTGAAGATGGAACCAGAGAAGATTATAGCAATAGTCAACTGGCCATCACCGAAAATTCTATTTGAGGTACATAGCTTTCATGGGTTGGCAAGTTTTTATTGAAAATTTATAAGAAATTTCAGTGAAATCTGCGCAACTATGTTGGACACTGTAAAGAAGGCAAGTCAGCCTTTTCGTTGGACTGAGGCAGCAGAGAGGAGTTTTCAGCTACCGAAGAATAATATCACAGAGAGACCGATCTTGAGATTGCTAGATTTTAAAAAGCTTTTTCAGGTTTGCTGTGATGCAAGTGGTATGACCATTGGAGCTGCACTTAGCGAAGAAGACAAACTTGTTGCATTTTTCAGCAAGAAGTTGAATGATAGCAAGCAGAAGTATTCATCCTATGACAAGGAATTCTATGCTGTCATCCAAGCACTGAAGCATTGGAGACACTATTTGCTGGGGAATGAGTTTGTTTTATTCTCGGATAATTCTGCACTGCAGTATGTGATGCAATAGCACGAGTTGAATCACAAACATGATAAGTGGGTTGAATATTTGCAGAGTTTCAACTTTGTGTTGAAACACATCAGTGGGTAGTCCAACAAGGTGGCAGATGCGTTGAGTAGGAGAGCCTTACTCTTACAGGAGAGTACTATACAAGTGTTGGGCTTTAAGCACTTGAAAGATTTGTATTAGACTGACACGGATTTTAAGGAGGCTTACGAAGCGTGTCATACTCCTTTGGTGAGAGACAATAGTCTGTGGTTGGACTATAATTTGCAAGAGAAACTGTTGTTTAGAGGAGGATAGTTATTCATTCCTGACTGCTCAATGAGAGAGAATATCATTCAGGAGAAGCATAGTGGAGGTCTAGTCGGACATTAAGGCATAGACAAGACATTAGAGCAGCTCAACCATTTTTATTATTGGCCAAAAATGCGAAGGGATGTATAGAGATTTGTGACCAAATGTAAATTGTGTCAGTTGGCGAAGAGTCACAGTCAAAATACGGGACTTTACATGCCATTGCCCATTCCAAGTAGACCGTGGGACTCAGTCAGCTTGGACTTCATCTTGGGTCTACCAAGGAGACAACTGGGTTATGATTCGGTGATGGTAGTAGTGGACCCGTTTTCAAATATGGCACATTTCATCCCTTGCAGAAAAACCAGTGATGCCACTCACGTGGCCCACTTGTTCTTTACAGAGATCATCAGACTACATGGTCTACCTAAGTCCATTCTCTCTGACAAGGATGTGAAGTTTACAGGGCACTTTTGGTGCACCCTGTGGAAGAAGATGGACACGCAGTTAAGTTTTAGCTCTGATTATCACCCACAGACTGATGGGAAAAAAGAGGTGGTAAACAGAAGTCTGGGGAACCTACTACGAAGTTTGATTGGTGAAAATTCGCGGATGTGGGATCAAGTACTTGCCCAGGCAGAGTTCGCTTATAACAACTCATCAAATCGTAGCATGTGTTATAGTCCTTTTCAGATCTTGTATGGCATGCATCCTCATGGAGTGCATGAGTTGTGAGATTTAGGACAGTAGGAAAGATGGAGTGCTGATGGGGAAGATTTCGCTAACGCGATGAAATATTTGCACGAGCAGTTGAAAATCAAGTTGCAGGACAACAATAAAAAATATAAGCAGCAAGCAGATTTGAAATGGAGAGAAGTGCAGTTTAATGTAGGGGATGAAGTACTCATGCATCTGTGCAAGGAATGTTTTCGTAGAGGTGCATAAACAAGCTGAAGTACAAGAAGATAGGTCCGTGCAAAACTCTCCGGAAATTTTCAGCCAATGCTTACGAAATACAGCTACCATTAGGAATAGGCATCTCGCCCATCTTTAATGTGGTAGACTTGTTTCCATACACTACTGGTTCAGAGGAAGACAGTACCACATGGCCTACACAGGACACCCAAGACAAAAGTGAGACTTGGATGAGACAAATGCCTTACGTTTAGACCCCTGAGATGAAGAGGATCCTCGATACTCAGGTGGCCAAGAGAACTCGGCGAAAAGAGTATATTCAATATCTGGTTAAGTGGAAGAATCGTCCTATTGAGGACAATTCATGGCTTGATTCCAGGCAGATAGAGCAAGCAGGTTACTTAATCGATAAGCTCATGGACCAGAGTCATGATTTCTTTTTACACCGGGAGCCTGATGCAGGAGCATCTAGCTAAGGGCACCATGACTGGGTGTTGGTCTCCACCAAGGTGGAAAGTTTATCAGTGTTTGGTTTCTTTATGTTTAATTATTCAAAGAAGAATGTAGGGACTTGTTGTTTCTCTTTAATTTCATTATTAGTTAGGGAACAATATAGTTAGTTAGGGTCACTGTCACAATTGTCTGTCTTTTAGTGAATAATTGTCTTATAACTATTTCTTCCATTTAGAACAAAAAAAGAACATCCATGTCAATTGTAAAATCTTGCAGCAAGAAGAACCGAATGAATTAACAGTTATGTAACTAACAAAAGAAACAATTGAAGCATAACTGTGCACAGTTTAGGTAACTGTGGGAAAACAGTACAAATACAAAATGTAAATCATTCTGAGGGGTTCAACATGTGAGAATAGTAATAGAATACAGAGAATAATCTTCTTCCATATAAGTCCGTCTGTAACAGTTATTGTAATGTCTAACTACTTCTTCTTCATCATTGAGTAAACCAAATAAGTAGATACAGTGCATGTCAATCCTTTCCATTTATTTTCACTCCTAAAGGAACAGTAAGAAGACAAAGAAAAGTGCACGGGAATTTCCAGCACAAAGGCTGCCAATCGACAAATAGAGACCATAATCGGAAGATCACACATTTCGAATAAGTTCGACTGGGAACAAGCATATAACCGCTGAGTATAACGCCCAGGGAAAAGGTAACAAATACAACAAAAATAAATTGTGTTTCTTTTCATTCCAAACAAAAAAATAGTTGTATACATATTATGGTCCACAGATAATCCATTGAGCAGCACAAGAATATAACAAACTAGAAAAAACCCTAAGACAAGGGTTCCAGACAGCCTTTAAACAATATTTTATAATCATTTTATAATTACAAACTATGTGGAATCAAACAAGGGTTTGTGCCAAATAACCCAGGTCGCATAGCAACGAAAGAGAAGTATGAGAAAACAGGTATTGGGACTCAGTTTAACATAATCAATAGAGACTAATAATAAAAACAAGTTGAAACAGTGGCAAAGCCTACTGGGAAAGGACCATGGCGCTCATACCAACCACGCCAAAGAGCAAACCCCCGACCTGTGCAATCAAAACAGGGCAACACTGTTAGCCCAACTGTCAATAGAGGAAAGCGAACGAAAGATAGAAAATTGTTTACACAGTGGGAAAAAAATTACTTGGAGGTTTAGCTGCATGGGAAGAAAGCAAACCCACTAAGCCACAATCCACGGTGAAAACTTGAGACCGAGGAGCAAATTCTATTAGAACCGGAGAAAGACGAGGAGGAAAATAAATCATGGAGAGATAGTTTACCTAGAGCGAATTGCGAGCAAGAGGAGGCCACCGTAGCTATGACCTGTAGCATGCACACCATTAATCAAATCTAACCAGCAGGATAACCATAATAAAACAATAATAGTGGAGCAAATACAATTCAAGCAACTGAACAGAACATACTATAGCCATTCTCTTACGCAAATGAGCAGAACCATCACCCTGTGCTCAAGGAACCGAGCCCATAAGTCACCAGGACAGACGTAGGTGCCGCGACAGAGTCATGGCTTAACACCACACATTTGCGGCACGAAATTCCAAACCCTCAGCATAGCAAGTCACAGAACAAAAATGAATGAGTGATAATAGAAGGTAGGGTTTTGGCATAGACCAAGGAGCGGGAAAACAAAAACCAAGGCAAGGACCGCCAGCACAGTAACATTAATGACTGTCACAAATGCCACCTAAATGAAGTCCAGAATCATCCTAATATTAACCACTAATCACAACTGCTAAGTCCTCAAAAATCATTTCTTAATCATTTAATTAGTGATTAGTGTAATATTGTGTTTTTTATAATCATTATTGTGTAGAACTATGGGCTGGTCCCATCAGAAACCCTCATTCCAACTTACTAAAATATTTGAGGCTGATTTTAGGATTGCTCCATACCTTATTCAAATAAAGAATCTGTAAGTGCAAGGGGAAACAAAATGCTAAATACACAATGAATAAGGAAGATATAAAACCCCTCCAAGTGAATTGCCTGGTAAAAAGATGAGGATGGACTGAGCACTAATGGCATATGTCAACAAAAGATCTGTCTTCGTTCTAGAGGATAGAAAAATTCATCCCCTACATTTTTTCTATAAGGAATAAACGCATGAGTTAACTGAGAAACCAAGGAAAAGAAATGGTCGATAGTTATCAAATGGATAAAGTGGAAACTGTACCATTAGTAGGTCTCACCTCCTATTGCAGAGAGTATTCCTCTAGATAGACACGTTAATGCCTTGAATGGACAAGCTTAACAATGGAAAAAGGGAGGAATGACGTCCATAATAACCACTAGCACTCAATGTAGAGTCAAGCGGTGCTATGGCCACCTAAAAGCAAACAAAATAAACCAAATGAGATTTGGGTTAGGGGTTTAGACACTATTGAATCCCTAACGGATCTCAACTGTTCGATTGCTAGGTTAACTTCAAAACTTGATTTGAAAAGGATGCTTCATGGGCGAAACTAGGTGTAGCCACATGGTCTTGAAATATGTGGCATATCCTTGGTGCACCATATGCATTGGAGGACCCACTTTACTATCATGCATTTATGAACCAAGTAAATGAAATCTTGGGTTCATAGATTTTGAACCTTGGTAATAAAATATTAAACATCAATAATATGTGCTTCAATAAATAACATTGGAGTGCATGGCGCTACGCCGAATTTGTGTTTATACAAAGGTCACTATAGTCTTTGTAAGTAGGAATAGAGTGGGTTTAATGAGTAGAATCATTAAAATAAATAATATACCTTTTATTGTTATGGTTAAAGGATTTTAAGATATGAATTAGTTATGATACCCATTTCATACAAAGAACAAAACATTATATATATTATAGATTATGCAAAGTAAACTTTGTGGATACATATAAAGTTCAGGTCTAATTACAAAGTACATTAGGCTAAAACTTGACATTTTTAGAAATTTGGATTAGAGGAAATATGAGTTTTTTATATGTAATAGTTTCAATGCTTCATTGGTTTTATATCAATGAACAATAAGAGAAATAAATTGACCTTGTTATGGGTACAACATATCTCTTACAATTTAAACAATAGTGGGAGAGAATGGAGAACTTAATTATAATTTAAGGAGGCGATATTAATAACAAGATATGAAGTTATCATAAACAATACCACATGACTATTTATCACTATAAATTTAAAAATAAATCATGTGTATACGAGGTATGTTACATGTGGTATCAGAGTTGTAGGTCCAAAATTGAGGCACAAGGGTGAAACTACAACTTAAAGAATAATGCAAAAAATGTTAATTTCTGAAAATTTAATTTTGGTTTTGTTGTAATGATGCACAAAAATAAGGAAAAAGAGATTGTAGTGATGGCCTAACCTTCTACCATATCTCGTGGTGAGGGAGAGCACATTTAAGTTCAGTTGGGAGATGAAACGTCACCTCCAACAACCCAACTTCTAGACATTGTAAGAGACATGAGGCAAGAGTTTGCTAGTACAAGGGTAAACAATGAGAAATTTCTAAACAAAAGTGGACAATAGGAGAAGCTCATTAAAGAGTGAACTAAAAATTCAACACATAAACCTCTAGATAAAAAGGTAGAGGGGGGCAGAGAAGACCCCTTAAAGTGGAAAAATGTTGAAAGTGAACATGAAAAGTATGAAAGTGAATAATGAAGAAGAAGCAATTAAAACATCTTCAAAAATTTACTAAATCAAGAAAGAAAAATATAAAAGAACTTCAGGGAGATTTCAAAAGGATTATACCACCCCTATTTGATAGAGAAAAAGAAGCAGATGCAGAAGCGTGAATGTTGAATATAACCAAGAATTTTCAAGTATATGAATACTCCAACAATCTAAAGGCTAAATTAGTAGTATATCAATTGTAATACAAAGCTTCTCTATGGTGCGAAGAAGCAAAGAAAGTAGAAGAAAATACAGTCACCTAGGAAGAATTCCAAAAATAGTTCAAGGAAAAATTATCCAAGGGATAAAAAATATGCTCAAAAATCAAAGTGCTCAAAATCTCCCGAAACTAGTGCCAAATCGTAGATATCTTTGTTTTGATTCCAATTACGCTTGAATTTCCTTAATCTGATACTGTATGAGAAAGTTATAATGTTCTCAAGTTTGTGGCAAACAACTAAAAAGTCAACTTGCAGGATTGGTTGTGCAAATGATTGGGCAGATCATATGATGATGTGGCACTAACATCAGTAGGGGATTGTGCAATATGGTTGTAAGAGGTCCAATCAGGATAGGACAAGTGGTGATTTGTTATGAATCCAGCTCACAAAAAGATAGAAAAGAGAGATCCACGCCTTAGAATTCAGCCTCTTCGAGGGGGCAACCTCCTTTACATTACATAAATGAACAATTCTTGGATGATTCAAATGAAAAAACCTCCTTTCTATATATAGGAGTCTATGGAGTCACAATATAATCCAGCCGACCTAACAATAATAATATAAAGCCACAAATATAACAATAGAGAGATTCTATGGGCACATTAATAACAATATGGGGGTAATGGGGGCACAACAATATAAATAAGGGGTATAACTACAATAGTAATGGGGTAATCACTAGTATTATAGGGACCCAACATGCCCCTCTCCTTCAAAAAGTGTTGTCCTCAACGCTTGAGTAGTTCAGGATACTTCTGCATAAAATTCTCATCCTCCCATGTGGAATCTTCAGCGGATAAGTTCTTCCACTTGATAAGGTACTCTGAAATTGATCGATTTCGTAGCTGTCGAGTTCATGTTTCTATAACTGCTTCTGGTTCCAATATAATTTTTCCTTCCTCGTCAAGTTCTGGCAATATTGTTTGAACTGGGAGCTTGTCGCCTATAACCTTCTTTAAGCATGAAACATGGAAAACTGGGTGCAATCGAGAAGCTGCAGGAAGCTCCAATTTGTATGCCATAGTACCAATCTTTTGCAACACCTTGTACGAACCATAATACTTTGGTGATAATTTATTATCCTTCTTAGCTTGCTTGAGGGACATTTGCTTATATGGTTGTAGCCGTAGGAATACCCAATCACCTACATCAAAACTTCTTTCACTGCGATGTTGATCTGCCTGTTGTTTCATTCTATTTTGTGCCAACACGAGGTTATCCTTTAAGAGTTGGAGGACTTGTTGTTGATGTTCGATGTGATGTTCCACTGCCTGAACCTTAGAATTTTCTCTTAAATATGATGTGATGGATGGTGGTTGATACCCATAAAGTGCCATAAATGGGGTCATTTTTGTTGCTGTATGAAAGGAAGTGTTATACCACCATTCAGCCAGAGGCAACCATTTGACCCATTGTGTCTGTTTATCAGATACAAAGCAACGAAGATATCCTTCCAAACATTTGTTTACTATCTCAGTTTGCCCATCAGATTGAGGATGATAAGATGAGCTATGAGCTAACTGAGTACCAAGACAAGAAAATAATTGTGTCCAAAAATTTCCAGTGAAAATGGGATCTCTGTCACTTACAATAATCTTTGGGTTTCCATGTAGCTTTTGAACTGTTTCCATGAATGCAGTAGAAACTGTACTGGCTTTAAATGGATGTGATAATGCACAAAAGTGTGCATACTTGGTAAGTCTGTCAACTACCACCATGATGACACTCTTTCCCTCAGACTTGGGTAAACCTGTGATAAAATCCATTGATACCTCCTCCCAACGTTGGCTTGGAATGGATAAAGGTTGTAATAGACCGGTGTCTTAATTGTTTCAACTTTATTTTGTTGGCAAACCAAACATTCTGCCACAAACTTTTGAATATCTGATTTAAGGCCATCCCAAAAAAATTCCTTCTTAACCCTGTGGTAAGTTTTTAAAAATCATGAGTGCCCTCCTAAGGGAGAAGTGTGCAATTCCATAAGAATCTTTTGTTTTAGCTGGGAATTCTTACAGAGGTATAAGCGATATTTGTACCATAACGAATCATTTTTCCAGCTAAATGTATCAGACGTACTGGAATCTTGTTGTAGCTTTCGAATAAGTGCCCACACTTCTTCGTCATTCTTCCATTCCTCCCTTGCTTCATTTATCCAATCTGGTTGGATGATAGAAATAGCGCACAACAATGCTTCCACATCCTCATCCTTCCTTGAGAGTGCATCTGCCACCACATTTTGCTTCCCTTTTTTGTAGATGATTTCAAAGTCATAACCCAACATCTTTGTGACCCACTTTTGTTGCTCTTCAGAGGATAATCTTTGTTCTAAAAAGTATTTAAGGCTATCATGATCTGTTTTTACCTTGAAGTGTCTTCCCATTAGGTAGGGTCGCCATTTCTTAAGGGCATGGAGTATTGCCAACATTTCCTTCTCATAAATAGCTTTGCTTAGAAACTTTCCCTTGATTGGACGACTTTCAAAAGCAATGGGTCTTTCATCTTGCATTCGAACAACACCAATTCCATTTCCTGAAGCATCACATTCCACAATGAAGGTTTTTGTGAAGTCCGGTGTAGCTAAGACCGGTGCTTGGCACATTGCCTCTTTAAGATGTTCAAAGGCCTTTGTTGCTTCCGGAGTCCATGAAAATGCATCTTTGTTCAATAATGTCGTTAGAGGTGATGCTATTCTCCCATAATTCTTAACAAACTTGCGATAATACCCTGTCAACCCAAGAAATCCGCGCAAATTCTTTATGGATGTCGGCATTTTCCATTTCTTAATGGCTTTAATTTTGGTAGGGTCTACCTTAACTCCATGAGATACAATATGACCCAAATATTCCACCTCCTGAACTCCAAAGAAACATTTTGATCTTTTGGCATATAATTGTTTCTCTTCCAATAGACACGTTAATGCCTTGAATGGACAAGCTTAACAATGGAAAAAGGGAGGAATAACGTCCATAATAACCACTAGCACTCAATGTAGAGTCAAGCGGTGCTATGGCCACCTAAAACCAAACAAAATAAACCAAATGAGATTTGGGTTAGGGGTTTAGACACTATTGAATCCCTAACGGATCTCAACTGTTCGATTGCTAGGTTAACTTCAAAACTTGATTTGAAAAGGATGCTTCATGGGCGAAACTAGGTGTAGCCACATGGTCTTGAAATATGTGGCATATCCTTGGTGCACCATATGCATTGGAGGACCCACTTTACTATCATGCATTTATGAACCAAGTAAATGAAATCTTGGGTTCATAGATTTTGAACCTTGGTAATAAAATATTAAACATCAATAATATGTGCTTCAATAAATAACATTGGAGTGCATGGCGCTACACCGAATTTGTGTTTATACAAAGGTCACTATAGTCTTTGTAAATAGGAATAGAGTGGGTTTAATGAGTAGAATCATTAAAATAAATAATATACCTTTTATTGTTATGGTTAAAGGATTTTAAGATATGAATTAGTTATGATACCCATTTCATACAAAGAACAAAACATTATATATATTATAGATTATGCAAAGTAAACTTTGTGGATACATATAAAGTTCAGGTCTAATTACAAAGTACATTAGGCTAAAACTTGACATGTTTAGAAATTTGGATTAGAGGAAATATGAGTTTTTTATATGTAATAGTTTCAATGCTTCATTGGTTTTATATCAATGAACAATAAGAGAAATAAATTGACCTTGTTATGGGTACAACATATCTCTTACAATTTAAACAATAGTGGGAGAGAATGGAGAACTTAATTATAATTTAAGGAGGCGATATTAATAACAAGATATGAAGTTATCATAAACAATACCACATGACTATTTATCACTATAAATTTAAAAATAAATCATGTGTATATGAGGTATGTTACATGTGGTATCAGAGTTGTAGGTCCAAAATTGAGGCACAAGGGTGAAACTACAACTTAAAGAATAATGCAAAAAATATTAATTTCTGAAAATTTAATTTTGGTTTTGTTGTAATGATGCAAAAAAATAAGGAAAAAGAGACTGTAGTGATGGCCTAACCTTCTACCATATCTCGTGGTGAGGGAGAGCATATTTAAGTTCAGTTGGGAGATGAAACTTCACCTCCAACAACCCAACTTCTAGACATTGTAAGAGACATGAGGCAAGAGTTTGCTAGTACAAGGGTAAACAATGAGCAATTTCTAAACAAAAGTGGAAAATAGGAGAAGCTCATTAAAGAGTGAACTAAAAATTCAACACATAAACCTATAGATATAGAGGTAAAGGGGGGCAGAGAAGACCCCTTAAAGTGGAAAAATGTTGAAAGTAAACATGAAAAGTATGAAAGTGAATAATGAAGAAGAAGCAATTAAAACATCTTCAAAAATTTACTAAATCAAGAAAGAAAAATATAATAGAACTTCAGGGAGATTTCAAAAGGATTATACCACCCCTATTTGATAGAGAAAAAGAAGCAGATGCAGAAGCGTGAATGTTGAATATAACCAAGAATTTTCAAGTATATGAATACTCCAACAATCTAAAGGCTAAATTAGTAGTATATTAATTGTAATACAAAGCTTCTCTATGGTGCGAAGAAGCAAAGAAAGTAGAAGAAAATACAGTCACCTAGGAAGAATTCCAAAAATAGTTCAAGGAAAAATTATCCAAGGGATAAAAAATATGCTCAAAAATCAAAGTGCTCAAAATCTCCCGAAACTAGTGCCAAATCGTAGATATCTTTGTTTTGATTCCAATTACGCTTGAATTTCCTTAATCTGATACTATATGAGAAAGTTATAATGTTCTCAAGTTTGTGGCAAACAACTAAAAAGTCAACTTGCAGGATTGGTTGTGCAAATGATTGGGCAGATCATATGATGATGTGGCACTAACATCAGTAGGGGATTGTGCAATATGGTTGTAAGAGGTCCAATCATGATAGGACAAGTGGTGATTTGTTATGAATCCAACTCACAAAAAGATAGAAAAGAGAGATCCACGCCTTAGAATTCAGCCTCTTCGAGGGGGCAACCTCCTTTACATTACATAAATGAACAATTCTTGGATGATTCAAATGACAAAACCTCCTTTCTATATATAGGAGTCTATGGAGTCACAATATAATCCAGCCGACCTAACAATAATAATATAAAGCCACAAATATAACAATAGAGAGATTCTATGGGCACATTAATAACAATATGGGGGTAATGGGGGCACAACAATATAAATAAGTGGTATAACTACAATAGTAATGGGGTAATCACTAGTATTATAGGGACCCAACATGCCCCTCTCCTTCAAAAAGTGTTGTCCTCAACGCTTGAGTAGTTCAGGATACTTCTGCATAAAATTCTCATCCTCCCATGTGGAATCTTCAGCGGATAAGTTCTTCCACTTGATTTCGTAGCTGCCGAGTTCTTGTTTCTATAACTGCTTCCGGTTCCAATATAATTTTTCCTTCCTCGTCAAGTTCTGGCAATATTGTTTGAACTGGGAGCTTGTCGCCTATAACCTTCTTTAAGCATGAAACATGGAAAACTGGGTGCAATCGAGAAGCTGCAGGAAGCTCCAATTTGTATGCCATAGTACCAATCTTTTGCAACACCTTGTACGGACCATAATACTTTGGTGATAATTTATTATCCTTCTTAGCTTGCTTGAGGGACATTTGCTTATATGGTTGTAGCCGTAGGAATACCCAATCACCTACATCAAAACTTCTTTCACTGCGATGTTTATCTGCCTGTTGTTTCATTATATTTTGTGCCAACACGAGGTTATCCCTTAAGAGTTGGAGGACTTGTTGTTGTTGTTCGATGTGATGTTCCACTGCCTGAACCTTAGAATTTTCTCTCAAATATGATGTGATGGATGGTGGTTGATACCCATAAAGTGCCATAAATGGGGTCATTTTTGTTGCTGTATGAAAGGAAGTGTTATACCACCATTCAGCCAGAGGCAACCATTTGACCCATTGTGTCTGTTTATCAGATACAAAGCAACGAAGATATCCTTCCAAACATTTGTTTACTATCTCAGTTTGCCCATCAGATTGAGGATGATAAGATGAGCTATGAGCTAACTGAGTACCAAGACAAGAAAATAATTTTGTCCAAAAATTTCCAGTGAAAATGGGATCTCTGTCACTTACAATAATCTTTGGGTTTCCATGTAGCTTTTGAACTGTTTCCATGAATGCAGTAGAAACTGTACTGGCTTTAAATGAATGTGATAATGCACAAAAGTGTGCATACTTGGTAAGTCTGTCAACTACCACCATGATGACACTCTTTCTCTCAGACTTGGGTAAACCTGTGATAAAATCCATTGATACCTCCTCCCAACGTTGGCTTGGAATGGATAAAGGTTGTAATAGACCCGGTGTCTTAATTGTTTCAACTTTATTTTGTTGGCAAACCAAACATTCTGCCACAAACTTTTGAATATCTGATTTAAGGCCATCCCAAAAAAATTCCTTCTTAACCCTGTGGTAAGTTTTTAAAAATCCTGAGTGCCCTCCTAAGGGAGAAGTGTGCAATTCCATAAGAATCTTTTGTTTTAGCTGGGAATTCTTACAGAGGTATAAGCGATCTTTGTACCATAACGAATCATTTTTCCAGCTAAATGTATGAGACGTACTGGAATCTTGTTGTAGCTTTCGAATAAGTGCCCACACTTCTTCGTCATTCTTCCATTCCTCCCTTTCTTCATTTATCCAATCTGGTTGGATGATAGAAATAGCGCACAACAATGCTTCCACATCCTCATCCTTCCTTGAGAGTGCATCTGCCACCACATTTTGCTTCCCTTTTTTGTAGATGATTTCAAAGTCATAACCCAACATCTTTGTGACCCACTTTTGTTGCTCTTCAGAGGATAATCTTTGTTCTAAAAGGTATTTAAGGTTATCATGATCTGTTTTTACCTTGAAGTGTCTTCCCATTAGGTAGGGTCGCCATTTCTTAAGGGCATGGAGTATTGCCAACATTTCCTTCTCATAAATAGCTTTGCTTAGAAACTTTCCCTTGATTGGACGACTTTCAAAAGCAATGGGTCTTTCATCTTGCATTCGAACAGCACCAATTCCATTTCCTGAAGCATCACATTCCATAATAAAGGTTTTTGTGAAGTCCGGTGTAGCTAAGACCGGTGCTTGGCACATTGCCTCTTTAAGATGTTCAAAGGCCTTTGTTGCTTCCGGAGTCCATGAAAATGCATCTTTCTTCAATAATGTTGATGAGCCCAAATTTTTGGTACAATTTGGGCTCATATTGGCCTACTTACCTTGTTCAACCATTCATCTTTTACCACTTATGCATTCATTTCTTAGTATATTCATTTTGTTTGTAGGAAGAAGGGCAGGCATTATATCTATGTGACTAATACATGATGATTTCAGGTTTTTGGCATTAAAGAGAGCAAAAGACCACGTAAATGGAGACAAGGAGACAGCAAAGGTGAAATTGCGGGTTCATAGGGAGGTTGTCCACATTCTTGATGACCCTCCCCATGATTTTCACCTTAACTCCAAGCTCTAACAGCTCTCCCTACCGAGCTTAAAGGCAGCCAACACGTTCTACAGGATCAACAATTTTACAGCAGTTTGACTTTCAGTTGGACAGCCAAGCTCCACGAATGGAGGAAGCCAGCTGGATCTTCATTTTGTATAAATATGGAGGCCGTAGCCTTTGTTAGGGGCTTTTTGAACTTTTGGACTGATATTGTAATTTTTGAGCATAGCTCGATGTTTGTTTTTGTAAGCCAGTTTTGGCATGACATTAGACTTTTGAGTATGAATAAAGGCAAGCAGATTTGGATCTAATTTTGAGCTTTTAGAGCCCAACCTGAGAGCAATAGATCTCCTCTTCTTGTAGTGTTATTTACCTTTCCTTCCAGCACTTTGTTTCCTTGTTTTGATATGCATTTCAAGAACACAGTTTGCTGATTTGATTTCTTTAATAAGATTGAGTAGGATTAGCTTATGGTTGAATTACTTTCAGTTACTTAGATTAGGATAGGAGGTTTGTAATCCGCGGGAGCTCCAAGAAAAGGTTGTTAGTGCCTCCACTGCCATATCTGTTTAGGGATTGGGGTGCAGTCTATCCCAACCACCAAAAAAACGCAGTCTTTTCTACTTTCATGCAAGCTGCAACACAGTCGGTTTAATTGTGGATCCTTCCATGCATTTTTTCTCTTGAGCCATACTTCGTCATTGCAATTCCATGCACGACTTTTCTTCATGATTTACATCACTGTTTATTGATTTAATCGCACAGGTAGCACTGGTTAATGAATTCTCGTTTTTGGTGCAAGACATAAGCAATTTGTTTTATTTACACTGCTCCATATCATTCTACTTCCTTCTGTTGGCATTATGGCTAAAGTGTTGTCCTTGATGGCAACCCATTAAGGTGATAAATCACAATACTTCAAGTCAGCAGCAGAGATTGGAGATCAGCTATCAAATATTGAAGAAAATAAGGGGTACGCTGGTACACCTTGCATAAGGTGCATACACGCAGGTCAGTGTTACATAAAGTGCATACATACCCGCAGTTATCCCGTTCAGGAGGTGCGTACCCCCAGTGCACACATTTCAAGGCAAAGAAATTCACATGTGGGGTTTTGTTATGTTTTACTCTTGGTATTTAGCCGACGGTATTGTGTTATTATGGTGTCGGCTCGTGGTATTGATCCATGTTTTAAGGAAGAGCTTTCCTATATAAAGCAAAGGAGATCATTTGGCTTGAGCATGTCTTTGGTTGAATATCTTATGAGGGCTAGATCTGGTCTAGATCTAAAGAAGGCGAATCTACTGATGGACCGAGATCTCTTCGGCGCATGATCACATCTGTAGATCTGACTGTCTGGGTTATTTCTGAAGTCTTGAAATCATCTATGTCCGAAGGTACATAGGTACAGTAAGAGAAAAGTGCGTACATACGTAGGAACGAAGCGTTTCAGGTGCAACGGTACGCAGACACAGAAGGGTTTCAGGTGCACCGGTACGCAGGCATAGAAGGGTTTCAGGTGCGCCGGTACACAGGCACAGAAGGGTTTCAGGTGCGCCGGTACGCAGGCACAGAAGGGTTGCAGGTGCGCCGGTACGCAGGCACAGAAGGGTTTCAGGTGCGCCGGTACGCAGGCACAAAAGGGTTTCAGGTGCGCCGGTACGCAGGCACAGAAGGGTTTCAGGTGCGCCGGTACGCAGGCACAGAAGGGTTTCAGGTGCGCCGGTACGCAGGCACAGAAGGGTTGCAGGTGCGCCAGTACGCAGGCACAGAAGGGTTGCAGGTGCGGAGGTCTGCAGGCAGTTCAATGGACTCAGAGCGAGGTACGCAGGCTATCAGTTGAGCAGGGTGCGTACATAAGCAGGCTAGCAGTTGAGCAGGGTGCGTACTGTAAGCAGGCAAGCAGTTGAGCAGGGTGAGTACTGTAAGCAGGCCAACAGTTGAGCAGGGTGCTTACGTAAGCAGGCGAGCAGTTGAGCAGGGTGCTTACTTCTCTTAAAATCTTTGTTTATCATTGTTGTGCTCTGGGTTTGGTCCTATTATTGTTGATCTGGTTACTACAGTTGATTGGGTGATTCTCTTATACTTGATGATCATTTGATGCTTATGGATCCAGTTTGAAAATTTATGAAAAGTGGTCCTTGTAAGAAAAGAAGTAGGGGGTTGTAGCTCCCTTCCAGGAGAGACTGGAAAACGAGAGAGAGTTGTAGCTCTCTGCAGGTTGCAGCCTGCGTACTGGTAAAGGACTGCACCAGTACAAAACCATTGTAGAAGGAGTTTCTAATTTGAAAGAAGATAGAGACATATTGCAGCAGGTGGTTTTCACCCACATTGGGTTTCCACCTTACATCTTGTGTTCTTTGGTGTGACTATCTGTTTTCTTTGTTCATGCTCATTATTTTATGGTACTGACATGCAAAACTAATTCAAAGAACAAATAAGGAAGATTTATTAAAAGAATTAAATAATACTGATTCACCCCCCCTCCCAGTATTATTTCCAACAATTGGTATCAGAGCAGGTCCTTCAGAGAAGCTTGATCGCTTGAAGGTAGATCGTTCATCATGAGCAACTACGAGAGAGAAGCATCAATCAGGCCACCAGTTTTTGATGGGACAAACTTCAATTATTGGAAGGTAAGAGTTACTGCCTATCTTCAATCTCTTGGTACAGAAGTTTGGGACATCGTAGAGACAGGCTACGCTTTTCCTTCAGCTACTCCTACAGATGCAGCCGAGAAAAAGAAGTATGAAACAAATGCGAAAGCAGTCAGTACTCTATTAGGATGTATATCTCAATCAGAATTCATGAAGGTAATGCACTATAAATCCGCAAAAGAGATATGGGACAAAATTGTCACGAGCTATGAAGGAGATGAACAGGTAAAGCGTGCTAAACTTCAAACTCTCAGAATTCAGTATGAGACTCTCAAAATGTATAATGATGAAAGTGTGGCTAACTATTTTCTTCGGGTAGATGAGGTTGTTAATTGTATGAAAAATTTGGGTCAAGAAATAAAAGAGGCTATTGTGGTTGAAAAGGTTCTAAGATCATTGTCCCCCAAGTTTGAATCTAAAGTATCTGCAATAGAAGAAAAGGAAAATCTACGAATTCTTACTATGTCTCAGCTACATGGAATTCTAACTGCTTATGAAATGAGAAAGGGAGGTCCATCAGACAGAAGAGAAGTTGCTTTCAAGGCATCAGGCAAAGGAGATTATTATGAAGCAAGCCACGTCCCAGAAGAAGAGGAAGAAGAATCAAATTTTGTCAGAAATCTTCAAAGGGGTTCTGGAAGGTTCAGAGGTAAGTTACCTTTTAAATGCTTTGCTTGTGGAAGAGTAGGTCATTATGCTGCAAAATGTCCTTATAAGGATAAAGGAAAGGAACCTGCTAGATGGAACAAGAAACAGAACGCAAATAAGAAAAGCTACTACACTCATGAAGATAGTGATGGTCTATCAAATAGTGATGAAGATGAACAAGGTAATGAATATAAGTTGTTAATGTCATTTGAAGATGATGATTATTTGGATGCTATAGATGTGGATAACCTTTATGATGAAATTACTAGACTCAAGAGATGTATAGAAGAAAAGAACATGATCATTGATACTCTACAATTTCAAATTGATGAAAAGGAAAAACATCTTGAAAAATTAGAAGGTGAAATTGTTGGTCTTAGAAAAGAGATTGAGAAAACAAAAGCTATTAATCTCAAGTTTGTCAAAGGATCTGAAACTTTGGATGAGATTATCAATGTGCAGCGGTCTCCACTAAACAAGACAGGTCTGGGCTATAATGGAGAAACTTCTCAAGCATCCACCTCAAAAAGTTATCTTGATGCAGCAAGAAGAAATGAGCAAAAGCACAATGAAGATCATCAGGTAAAGCAGGGACGAATTACAAACAGAAACTATCAAGGGCAATCCATCTTAAGGGTGAACAAAAGCTACAACCAGCCACAGGTAAAATCTTCTCAATTTGGTTCAAGAATAGATGACAATAGAAATTACAATCAATTGGCTGGTAGATTCGATAACCGCAGAAGTTTCTTCAATGGACAATGCTTTTCTTGCCATAACTTTGGTCACAAAGCAGCTCAATGTGTTGCATATAAAACAATCATGACTAGGGAAGCTCAAAAACAAAGAAGTATGACCGGGATTACAAAAAGGACCTATAACAACTTTTCGGTTCTTGAAAATGAAGTTGAATGTTCTATTTGCAATAACTTTGGTCATGAAGACTCTGAATGCAGGAGCAGGTTTCAGCAGAAAAAGGAACAAGCCTCAAGCACCAAAACATGGAGAATAAAGGAACCACAAACAGAAAGATGTGGGATAGCATTTTATGCAGAGGGACAGGAAAATCTATGGTACATTGACAGTGGATGTTCGAAGCATATGACAGGTGATAAAGAAAAGCTTGAGTCATATTCTGCTCTAGAAAAAGGAAAGAAAGTCTCTTTTGGAAATGATACTCCTGCAACTATAAAAGGAAAAGGCATTGCTCAGTTAAAAGAAAAGGTCAAGGCTGGAAATGTTTTGTATGTTGATGGATTGAAGCATAATCTTCTAAGTGTCAGCCAGATGTGTGATCAAAGAACCGAGGTTATATTCAGATCAAATGGATGTCTTGTTCGTGATCTTGATACAGGTAAAACAGTAATCAAAGGCAAAAGAACTCCAAATAATCTGTACATATTTGAAGAAGGACAACAACAATGCTATCTGAGCAAGGATGATGAGCACTGGTTATGGCATCGGAGGTTGGGACATCTAAGCTTTTCACAAATAAGGAAAGCATGCAAATATCAGGCAGTTCGCGATCTTCCAGATATCAAAATTCCTGACAACACTATATGCAAATCATGTCAGTTTGGGAAACAAACCAGAACTAACTTTCCAGAGAAAGAAGGTTCAGCTAGCATGCCTCTTGAGCTAGTACATACAGATACATGCGGTCCTTTCAGGAAAAGAACACCTCGAGGAGAAGAATACTTGATATTATTCATTGACGATTTCTCCAGGTTTGTTTGGTTAGGACTTATGAAGCACAAAGATGAAGCATTCGAAAAATTCAAATCCTTCAAAGCCTTGGTTGAAAATGAATCAGGTCACAAAATTAAGTGCCTCACATCCGACAGAGGTGGGGAATTTACTTCAAATGAATTTTTCGATTTCTGTGAAGAACATGGGATAAGAAGAGAATTCTCTACAGCAAGAACCCCTCAGCAAAATGGAGTTGTGGAAAGAATGAACAGAACAGTCCAACAAATGGCTCGTGCTATGCTTGATGAGTCAGGAACTCCCGCAACTTTCTGGGGTGAAGCTGCACATGCTGCAGTTGTTATTCTCAACAAAACAAATGTTCGGGTGAACAGCACTCAAACTCCTCATGAGCTCTGGAGTGGTAGGACTCCTTCGGTAAAGCACTTCAAAATATTTGGGAGCAAATGCTATATCAAGAATACTGATGAGCAGCTTGGCAAACTTGAACCTAGAGCAGATGAAGGCATTCTTCTTGGTTACTCTCCACATAGCAAAGCATACAAATGCTACAATAAAAGACTTGGCAGAATTGTTGACAGCATTGATGTAGTGGTTGATGAGAAGGGATACATTCCTAGGCAAGTACATCATGAAGACATCGAAGAAGATGAAGGCTACCCCCAACGACAGAATGATGAAGAAGAAGAACCTCAAGAAGAACCAGAGGAGCAAACAAGAATAGAAGAAAAGACTCCATCCAGATATGTTAAGAAGAATCATCCAGAATCTCAGATTATGGGGCAGAAAGAAGCAGGTGTGCAAACAAGAAGAACAGTTGCAGAAGCTTCAAGCTATTTGGCATTACTCTCCTCTACTGAACCACAAAATGTGAAAGAGGCATGCGAAGATGAATGTTGGGTGAAAGCAATGGATGAAGAACTTGAGCAGATCGAAAAGAACAACACTTGGGAGCTGGTTCCTAGACCAAAAGATAAGAATGTTATCGGAACAAAATGGGCTTTCAAAAATAAATTGAATGAAAATGGAGAAGTAATTAGAAACAAAGCCAGACTTGTTTGTAAAGGGTATGCGCAGTAAGAAGGAATAGACTTTGAAGAAACATTTGCTCCTGTTGCAAGACTTGAGGCCATCCGAATGTTCCTTGCTCTCTCAAGCTTTCAAAACTTCAAAGTATTTCAAATGGACGTGAAATCAGCCTTTCTGAATGGAGACTTGGAAGAAGAAGTGTACATTGAACAGCCAGATGGGTTCATTCTTGGAAATGATCCAAATCTTGTATGCAGATTGAAAAAGGCTCTCTATGGTCTCAAACAAGCTCCAAGGACTTGGTACTACCGTTTGGACAAATATCTTCATCAACAAGGCTTTTCAAAAGGATCGGCAGATAGCAATCTTTATATAAAAGTTGAAAATGACAATTTGCTAATACTTGTTGTGTATGTAGATGACATTATTTTTGGGAGCAATGAAGAAGCTATGAGTCAAAACTTTGCCTTGGTCATGCAGAAAGAATTTGAAATGTCCTTGCTAGGAGAACTGACATATTTCCTTGGTTTGCAAATCCAACAAAAAGGAGGAATCTTTTTATCTCAAACCAAGTATCTCAAACAGATTTTGAAGAAATATGGTATGGAAGATGCAAAACCAGTATGTACACCCATGGTCACAGGATGTAGCCTCAGTGCAAATGATGAATCTGCAGCAGTACATCAACCAACCTACAGATCTATGATTGGAAGTTTACTTTATTTGACAGGTACCCGCCCAGACATCATGCATGCAGTTGGAATAGTTGGAAGATTTCAGGCAAATCCGAAGGAGACTCATCTTCAGGCAGTGAAGAGAATTTTCAAATATCTTCAAGGGACTCAAAATTATGGCTTATGGTATCCTAGAGATACAGATCTTACACTTCATGCTTATACAGATGCAGATTGGGCCGGAAGCGTGGATGACAGGAAAAGCACAAGTGGTGGTGCGTTCTTTATGGGTTCCAGACTGGTATCTTGGTTCAGCAAGAAACAGAGTTCGATTGCCTTGTCTACAGCTGAAGCGGAATATGTTGCTGCTGCATCTTGTTGCACCCAACTCCTTTGGATGATGCAGACTTTGCAGGATTTTCCAATCACTTGTACACCACCAATCCCCATCTTATGTGATAACACAAGTGCAATCAGCATCTCAAAGAATCTTGTTATGCATTCAAAAACCAAGCACATACCAATCAAGTATCATTTTCTCCGGGAACAAGTGCTTGAACAGAAGGTCAAGTTGGAGTACGTTCCTTCTAAGGAACAAGTTGCTGATATTCTCACCAAACCATTGCCCAGGGACACTTTTGAATACCTCAGGCAAAAGCTGGGGGTTGTTGATGCATCATCTTATTGCTAAACCTCTTCTGATTGATGGTATAGGTTCAGGGGGAGCATATAATGCATTGTTGGCATTATGGAGGATGTGCAGAAGGAGATCTTGGAAGTAGCTGCAATATGTCTCTATCTCTTTCATGGTGGATTATGGTTCTTTGTTGCAGATCTGGTTCATATTCAGGGGGAGCATGTTCTTAGGGGGAGCATAACCCTTTGCCCTTGATGTCAAAGGGGGAGAATGAAGCTGAAGCTTTGAGGTTGCCATCAAGTCCAAAGGGGGAGATTGTTGGCATTATGGCTAAAGTGTTGTCCTTGATGGCAACCCATTCAGGTGATAAATCACAGTACTTCAAGTCAGCAGCAGAGATTGATGATCAGCTATCAAATATTGAAGAAAATAAGGGGTACGCTGGTACACCTTGCATAAGGTGCGTACACGCAGGTCAGTGTTACATAAAGTGCGTACATACCCGCAGTTATCCTGTTCAGGAGGTGCGTACCCCCAGTGCACACATTTCAAGGCAAAGAAATTCACATGTGGGGTTTTCTTATGTTTTACTCTTGGTATTTAGCCGACGGTATTGTGTTATTATGGTGTCGGCTCGTGGTATTGATCCATGTTTTAAGGAAGAGCTTTCCTATATAAAGCAAAGGAGATCATTTGGCTTGATCATGTCTTTGGTTGAATATCTTATGAGGGATAGATCTGGTCTAGATCTAAAGAAGGCGAATCTACTGATGGACCGAGATCTCTTCGGCGCATGATCAGATCTGTAGATCTGACTGTCTGGGTTATTTCTGAAGTCTTGAAATCATCTATGCTCGAAGGTAAGCAGGTACAGTAAGAGAAAAGTGCGTACATACGCAGGAACGAAGCGTTTTAGGTGTGCCGGTACGCAGACACAGAAGGGTTTCAGGTGCGCTGGTACGCAGGCACAGAAGGGTTTCAGGTGCTCGGTACGCAGGCACATAAGGGTTTCAGGTGCGCCGGTACGCAGGTACAGAAGGGTTGCAGGTGTGCGCCGGTACGCAGGCACAGAAGGGTTTCAAGTGCGCCAGTACGCAGGCACAGAAGGGTTTCAGGTGCGCCGGTACGCAGGCACAGAAGGGTTTCAGGTGCGCCGGTACGCAGGCACAGAAGGGTTGCAGGTGCGCCGGTACGCAGGCACAGAAGGGTTGCAGGTGCGGAGGTCCGCAGGCAGTTCAATGGACTCAGAGCGAGGTACGCAGGCTAGCAGTTGAGCAGGGTGCGTACATAAGCAGGCTAGCAGTTGAGCAGGGTGCGTACTGTAAGCAGGCAAGCAGTTGAGCAGGGTGAGTACTGTAAGCAGGCCAGCAGTTGAGCAGGGTGCTTACGTAAGCAGGCGAGCAGTTGAGCAGGGTGCTTACTTCTCTTAAAATCTTTGTTTATCATTGTTGTGCTCTGGGTTTGGTCCTATTATTGTTGATCTGGTTACTACAGTTGATTGGGTGATTCTCTTATACTTGATGATCATTTGATGCTTATGGATCCAGTTTGAAAATTTATGAAAAGTGGTCCTTGTAAGAAAAGAAGTAGGGGGTTGTAGCTCCCTTCCAGGAGAGACTGGAAAACGAGAGAGAGTTGTAGCTCTCTGCAGGTTGCAGCCTGCGTACTGGTAAAGGACTGCACCAGTACAAAACCATTGTAAAAGGAGTTTCTAATTTGAAAGAAGATAGAGACATATTGCAGCAGGTGGTTTTCACCCACATTGGGTTTCCACCTTACATCTTGTGTTCTTTGGTGTGACTATCTGTTTTCTTTGTTCATGCTCATTATTTTATGGTACTGACATGCAAAACTAATTCAAAGAACAAATAAGGAAGATTTATTAAAAGAATTAGATAATACTGATTCACCCCCCCCTCTCAGTATTATTTCCAACAATTGGTATCAGAGCAGGTCCTTCAGAGAATCTTGATCGCTTGAAGGTAGATCGTTCATCATGAGCAACTACGAGAGAGAAGCATCAATCAGGCCACCAGTTTTTGATGGGACAAACTTCAATTATTGGAAGGTAAGAGTTACTGCCTATCTTCAATCTCTTGGTACA
Source organism: Pinus tabuliformis (assembly GCA_031772625.1). Classification (NCBI taxonomy): domain Eukaryota; kingdom Viridiplantae; phylum Streptophyta; class Pinopsida; order Pinales; family Pinaceae; genus Pinus; species Pinus tabuliformis. The sequence goes on from CM062811.1 coordinate 1,106,263,550, forward strand.
GAAGTTTGGGACATCGTAGAGACAGGCTACGCTTTTCCTTCAGCTACTCCTACAGATGCAGCCGAGAAAAAGAAGTATGAAACAAATGCGAAAGCAGTCAGTACTCTATTAGGATGTATATCTCAATCAGAATTCATGAAGGTAATGCACTATAAATCCGCAAAAGAGATATGGGACAAAATTGTCACGAGCTATGAAGGAGATGAACAGGTAAAGCGTGCTAAACTTCAAACTCTCAGAATTCAGTATGAGACTCTCAAAATGTATAATGATGAAAGTGTGGCTAACTATTTTCTTCGGGTAGATGAGGTTGTTAATTGTATGAAAAATTTGGGTGAAGAAATAAAAGAGGCTATTGTGGTTGAAAAGGTTCTAAGATCATTGTCCCCCAAGTTTGAATCTAAAGTATCTGCAATAGAAGAAAAGGAAAATCTACGAATTCTTACTATGTCTCAGCTACATGGAATTCTAACTGCTTATGAAATGAGAAAGGGAGGTCCATCAGACAGAAGAGAAGCTGCTTTCAAGGCATCAGGCAAAGGAGATTATTATGAAGCAAGCCATGTCCAGAAGAAGAGGAAGAAGAATCAAATTTTGTCAGAAATCTTCAAAGGGGTTCTGGAAGGTTCAGAGGTAAGTTACCTTTTAAATGCTTTGCTTGTGGAAGAGTAGGTCATTATGCTGCAAAATGTCCTTATAAGGATAAAGGAAAGGAACCTGCTAGATGGAACAAGAAACAGAATGCAAATAAGAAAAGCTACTACACTCATGAAGATAGTGATGGTCTATCAAACAGTGATGAAGATGAACAAGGTAATGAATATAAGTTGTTAATGGCATTTGAAGATGATGATTATTTGGATGCTATAGATGTGGATAACCTTTATGATGAAATTACTAGACTCAAGAGATGTATAGAAGAAAAGAACATGATCATTGATACTCTACAATTTCAAATTGATGAAAAGGAAAAACATCTTGAAAAATTAGAAGGTGAAATTGTTGGTCTTAGAAAAGAGATTGAGAAAACAAAAGCTATTAATCTCAAGTTTGTCAAAGGATCTGAAACTTTGGATGAGATTATCAATGTGCAGCGGTCTCCACTAAACAAGACAGGTCTGGGCTATAATGGAGAAACTTCTCAAGCATCCACCTCAAAAAGTTATCTTGATGCAGCAAGAAGAAATGAGCAAAAGCACAATGAAGATCATCAGGTAAAGCAGGGACGAATTACAAACAGAAACTATCAAGGGCAATCCATCTTAAGGGTGAACAAAAGCTACAACCAGCCACAGGTAAAATCTTCTCAATTTGGTTCAAGAATAGATGACAATAGAAATTACAATCAATTGGCTGGTAGATTCGATAACCGCAGAAGTTTCTTCAATGGACAATGCTTTTCTTGCCATAACTTTGGTCACAAAGCAGCTCAATGTGTTGCATATAAAACAATCATGACTAGGGAAGCTCAAAAACAAAGAAGTATGACCGGGATTACAAAAAGGACCTATAACAACTTTTCGGTTCTTGAAAATGAAGTTGAATGTTCTATTTGCAATAACTTTGGTCATGAAGACTCTGAATGCAGGAGCAGGTTTCAGCAGAAAAAGGAACAAGCCTCAAGCACCAAAACATGGAGAATAAAGGAACCACAAACAGAAAGATGTGGGATAGCATTTTATGCAGAGGGACAGGAAAATCTATGGTACATTGACAGTGGATGTTCGAAGCATATGACAGGTGATAAAGAAAAACTTGAGTCATATTCTGCTCTAGAAAAAGGAAAGAAAGTCTCTTTTGGAAATGATACTCCTGCAACTATAAAAGGAAAAGGCATTGCTCAGTTAAAAGAAAAGGTCAAGGCTGGAAATGTTTTGTATGTTGATGGATTGAAGCATAATCTTCTAAGTGTCAGCCAGATGTGTGATCAAAGAACCGAGGTTATATTCAGATCAAATGGATGTCTTGTTCGTGATCTTGATACAGGTAAAACAGTAATCAAAGGCAAAAGAACTCCAAATAATCTGTACATATTTGAAGAAGGACAACAACAATGCTATCTGAGCAAGGATGATGAGCACTGGTTATGGCATCGGAGGTTGGGACATCTAAGCTTTTCACAAATAAGGAAAGCATGCAAATATCAGGCAGTTCGCGATCTTCCAGATATCAAAATTCCTGACAACACCATATGCAAATCATGTCAGTTTGGAAAACAAACCAGAACTAACTTTCCAGAGAAAGAAGGATCAGCTAGCATGCCTCTTGAGCTAGTACATACAGATACATGCGGTCCTTTCAGGAAAAGAACACCTCGAGGAGAAGAATACTTGATATTATTCATTGACGATTTCTCCAGGTTTGTTTGGTTAGGACTTATGAAGCACAAAGATGAAGCATTCGAAAAATTCAAATCCTTCAAAGCCTTGGTTGAAAATGAATCAGGTCACAAAATTAAGTGCCTCAAATCCGACAGAGGTGGGGAATTTACTTCAAATGAATTTTTCGATTTCTGTGAAGAACATGGGATAAGAAGAGAATTCTCTACAGCAAGAACCCCTCAGCAAAATGGAGTTTTGGAAAGAATGAACAGAACAGTCCAACAAATGGCTCGTGCTATGCTTGATGAGTCAGGAACTCCCGCAACTTTCTGGGGTGAAGCTGCACATGCTGCGGTTGTTATTCTCAACAAAACAAATGTCCGGGTGAACAGCACTCAAACTCCTCATGAGCTCTGGAGTGGTAGGACTCCTTCGGTAAAGCACTTCAAAATCTTTGGGAGCAAATGCTATATCAAGAATACTGATGAGCAGCTTGGCAAACTTGAACCTAGAGCAGATGAAGGCATTCTTCTTGGTTACTCTCCACATAGCAAAGCATACAAATGCTACAATAAAAGACTTGGCAGAATTGTTGACAGCATTGATGTAGTGGTTGATGAGAAGGGATACATTCCTAGGCAAGTACATCATGAAGACATCGAGGAAGATGAAGGCTACCCCCAACCACAGAATGATGAAGAAGAAGAACCTCAAGAAGAACCAAAGGAGCAAACAAGAATAGAAGAAAAGACTCCATCCAGATATGTTCAGAAGAATCATCCAGAATCTCAGATTATGGGGCAGAAAGAAGCAGGTGTACAAACAAGAAGAACAGTTGCAGAAGCTTCAAGCTATTTGGCATTACTCTCCTCTACTGAACCACAAAATGTGAAAGAGGCATGCAAAGATGAATGTTGGGTGAAAGCAATGGATGAAGAACTTGAGCAGATCGAAAAGAACAACACTTGGGAGCTGGTTCCTAGACCAAAAGATAAGAATGTTATCGGAACAAAATGGGTCTTCAAAAATAAATTGAATGAAAATGGAGAAGTAATTAGAAACAAAGCCAGACTTGTTTGTAAAGGGTATGCGCAGCAAGAAGGAATAGACTTTGAAGAAACCTTTGCTCCTGTTGCAAGACTTGAGGCCATCCGAATGTTCCTTGCTCTCTCAAGCTTTCAAAACTTCAAAGTATTTCAAATGGACGTGAAATCAGCCTTTCTGAATGGAGACTTGGAAGAAGAAGTGTACATTGAACAGCCAGATGGGTTCATTCTTGGAAATGATCCAAATCTTGTATGCAGATTGAAAAAGGCTCTCTATGGTGTCAAACAAGCTCCAAGGACTTGGTACTACCGTTTGGACAAATATCTTCATCAACAAGGCTTTTCAAAAGGATCGGCAGATAGCAATCTTTATATAAAAGTTTAAAATGACAAATTGCTAATACTTGTTGTGTATGTAGATGACATTATTTTTGGGAGCAATGAAGAAGCTATGAGTCAAAACTTTGCCTTGGTCATGCAGAAAGAATTTCAAATGTCCTTTCTAGGAGAACTGACATATTTCCTTGGTTTGCAAATCCAACAAAAAGGAGGAATCTTTTTATCTCAAACCAAGTATCTCAAACAGATTTTGAAGAAATATGGTATGGAAGATGCAAAACCAGTATGTACACCCATGGTCACAGGATGTAGCCTCAGTGCAAATGATGAATCTGCAGCAGTACATCAACCAACCTACAGATCTATGATTGGAAGTTTACTTTATTTGACAGGTACCCGCCCAGACATCATGCATGCAGTTGGAATAGTTGGAAGATTTCAGGCAAATCCGAAGGAGACTCATCTTCAGGCAGTGAAGAGAATTTTCAAATATCTTCAAGGGACTCAAAATTATGGCTTATGGTATCCTAGAGATACAGATCTTACACTTCATGCTTATACAGATGCAGATTGGGCCGGAAGCGTGGATGACAGGAAAAGCACAAGTGGTGGTGCGTTCTTTATGGGTTCCAGACTGGTATCTTGGTTCAGCAAGAAACAGAGTTCGATTGCCTTGTCTACAGCTGAAGCGGAATATGTTGCTGCTGCATCTTGTTGCACCCAACTCCTTTGGATGATGCAGACTTTGCAGGATTTTCAAATCACTTGTACACCACCAATCCCCATCTTATGTGATAACACAAGTGCAATCAGCATCTCAAAGAATCCTGTTATGCATTCAAAAACCAAGCACATACCAATCAAGTATCATTTTCTCCGGGAACAAGTGCTTGAACAGAAGGTCAAGTTGGAGTATGTTCCTTCTAAGGAACAAGTTGCTGATATTCTCACCAAACCATTGCCCAGGGACACTTTTGAATACCTCAGGCAAAAGCTGGGGGTTGTTGATGCATCATCTTATTGCTGAACCTCTTCTGATTGACGGTATAGGTTCAGGGGGAGCATATAATGCATTGTTGGCATTATGGAGGATGTGCAGAAGGAGATCTTGGAAGTAGCTGCAATATGTCTCTATCTCTTTCATGGTGGATTATGGTTCTTCGTTGCAGATCTGGTTCATATTCAGGGGGAGCATGTTCTTAGGGGGAGCATAACCCTTTGCCCTTGATGTCAAAGGGGGAGAATGAAGCTGAAGCTTTGAGGTTGCCATCAAGTCCAAAGGGGGAGATTGTTGGCATTATGGCTAAAGTGTTGTCCTTGATGGCAACCCATTCAGGTGATAAATCACAGTACTTCAAGTCAGCAGCAAAGATTGATGATCAGCTATCAAATATTGAAGAAAATAAGGGGTACGCTGGTACACCTTGCATAAGGTGCGTACACGAAGGTCAGTGTTACATAAAGTGCGTACATACCCGCAGTTATCCCATTCAGGAGGTGCGTACCCCCAGTGCACACATTTCAAGGCAAAGAAATTCACATGTGGGGTTTTCTTATGTTTTACTCTTGGTATTTAGCCGACGGTATTGTGTTATTATGGTGTCGGCTCGTGGTATTGATCCATGTTTTAAGGAAGAGCTTTCCTATATAAAGCAAAGGAGATCATTTGGCTTGAGCATGTCTTTGGTTGAATATCTTATGAGGGCTAGATCTGGTCTAGATCTAAAGAAGGCGAATCTACTGATGGACCGAGATCTCTTTGGCGCATGATCAGATCTGTAGATCTGACTGTCTGGGTTATTTCTGAAGTCTTGAAATCATCTATGCCCGAAGGTACGCAGGTACAGTAACAGAAAAGTGCGTACATACGCAGGAACGAAGCGTTTCAGGTGTGCCGGTACGCAGACAGAGAAGGGTTTCAGGTGCGCTGGTACGCAGGCACAAAAGGGTTTCAGGTGCACCAGTACGCAGGCACAGAAGGGTTTCAGGTGCGCCGGTACGCAGGCACAGAAGGGTTGCAGGTGCGCCGGTACGCAGGCACAGAAGGGTTTCAGGTGCGCCGGTACGCAGGCACATAAGGGTTTCAGGTGCGCCGGTACGCAGGCACAGAAGGGTTTCAGGTGCGCCGGTACACAGGCACAGAATGGTTGCAGGTGCGCCTGTACGCAGGCACAGAAGGGTTGCAGGTGCGGAGGTCCGCAAGCAGTTCAATGGACTTAGAGCGAGGTACGCAGGCTAGCAGTTAAGCAGGGTGCGTACATAAGCAGGCTAGTAGTTGAGCAGGGTGTGTACTGTAAGCAGGCAAGCAGTTGAGCAGGGTGAGTACTGTAAGCAGGCCAGCAGTTGAGCAGGGTGCTTACGTAAGCAGGCGAGCAGTTGAGCAGGTGCTTACTTCTCTTAAAATCTTTGTTTATCATTGTTGTGCTCTGGGTTTGGTCCTATTATTGTTGATCTGGTTACTACAGTTGATTGGGTGATTCTCTTATACTTGATGATCATTTGATGCTTATGGATCCAGTTTGAAAATTTATGAAAAGTGGTCCTTGTAAGAAAAGAAGTAGGGGGTTGTAGCTCCCTTCCAGGAGAGACTGGAAAACGAGAGAGAGTTGTAGCTCTCTGCAGGTTGCAGCCTGCGTACTGGTAAAGGACTGCACCAGTACAAAACCATTGTAAAAGGAGTTTCTAATTTGAAAGAAGATAGAGACATATTGCAGCAGGTGGTTTTCACCCACATTGGGTTTCCACCTTACATCTTGTGTTCTTTGGTGTGACTATCTGTTTTCTTTGTTCATGCTCATTATTTTATGGTACTGACATGCAAAACTAATTCAAAGAACAAATAAGGAAGATTTATTAAAAGAATTAGATAATACTGATTCACCCCCCCCTCTCAGTATTATTTCCAACACCTTCTTCTTCTTCTTAACCTCTCCTCAAGCCACCTACTTGACCTCTGTTCAGCTCGTTTACCTTCCAACTCATCCATTGCCACGTAGCTTCATCTTCTTGACCTTTCGTTGCTGCCATCCTTCTATCCACCAACCAACTCCGTGCACTCTTTCTCCACCCTGTTTCTCTGCCCCTGAGTCATCACAAGCTCCATCTCCACCTCTCCTACCTGCCCATACCGTTCCATCACTTCACCATCACCCAAAACTTCCACTTACAACACATCATGTAGAAGTTAGCAGACTTCCTATAGAATTCTTTAGTTTCCTGTAGGATCCCCTGCAGACATCCTGTAGAAGCCTGCAAACTTGGTTGCCGAGCATCCGAACGTTGTAGACCTCTGTGGACTAATGCTAGGGACCCTCTGGAACCTCTCCTAGCCCTCCTGACCTTTCCCAAGCTTTCTCTCCCTTCGCACCACCTCTGCACAGCCAAACCCTAATAAGAAACAAATTCATAATCACTCCATCCACTTAAGCAAAAATACGAAAACAATGTTCTTTTTCATAGAAGTAGTTTGAGTTCATGCATTTCACATCATTAGAAGTAATGGCATCATTTGTAGACATTTGCACTCTCACTATTGCACCATAGAGGTTAAACTAGTCAGATTAGGGTTTACTAGGGTTTCCATGCTTTGGTTGGCTTTCAGTTCATTTTTGCAAAGTAGATCAATTTCCCTTGAGATAGCCTTCGTCCATCATTTAGAAAGCTTCTTCTAAGAGCATATAGAAGTTGGCTTGAGCCCTAGCGAACTTGTGCCAGCTGACCAAGTGACAGCTGCGACAAGAGCTAGTACTTGTGCATACAGCACCGTCGCTTCCAAGTTTGTATGAACTACCGGGTTGATAAAATTAGAGATAGGAAGCCCCAGGAGTTGTAGCATTATTGCTACAATACTGGAGCCCACCATCTTTTTGGCGCCGTTGCCGGGGAAGCATCAGAGTATTAGTAATTGTTGCTTTTCTTCTATTTTCCACTACAATCTTCTGCTAAGTAGTTTATTTCATTTCCATTCTGCAAAAGTAGCATAGACATTTCCTGCTTTCATAGATTAGCATTTCCTGCTTTCATAGATTAGCAGTTCCGTCTTTCATAGATTAACATTTCCTGCTTTCATAGATTAGCATTTCTTGCTTTCATAGATTAGCATTTCCTGCTTTCGTAGATTAGCCTTTCATTTCTGCAAGCGTAGACTAGTGTTTCAATTCTCCAAGCGTAGACTAGCATTTCCATTCCTGCAATTTCATTTGAGCAAAGTAGATTAGTTCTTTTCTGCTTTCAGTTTAATTATGCATCTTTACAGTTAGTTGTAGATCAATCTGTTTCAGTTTTGCAGGTACCAAAAGAAAAAAGCAAAAACAATCGAAAAAGAAAGTCTTTTCTATTTCATGCCGCGTAGGAACCGAGATAAATCAGGCAAATTCCTACCCAACACCCCCACCACATCACTGAGTCACCCTTCTCTCTTCTTTGGTGACAGTGACCCAGAAGAACCTATAGGTGAACATCCCGAGATATACAAAGATCCTATAATAGAAGAAGAGTTAGAGACCACTCCATCTGAAGCTATGGCTGACAATAGAAGAGAAGATGAGAGAATAGAAGGTGCCTTCCCCATCCGAGAGACCAATGGAGAGATGAAAATGAAGAACATTAGCCCCTGCCTTACCTCACTTCCATGGACTGACTACTGAAGATCCTGATACCTTCCTGTTTGATTTTGCTGTCCTTTGTAGAACCTATGACTATACTGAAGATGAGCAAAAGCTGAAACTCTTCCCTCCAACTCTTAAGGATGCCGCATTACGCTGGTTCATGGGTTTACCTGGGAATAGTATCACCACTTGGGCTCAAATGTAGCAAGCTTTCAATACCAAGTACAGGGATTATTGTAGGTCTAAGGAAACCAAGGGAGAAATCTTTCGGATGACCATGGGAAATGATGAGTCCTTAGAGGATTATGAGGAGAGGTTCCAACTTAGCTATAAGCGGGCCAGGTGCACACTTGACCCTGAATCCCTCAAGTTGGTCCTGCTCCGTGGAGTCCCTGAAGACCTCTTAGATACCCTTCACATGTTAGCTGGGGGGGACATTTACCAACTGCCTTATGAGGACATCAAGACTGTGTTTCGAAACCACTCCAGGGCAGCTCAGAAACGAGGTAGGGGAAACCTCCTCTCAACTAGTGTCCCTTTCTCCAAACATGAGCTTGCAAATCAATTAGAAGATCTCAAGAGTGAGGTGAGACACACCATTTCCATGCAGTTGGACACATTCAGGATCCAGCAGAAGAAAGAAGAAGCTGAGAGAGCCTTGGCTATCTTCTGCCCTAGGTACACAAGGAGACACCCTAAGAACGAATGCCCATTGCATTCGGTTGAAGTATGTTTTGTTTGTGAGGAGGACCATCCCACAAATCAGTGTCCAACCTTACCTGGGTTTAAAGACATGTACCAAGGGACAGAAGCTCCCACTGAACCTCTCTATTACCTCAACCAAAGGAGGCCACAAGGATCTAGACCTTATCAGCAGGGAATGCAAGGGGCACCTCAAGCTTATTACAGCCCCAACCAATCGACTCCTATGCCTTCCTGGGGTCCCCCTGCTCATCCTTCCTGGTCCATGCCTCCTCCATGGTCTTATCCACCTCAGTACCCTACTCAACCTACTTCTCATTCATATCATTCACATGCCCAGCCACAGCCTCAGTGGAATGCACCTCAGTCGGGGTGGAGGCCCCAGTACAATACTCCTCCCGCCATTTTGCCTCCACCACCAGTTCAACCTCAGCCATTACCTCCTGCTCCTCCAAGGCAACCTCAAATGCCTGCTCAACCAAACCCGAACCCCAACAATAGACAGGCCCAACAGGTATACACTGGGGAAACCTCATGCCCTACCTATGTTGTGGAGATCCAGGAGATCAATCTTCGATCTGGAAAGACTCTACCAGATCGCCAACCTCCTCCCCCAGAGGATGAGGAAGATAAACAGGAAAGTGAACCGAAGGCTATTCCACCCTTTCCTGAGAGACTGACAGCCACCACACAACCCAACCCAGAAGAGGATGAGCTTCTGGGTGAGCTCAAGCAGTTGTGTGTAAAAATACCACTTCTCCAAGCCATCAAGGATGTACCAATATACAACAAACTGGTTAAGGAAAAGTGTTTCAAACACCTAGGCAGGCGGAAGAGAGATGCTTCAACCATCAATGTCATAGGACAACTGTCTGACCTTATGTTAGGACAAGTTATCTGCCCAAAGTACCTAGATCCTGGAAGTCCTGTAGTAGATGTCCACATCAATGGCACCATCATACCTCACACCTTGATTGATCTGGGGGCTGCCATTAATGTGATGACCAGGGATACCATGCTCAAACTCAATCTTCAGGGTTCCTTGAGGAAAACCTCGACAGTACTGCAATTAGCAGATCGCTCCACTATGACTCCCGAAGGGATTGTGGAGGATGTCTTGGTCTCTATCGACTCTTGGGAATACCCTGCAGATTTCTTGGTTCTGCAACCCAAGGCAAAGCTTACTGGATATCCTCTCATTTTGGGAAGGCCTTGGTTAGCTACTGCAGATGCTTACATAAGTTGCCGTGCAGGAAATATGACCATCAAAAATGGTCCTATGTCCAAACAGCTAGTCCTATACCCTCCTGCCCAACCCTCCTTAGAGCATGACTTACCACTCTAGTTAGAAGAAGGAGAGGAAGACGAGGTGTACTCAGCACCTCTGTGCACCTTAGAAACCACTAGAAGAGACCCCCCAACCGAGGATTACTTGATTGAGACCTTGATCCAGAATCCACCTTCCAGTGCACTATCCTTAGAGAAATTGGTGGAGGATGCCCAAACTAGCACCTTAGTGGATCTTTGTACAACCAACCCTGTCACTCCCAGAGTCAATAATGTGGAGTTCGGCCCTGAGAGAACATTGAAGATCAGCTCCTCCCTATCTCCTTCCCAGGAAAAGGAGCTGTGTAGCCTGTTGGCGAGTCACCTAGATGCTTTTGCTTGGAGCTATAAGGAGATGAAAGGAGTCCATCCTTCGGTTTGTACCCATCACATATACATCAAAGAGGATTGTAAGCCGGTTAGGCAACCCCAGAGGAGAATGAATCCAGCTCTGAAGGACATTGTCAAGGAAGAATTGCAAAACCTGTTGGATGCCGGATTCATCTACCCCATCTCAGATAGTGAATGGGTGTCCCCTCTGGTGTTGGTTCCCAAGAAAAATGGGAAATGGAGAATCTGTGTGGACTATCGGGAACTAAACAAAGCTACCAAGAAAGACCATTTCCCTCTACCTTTCATAAATCAAGTGTTGGATGGATTGGCAGGAAAGAAGTTCTTCTCTTTCCTGGATGGGTTTAGCGGGTACAACCAAATCCAAATCAGCCCGGAAGACGAAGATAAGACCACCTTCACTTGCCCTTGGGGTACCTTTGCCTACCGAGTCCTTCCCTTTGGGCTATGCAATGCTCCTGCTACCTTCCAGAGAGCTGTCTTAAGCATCTTTTCAGAGCTGGTCCATGATGCAGTGGAAATCTATATGGATGACTTCACTCCTTATGGGGCCAACTTTCAGGAAGCATTGTCCAACCTGGGAAAAGTCCTAACCAAATGCATTGAGATGAACTTGTCCCTTAGTCCCGAAAAATGTGAATTCCTAATGACTGAAGGGACCGTGCTAGGCCATACCATTTCTTGCCAAGGGTTGCAAGTGGATCCTAACAAAATTTCTCTCATCAAGAAGGTTCCACCTCCTCAAAAGGTAAGGGATGTTTGGAGTTTCTTGGGATTAGCAGGATACTACCGGAGATTCATTAAAGATTTCAGCAAGCTAGCCTCGCCATTGTTTGGCCTGTTGGCAAAAGATGTGGAGTTTAAATGGACTGACGATTGTCAGAGGGCTTTAAATGAATTGAAGGACAAGTTGGTGTCAGCCCCAATCCTGAGAGGTCCAAACTGGGCCCTACCTTTCCACATCCACACTGATGCCTCGAACAAAGCCATAGGTTCAGCTTTAGGACAAGTTGAGCAAAAACTTCCATATGCCATTTACTTTGTTAGCAAAAACTTGTCCAAAGCTGAGCTGAATTACACTGTAACCGAGAAAGAATTCTTGGCTATGGTCCATGCACTGAACAAGTTCCGACATTATATTACTGGCTATAAAACCTTTGTACATACAGACCATGCTGCAATTAGATACTTAATGAATAAACCAGATGTGAATGCTCGTATTATTAGATGGTTACTTTTATTGCAGCAGTTTGATTTAACCATTGTTGACAAACCAGGTAGAGAAAATGTTGTTGCTGATTTTTTATCTAGATTGGATTTGTCTGCAGATGAGGATGGAACGGTGGATGACCAGATGCCCGATGAACATCTGTTTGCTATTTCAGTACTCTCTCCATGGTTTGGTGATATAGCAAACTACCTTGTTTCAGCACAGTTCCCTCCGCACCTATCTTCCAGAGAGAAGAGCAGAATCATCAGAAAAAGTGCCTCGTTTACTTGGATCGGGGGCAATCTGTTCAAGCTTGGCCCCGATCAGATCCTAAGGCGTTGTGTAAGGGAGGAGGAAGTCTTTGATATCCTCCTCACTTGTCATGATGGGCCTTGTGGAGGACATTTTGCAGCAAAGAGAACTGCCTTCAAAATCCTGCAGGCAGGCTACTATTGGCCCACACTTCATCAAGATGTCAGAAGATATGTCAGCCAGTGTGACCAATGCCAAAGAATGGGGAAACCGACCCAAAGGGATGAGATGCCTCTCCAACCTCAGGTGACTCTTGAGCCATTTGAGAAGTGGGGTATGGACTTTGTGGGCCCAATCAACCCTCCTTCGAGGCAAAGGTCTTACATCATTGTGTGCACTGACTACCTGAAAAAGTGGACAGAGACCAAAGCAATCAAAGCAGCAACAGAAGAAAAGGTGGCCGAGTTCCTAAGAGAAAACATCTTCTATAAGTTTGGCTGTCCAAGAGAGCTAGTCACCGATCAAGGGAGCCAGTTCACCTCCAACCTGGTTGAAGATCTACTAGCTCATCGCAAGATCAAGCATAGGACTTCCACCCCCTATCACCCTCAAGCAAATGGGCAGGTGGAAGTCACCAATAGAGCATTAGAAGGGATCTTGACTAAGGTGGTGAGCAGCAGCAGAAAGGACTGGGCAGATCGCCTGGTTGAAGCCACATGGGCTTACAACACCACTTGGAAGACCACCACCGGCTTCACACCTTATGAGCTGGTCTATGGGAAGAAAGCTTTGCTGTCCATTGAGTTTGAATACAACACTTTGAGGATGGCAGCTCAGCTGGACCTAGATCTCAGCCATGCACAACAAGAAAGGCTATTGCAGCTGAATGGACTGGATGAGCACCGAATGCAAGCCCTCTTTCACTCAGAAGTGGTTCAACTTCAGAGAAAGGTGTGGCATGACCAACATCTCCATGACAAGCAATTTCAGCCGGGAGATTGGGCTTTGTTGTATGACTCCAGATACAAAGATTTCAAGGGGAAGCTGAGAACCAGATGGCTAGGGCCATATTCAGTGGAAAAATTTCATGACAATGGATCTGTTCTTATTCGGACCATTGATGAGGAAGCCATCCCATGCTTGTCAATGGGCATCGATTGAAGATCTACAGGAAGCCTCCCTCAAGACAAGAGTTCATCAAAACTATGGAGAAGGCAGTGTTGGTCATAGAGAAGGGTTCTGCCTCTGCTTTGGGCATACCCTGAAGAATCTATATATATATATATATATATATATATATATATATATATAATAAAGATCCTTGGGTGAAAACCTTTCTAGGGCGCCCAAGGCAGGTAGTAGGGGTGAAAACCTCATTGAGGCGCCCCTATTGTCTTTTCAAAAAAAAAAAAAAAAAAAGAGATTGGAAAAGATCCTTGAGTGAAAACCTCTTTGAGGCGCTTAAGGCAGATGGCAAGGGTGAAAACCTCAATGAGGCGCCCCTGTTATCTTTCAAAAAAAGAGAAAAAATAAAAAATAAAAAAATAAAAGAAAAACAAGGTCAGCAGATTCATTATGTAAAATTGCATGCAGGTTTTCTATGGAGGAGAGGAAGCCTCTCAACTCAAAGCCAAGGGTCCTCATCATGTAGCCGGGACACCTCACCAGCACCTCCTCCAAGAATCCTCATTATCTCCAAGGTATGTGCAATTTTATTATAGCTTGAGTCTTCTACAGGAAGACGCAGATTTTCTACAGGAAAATGCAGAGTTTCTACAGGAAGATGCAGATCTTCTACAGGAAGGTGCAGACTCTCTACAGGAACGCATCATTTCTACAGGAAGCGCTGTATTTCTACAGGAAGCTTCCTGTAGAAGCTCAGAACGGGCCAGAATTCATTTCATAAGGAGATCTAATGGCTAAGGATCGGTTTGGACGCATGCATGCCACTGTTGTCAACCATGCACATTGCTGTTATCTTGTTCCACCATCCTTGTCGACATGCAGCAAAGTACCTGCACCAGCAAAGCAGATCGATGAGTCTCGAGAAAAAGCAAATCGTAAATGGAAAAAGCGCTAGAGATCTCACACCCTATTCATCACAGTCAGCCCGAAGCTCCGAGAGCATGATCATGAGGCCATCCATCGTCGTGCAGCATGCACCCAAGGAGGAAGAACTGTTCCAAGACATCCCGCGGGAGCCCTGTAACAGTTAAGCCTGCTAGAGTGGATACCATTCACCGCGCAGGCCATATGAAGTGAAACGTGGGCGCATGCAACCAAAGCATTCCATCCATCGTCGGCAGCTCGTGAACATGGACCTCCGGGCCTGTGTAAGTTCGCCAGCAGCAGGTAAATCGACTCATCAGCGTCCAAAGAGCCGAGACATCGTGTGCAGCCACGCAGGTAAGTGTCTTGACCCTTCCTTCCATCAGATTGCATGAATGTTACTTTGATTGATTGCTTAAGTGTAAAGGTGAATGGGTTGAGCGGCCGTATGGCCATTTGGCCGGCCACGTCATCCGGTTAATGGTCTAGTTGGATGCGAGGGTGGCGGCCATGATAAAAAGAATAGCAGCACGCACGTGAGAGCAATCTCGTCGAAAAAACCAAGTTTAACCGAAGAGGCGGCGACAGATCTGCAGGAATTGATGCGGCAGCAAGTGAACGCGCAGTTGAATGATGGGGTGACGTCACCCAACGGTCCGGCGGGGACAGCTCACCCCCGCGCCACGGATTCCGCCGAATTCAAAATCGAATCGGCTAGATTGCATTCATGCATGTATCAACCACCGGTTTGAACTCAAGCGGCTATCCTGATCCTTCTGCAGTGTGATACACCGAGCCTTTGGCTATCAGAGCGATTGAGAAGCACACCCAAGGCGCAGACCGACTGCAGTCTCTCCGGAAAATTGCGCGTTGCATTCTATAGGAACGCTGCATTCTACAGGAATGCTGTCGTCCTACAGGAACGCAGTTTTCTACAGGAAAGCGGGTGCCTCACGTAAAAAGGTGGCCAATTAAAGAGGTAACCCTGAACTCTTCATGCAACTGGTTATTAAAGGTGGCAGAATTGTCGTCCACAGTCTGGTCATAGAGAAATGGTGAAATTGTTGTCTGCTGTGCCTATACTGTCATTCTACAGGATGTCGAGTAATTAAACTGTGTTAAGTCCTCAGGGATAAGTTTTGTGGGTTATGTGCATGACATTCTACGCTCTGTCTCAGTAAACCAAAATCTCTTCCACAATCACCACCTCTGGTCAAGAAAACTGTCTTATCATGCCGGGTGGGTTTATAAGACGAGAACCCACTGATTCAACCAAATTAAGGGAAAACCAAGAAGTAGTAGAGCTCTTCACACGGGTTCAATGGATATCTTTTTGTGACAAATTGCAGGGGTACGATGATGAAGTGGCAGAAGAATTTTTGCAGGCTCTGAAGCCGAAATCCAAGACACTGGCCACAGTGAACTTCAGAGGTCTAAGCCTCAAGCTCACCCCGCAATATATCAGTCGAATTACTGAACTTCCGATGGGTTTTCCATGGGATAAGGAAGAAAGGAAGTTGAGCCAGCAAGCCAAGAAAGAATTCTTTCCACCTGAGGAGGAATTCTCGGAGGACAAAAATGGGGTGCGAAGAACCAGCTTGCTGCCACCATGGAATGAAGTCAGCCTGCAAATCATGAAATATATAACTTGTGAAGGCCGTTTTAGCATCGTGTACGCATATCACTTTCGGTTGCTCACTGAATTGAGGCACCGGGTTGATCTTCCTGTAGAACAAAAACTGAGCATTCCTTATTTCCTATTACAGTCTCTAATTGAGTGTGCCACAAAGCTAAAAGAGGGCATACCAGATTAGGTAGCCCACCATGGGTTGATAAAACTTCTTGTGGAGGATGCGCTTCATTCATATAAGGTTCCCCTCTCATGGGAATCATTCCGGAATTTGACAAGAGATGGAGACATAAAAATGTTGATTGAAGAAACGAGTTCCTCCAGCAGTGAGGAACAAGAAGCAGTGGCCGAGGGAAAGAGAGAAAAAGGCCAGAAGACCCTCACCACAGTGCAGAAGAAAGAAAAAAAGAAGAAGCATGAGGAAAAGGATGACAAAGAAAAAGGTGGCACACCCATCTTGTCAGCAAGAGAAAAGAGGTTGAAGAGCAGAACGGACAAAGCTGAGGTGGTCCACATCAGCCCAAGTACCTCATCAGCACTTACAGCCAAACCAAAAAGCAAAACCCATGCAGCTAAGCAAGAAAAGGTGGTGACACCCGTGTCTACAGGAAAGCAGAAACAGGCTTCTACAGGAAGCCCAAAAACAAAGAAAGGGTCTTCTATAGGAATCCCAAAATTGGCAAAAGGGTCTTCTACAGGAAGCCCGAAAATTACCAAAACAGGGGCTTCTACAGGAAGCCCCAAAAAGGTGAAACCCAAAGAGAAGAAGGTGGATATTCTGGCACGGGAGGCAGCAGCTGTATTAACTGGCCTCAGCACGCCACCTAAGCCAAAATAAAAGAGGAAGAGGGAGACCCCTCTATACTTTAAAGCTCAAAGAAGTGTTAGGATAAAGACGGGCAAGCCACAGCCTCCATCCAGCAGCCCGATTGTCATCGAAGATACCCCTGCTTATCCCAAGGAAAAGTCACCCTCCAAGATCACAGTCACCTACGAGAAGGGGAGTCCAAAGAAAAATACGTGGCAAGAAAGGTTAGACCTGTTGACTGAAAAAACTCGGCTACAGGAAGCTGAAAATGTTCTACAGGACACTCTGGCCCGGCTACAGGAAACAGAGAAGAGGGAAGGAGAAGGACCCTCATCACCACCAAGGGAGGGTGAGATAGAGCCACCTAAAGAGGCGGAAGAAGTACATATACCAGAGCCCAGCCCTCAGCCTAGTCTGAGTTCCTACTACACCTTTTTAGAGGCGGGCAAAATCATACCGCAGAAATTTACTGTACCCTTATTTTTTGCATTAGAGGAAGAAAGAGTCCGTTCCCACACATGGATGCAGATCGCCAAGTCAAAGGGTGTGGCGGACATAGGCCCTTTACAAGAGCAACTCAAGGAGGTCAGGAGCGAATTCACCATGGCTAAACATGTGGCTAATTGCCAACGTGTGCTTCTACAGGAAGAAAATCAGAAGCTGAGATTGCAACTATAGGAACTAAGGGCTGGGGCAGGAACATCCTCCAAAGACATCACAAAAGAACAACAAGGCAAAAAGGAGCTGACCACCGGTCTTGAAGAACCAATGACACTTCTACAGGAAGCAGAACAGCAAACAAAAAATGAAGTGCAAGCTCTAAAAGAACAGCTGCAGCAAAAGGAAGCACAATTGGCCTGCATGGCCAGTTGGGCCATGGAGGAAATACAGTGCAGACAACCTGCAAAATCCTATGGATTGTACTTAAAAGATCAATGGCTGCAGTTCCAAATAAATACCTTGGCACAAAGGGGTATTTCACATATCCAAAACCCACAACAATTTTCTGAATTGTGCAGTACTAGTTCGTCAGAAGACAAAGCCAAATTAGCAGAGTTCTACCTCCACAATTTGGCTTTGCCTAATGAAGTCTCTTGGGATCCCAATACTGCCTTAGGTGATATGCAATTGATGGCGTTCGCTTCATGGTTAAACCATGAGGATCAAAGAGCAGTTGAAGCAAAATCGGTCATGAACCGAGAAGTGAGCAAGCCACTGTTCATTCGAGCAGAACCAGAGGATCCGGTTGCACTCATCTCAGCCCACCAACAGTTGGCTACTGATCCCACAGCTTCCTTGAGATTTATGGACCAACAGGCCCAAGCCATAGCTCATTTTGAAGACATGGAAAGATTGTTAGGAGAAAGTGTTGCCCAAGCATGTACACGTAGATGGAATACCTTGGCACACAACTTGAAAATCCGAGAGTACCATACCCCAATTCGGATGAGGGAAGCTTTCGCAAGGGTAGACCTTTACAAGAAATCCATGCAAAGCCTCCAGGCCAGCTGGATTGGCCTTAAACTCAGCCCACCACTACTGCTAGGGTTGAATAAAGGCAATACAGAGGAGGATGACAGTGAACAATGGGAAGAGGTGAACAGGAAAGCAGGGTTTCATATCAGCAAAGAGGACACTACCACAGAGCCTTGGGATGTGAGGGAAGCAGTAAAAGCAATGAAGGATGAAGATTTGGACTAAGTTGCTCAACGATGAGCAAATAGTTTAGCTGGGGGGTGATGATGAGCCCCAATTTTTGGTACAATTTGGGCTCATATTGGCCTACTTACCTTGTTCAACCATTCATCTTTTACCACTTATGCATTCATTTCTTAGTATATTCGTGTTGTTTGTAGGAAGAAGGGCAGACATTATATCTATGTGACTAATACATGATGATTTCAGGTTTTTGCCATTAAAGAGAGCAAAAGACCACGTAAATGGAGACAAGGAGACATCAAAGGTGACATTGCGGGTTCATAGGGAGGTTGTCCACAGTCTTGATGACCCTCCTCGTGATTTTCACCTTAACTCCAAGCTCTAACAACTCTCCCCACCGAGCTTAAAGGCAGCCAACACGTTCTACAGGATCAACAGTTTTACAGCAGTTTGACTTTCAGTTGGACATCCAGGCTCCACGAATGGAGGAAGCCAGCTTGATCTTCATTTTGTATAAATATGGAGGCCGTAGCCTTTGTTAGGGGCTTTTTGAACTTTTGGACTGATATTGTAATTTTTGAGCACAGCTCGGTGTTTGTTTTTGTAAGCCAGTTTTGGCATGAAATTAGACTTTTGAGTATGAAAAAAGGCAAGCAGATTTGGATCTAATTCTGAGCTTTTAAGGGAGCTATAGCTCTCAGGTTAGGGCCCAACCTGAGAGCAATAGATCTCCTCTTCTTGTAGTGTTATTTACCTTTCCTTCCAGCACTTTGTTTCCTTGTTTTGATATGCATTTCAAGAACACAGTTTGCTGATTTGATTTCTTTAATAAGATTGAGTAGGATTAGCTTATGGTTGAATTACTTTCAGTTACTTAGATTAGGATAGGAGGTTTGTAATCCGCGGGAGCTCCAAGAAAAGGTTGTTAGTGCCTCCACTGCCATCTCTGTTTAGGGATTGGGGTGCAGTCTATACCAACCACCAAAAAAACGCAGTCTTTTCTACTTTCATGCAAGCTGCAACACAGTCGGTTTAATCGTGGATCTTTCCATGCATTTTTGCTCTTGAGACATACTTCGTCATTGCAATTCCATGCATGACTTTTCTTCATGATTTACATCACTGTTTATTGATTTAATCGCACAGGTAGCACTGGTTAATGAATTCTCATTTTTGGTGCAAGACATAAGCAATTTGTTTTATTTACACTGCTCCATATCATTCTACTTCCTTCTTCTTCTTCTTAACCTCTCCTCAAGCCACCTACTCGACCTTTGTTCAGCTTGTTTACCTTCCAACTCATCCATTGCCACGTAGCTTCATCTTCTTGACCTTTCGTTGCTGCCATCCTTCTATCCACCAACCAACTCCGTGCACTCTCTCTCCACCCTGTTTCTCTGCCCCTGAGTCATCACAAGCTCCATCTCCACCTCACCTACCCGCCCATACCGTTCCATCACTTCACCATCACCCAAAACTTCCACTTACAACACATCCTGTAGAAGTTAGTAAACTTCCTGTAGAATTCTTTAGTTTCCTGTAGGATCCCCTGCAGACATCCTGTAGAAGCCTGCAAACTTGGTTGTCGAGCATCCAAACGTTGTTGACCTCTGTGGACTAATGCTAGGGACCCTCTGGAACCTCTCCTAGCCCTCCTGACCTTTCCCAAGCTTTCTCTCCCTTCGCACCACCTCTGCACAGCCAAACCCTAATAAGAAACAAATTCATAATCACTCCATCCACTTAAGCAAAAATACAAAAACAATGTTCTTTTTCATAGAAGTAGTTTGAGTTCATGCGTTTCACATCATTAGAAGTAATGGCATCATTTGTAGACATTTGTACTCTCACTATTACACCATAGAGGTTAAACTAGTCAGATTAGGGTTTACTAGGGTTTCCATGCTTTGGTTGCCTTTCAGTTCATTTTTGCAAAGTAGATAAATTTCCCTTGAGATAGCCTTCGTCCATCATTTAGAAAGCTTCTTATGAGAGCATATAGAAGTTGGCTTGAGCCCTAGCGGACTTGTGCCAGCTGACCAAGTGACAGCTGCGACAAGAGCTAGTACTTGTGCATACAGCACCGTCGCTTCCAAGTTTGTACAAACTACCGGGTTGATAAAATTAGAGATAGGAAGCCCCAGGAGTTGTAGCATTATTGCTACAATACTGGAGCCCACCAAATGTCATAAGAGGTGCTGCTATTCTCCCATAATTCTTAACAAACTTGCGATAATACCCTGTCAACCCAAGAAATCCGCGCAAATCCTTTATGGATGTGGGGATTTTCCATTCCTTAATGGCTTTAATTTTGGTAGGGTCTACCTTAACTCCTTCATGAGATACAATATGACCCAAATATTCCACCTCCTGAACTCCAAAGAAACATTTCGATCTTTTGGCATATAATTGTTTCTCTTCGAATAGTTGTAGCACCCTGTCAACATGTTCAACATGATCCTTCCAAGACTTGCTGTAGATAAGTATATCATCAAAAAATACTAACACAAATTTTCTAAGGAATGGTTTAAAAATTGAATTCATCAAACCTTGAAATGTTGAAGGTGCATTGGTAAGGCCAAAAGGCATGACCAAAAATTCATAATGACCCTCATGAGTTCTAAATGCCGTTTTCGGAATGTCTTCAATCTTCATTCTGATTTGATGATATCCTGAACGAAGATCCAACTTGGTGAAGCAAATTGATCCATGCAATTCATCCAGTAATTCATCAATGACAGGAATGGGGAACTTATCTTTAATAGTGAGCTTGTTGAGCTCCCTATAATCCGGACACATGCGCCATGATCCATCCTTCTTGTGCACCAATACTACTGGAGTAGAGAAAGAACTTTGACTCGGTTGAATTATACCAGCCTCTAGCATTTCTGCAACCATACGTTCAATTTCACTTTTTTGGACATAGGGATATCTGTACGGCCTGATGTTTGGAGGAACACTTCCTGGAATCAGATGAATAGCATGATCATGATCACGCATAGGTGGGAGACCTTTGGGAGTCTCAAATACCTTGGAATGATTGTCCAGGACTTTTTGGAGATCTGGAGAAATAGATGATTCTAATGTGGAAACATCTAGTGAACATAATTGTGCAATTACACCCCTTTGCTCCTTTTTTAGAAGCTTTGTCATACCATTAGAGCTGATTATCTTTCCTGGTTTCCCTGCAATACCCCTTAATTCAACTTCCTTTCCTTCCACAGAAAATTTGATGAAAAGTTCTTGAAAATTAAAAGCTATTGTACCCAAGGATTGTAGCCATTGAACTCCTAGTACAACATCAACACCTCCCATTGGAATGGAAAGCATTGGGCTAGTCAATACATATTCTCCCATGGATAGCTTGATATTGTGGCACTTTCCAGAGCAATTTATTGTTCCTCCATTTGCAATCATCACTTGACACTCTGGTGCTGGATATAGGAAGCAATTCAATTCTTTTGCTACCCTACAATGAATAAAATTGTGGGTGCTTCCTGAATCAATCAACACTATTACCTTTTTCTTCTTGATTTGTCCTTCTATCTTGATGGTTTGAGGAGTGGTAATTCATGCCAATGCATTACAAGATATGGTTGGATTTATTTGTTCTTCATCTAGGCTTTGTTCCTGGAGTATATCTTCTTCTTTTGACCTTTCTTGCTCCTTTTCTTCTTCCTCTTCACAATCTATGTAGAATAATTTCTTCTCAGCACACTTATGACCTTTAGTGTATTTGCTATCACAACTATAACAAAGCCCTTTCGCTCTTTTTTCTTCCAATTGTTGTGGTGTCAACCTTATAGGTTTTGGAAGACTAGGGGAAACTGCCATTCCGTCTTTATAGTTGTGAGTGGTATGCTTCCTGGTTGCCATGATTTTGCTTTCCATTTTTCTTGCTAACCTGAATGCCTTCTCTAATGAATCAGGTTCCCAAAGTCGAACATCATGTTGGATATTATCCTTTAAAGAACCTATGAACACATCAATCCTATGCTGGTCTGGAATATCTTTTACCCTTATGTTCAATTTTTGGAACTCCTCAATGTGCTCCATTATTGAACCCTTTTGTTTGAGACTTATCAATTGGCTAAAAAAAGTGTTGCTTTTTGTATCCTCATAATGTGCTATCAATTCTTCCATAAAAATTTCCCAAGTGATAAATTGTTTACGAGAGCAAAGCCATTGATACCATACAAATTGATTTGGTTCCAAATATAAAGTTGCCATATGTACCTTTTGTGTGTTTTGCACATTATTGAGATCGAAGAACTGCTCCATCTGTAATATCCATGTGGCAGGATCCTTGCCATCAAACTTCCTCATATCGATTTTTGGAATATGGTGGGTCTTCGATCCAACATTAGAATCTAGGGAATCATGATTAACATTACTTTTGTTCACATCATGAGCTTCCTTTACAACCTTTTCACCATTAGTGAGTATCTCTTGTAGAAAATTTTTCAAATATGTCTTCAAATCTGCCATGTCTGTCTTCAAATCTGTCTTCAAATTTGCCATGTCTTTCTTCAAATCTGTCTTCAAATCTATCTTCAAATCGTCCATCTTAGCTTCCATGCCCTTTATCTTAGATTCCACGCCATTTATCTTAGCATCTGTTAGCTTTTGTGAACGTGACATTTGTTGCACTTGTTCTTGTAATTTTGATATATCATGTAGCATTTCTTCCTCTTCTTCATGAGTCATGCTAGAGCTTTCAGGTTCCTTACTAGGTGTTTGCATTTTCTTTCCTCGGGGCATCAGTTACCACTAATAATTCTTTACTAGGCCCTTTGAATTCCTTCAAACCAAGCTTATGCAAAAATAAAAAATAAAAACTACACACCTTTTTTTACTTTATAGAAGCCTGATATTGAATCTGATGTATCTCTATAATTTTGAATCATCCAGTTCTGAAGTTGTGACTTGTAGTAGCCTTCTGTGTCCTCTTTCAAATGCCACTAGTCTGAACCAAATTGGATTCTCCAAGAAAGGGTTATGCACAATCTCCCGCAGTGACCTGATTATAGCCTAGTTCAATAGAGCAAACTTGTATGAAGTGCCACGTGTCATTGTTTTAACCTTTGACTCTGAAAAATATATAAAATAAGACTACAGTCCGTCCTCTTTCTGTACCTTCTTACGAAATTTCAATCCGATGCTCAGAAAGAAAGTTATGACAAGTTTCCTCAGGTCACTTGTTTTGAGTGTAATTCAGGAGTCTGCAAAAAGACCAACTTCCTGAGATCATATCTCCGAACATATCACGCGAAAAGCACTGAAATTCGGACCCGAGGTTCAGTGCGATTTATTCTCAAATGGGTTTTTTTTGCAACATCTGGAACATCACAAAAAAAAAAAAAAAATTGAAAATGCCACGATGACCTGTTTGGAGCAGCGAAACCCTAGAATCCAAAGCTCTGATACCAAATGTTATGAATCCAGCTCACAAAAAGATAGAAAAGAGAGATCCATGCCTTATAATTCAGCCTCTTTGAGGGGGCAACCTCCTTTACATTACATAAATGAACAATTCTTGGATGATTCAAATGACAAAACCTCATTTCTATATATAGGAGTTTATGGAGTCACAATATAATCCAGCCGACCTAACAATAATAATATAAAGCCACAAATATAACAATAGAGAGATTCTATGGGCACATTAATAACAATATGGGGGTAATGGGGGCACAGCAATATAAATAAGGGGTATAACTACAATAGTAATGGGGTAATCACTAGTATTATAGGGACCCGACATGAGTTTCTATTGGTTGCAGTGATCATGGTTAGGCCAACAACAAGCCACCACATGACCCAATAAAACGATGCCACATGGCCCTATGGGAGGCCACCACATGGCTCTGTTGTATGGGATAATTTATTATTATGGACCAACCAACCTCAATGGGGTTCAACCCCATGACCTCTGGAAACATAGACCAATGACTTACAGCTAGGCCATGTAATATTACTTGTTATACGTAGTGGGATGGTTATATTTAGATGTTAACAATTGACGCATTTGGGGATGGGGAGGGCTAGACCCAGGTTTTATGCATTGTATTATTACCATGGTTTAAGGTGGAAAGAGCATGGATTAAGGCAATAGCCTTGGGCTCTATGGAAGTTAACATAAACACTGACATAGACAGTGGAAGGGAGGGCACGTGGTACCCTACCTGCACCCAACCCTCAGACATACGTCACTTTATATGACCACGAGTGAAGGGCCAGTAGGCGCATCATGTTTAGCCAATGCCCTTGGTCATATTTTTGCCACGTGACTAGACCGAGGGGCTGAAGGATAGGGGCATTGCCTTATTGGTGTGCCTAACTGTTCGACTATTTTCACCTTTATCAATAGATTTGTTTTCGAACCTGCATGAATTTGTCACTTTGCAATGTTTCCAAGGTCAGAATTTGTTGCCAGTTTTGACAGAGGGTTAATTTTGTAGAACAATGAGCAGTGAAATGGAGAAGGATACCTAACTTGGTCATTTTTCAACTTTTTTGAGCTAAAGAAGAGACTACTACACATACGTTTTTGGGTGTTTTAGACATTATGGCAGTGTTATGTTTTGCAATTTGAGCATGTATGTCGATGTAACTTGACATTTGAGCATATAATATAAAGGGCCAACATTGGAATCTAGACTCAAAGACGTAGCCTAGGAAGGGTGAACTCTGTCATCAAATTGTTGTTTTGTGATGCTACATGTTGTCTATTTTTCACTCTTAAAATCTGCAAAACTTAACTAAGTTTATAATTTTATGTGTTTTTGCAATTTTGATTCATTGCCCATAAGACATAAACTAGCTTTCAAAATTTCACAAGCTACCTTAATTCTTAATTTCAGATCAGTTTGGTGTCAGAATTATTACAAGGTATAAATTGAGAAGAGGAGAAGGAGTGCTTGAAAAACCAAATCCTCAAATTGATTCAAGGGGGTCGCAAAATCCATAAAATCCACAAGTCATGGCACATGAAGAAGGAAAGGAGCTGATGTTTGAGGATGAGAGAGATTTTAGAAAGGATTTCTTTGATATGTTTGAGAGTGTGAAAGTATTGTACAATGAGAGGGAAACAAGGTTGCAAAGAGAGAGTTCATATCATCCAAAAGGTAATGGTGGTGATGGGAGAAAACCTCCACCTCCACCTCCTCCTTCACCTCCATCTACACCTCCATCCTCACTTCCTTCTTTACCTCCTTCATATCATAGAACATATCCGAAAGGACATGGTAATTCTCCTTTGATTAAGCTTGATGTCAAGTTTGAATTGCCTATGTACAATGGAGAAGTAAATGTTGAAATGTTGGATAATTGGGTTTCTCAAATTGAAGTCTATTGCAGGATTCAAAAGATTTTTGATGATGATACAAATATCCAACTTTCTTCTCTTCATTTGGAAAGTGCAACCCTGATCTGGTGGGAGGCTAGATCTCAAGAAGATTTGAAGAAAAGTAGTAAAATTATCTCTTCTTGGAATGATTTTATAGCTGCATTATGAATGAAATTTTATCCATTAGCTTACATACAAAAAGACATTATGGACTGGAAAATTTTTAGACAAGCTAAAGGTCAGAGTGTCCAAAGTTACACATAAAAAATTAGAAGAATAGATTTAATCTTGGGTGTTGATTTGTCTTCACAAGATACTCACTTTAAATACATAGGTGGATTACATAGTTATTTGAGAAATATTATACTTATGTTTAATCCCAGCAATCTAGATGAAGTATGTGTTCATGCAACTCATTTAGAGCCAAGAGACAAGAATATTCCTCAAGAGACTAGCAATTAACCTTCCAAATATAGAGACAAAGGAAAGGGGATGTTTAAAGAAAAAGTGAAAAATAATGGTATTGTTAAGAAAGAGGGAGAGAAACTTACCTATATTTTTTCTTCAAAATAAGGCCATGATGAAGACCATTGTTGGAATTGACATCTATAAATGAGACCAAAGAAATTCATTAACAAGCAAAAACAGAAGATTGCTGCTACAACTCAACAAGATCTAGGATTTGTTTCAGGTAATGAAACCAAAATTACAACCATGGGAATGCAAGGTATAACTTCTAATTAAAGTATTAGTTCTTCTAGTAAGCCTATAGAACAACAAAATGATAAATAAATAAGTGAGCTTTTCCATATTAGGGTCATTACAAAACATACAAAAGTTGATAGATTTTTTGATAGTGGATCTCAAGCCAATCTTATCTTTGAAGGAATTTCCAAGAAACTAAATCTAGAAACTACACCTCATGTTAAACCTTACCCTTTGGGTTGGGTATGTGATGATGCCAAATGACAAGTGATAAGAAAATGTAAACTGAAATTCGCCATCACTTCTAATTTTATAGATGAGGCTGAGAGCATGATGGTGTACCACTTGATATTTGTGGAATTGTTTTAGGGATTCCATACTTGTATGACTGAAAAGCCATATTCTATCATCATGAAAAAAATATCATATTTTCAAATATTGATTTGAGTATATTGTTAGATCACATCGCAAGAAGATGAACTTATCTCTTGTTAGTGTTTGTTAGATGAAAGGGCTTGTAAATGCTAGTAATAATTTTGTATTGTTGATGATTAAAGCTAAATATAATGATGAATTTGGATCTTTCACACGAAGTGATTCAAAAATCAAGCATGAATTGGTTGAAGTTTTTAACATGTATGATAAGATGTTTTAGGAACCTAAAGGGTTTCCTCCTAAAAGAGGAATCCATCGTGAGATTCACTTGTAGCTGGATGCACTACTTCAAAATATTGGCATGTATGGAATGTATAAATTAAAAATAAAATTCAAGAGTTGCTTGACAAAGGGGTCATCAGGTCTAGCACCTTTCCTTGTGGGTTTCCTAATGTTTTGGTTCCAAAGAAATATGGTACATGGTGCATGTGTGTAAATTTCTGAGATTTGAACAAGATTAAGCCAAAGAATCATTTTCATCTTGCTTGCATTGATGAATTTTTATATTAGTTAAAGGGATATATTTAATTTACTAAGTTAGATTTAAGAAGTGGTTATCATGAAATAAGAATCCCTAAAGATGATATTTGGAAAACTACTTTCAAGACAAAACAAAGTTTGTTTGAATGGTTACTTATGCCATTTAGGCTTTGTAATGCACTTGCAACATTCATGAGAGTTATGAATGATGTGTTGAGACCATTCCTTGATGTGTAGTACTTGTGAAGTGCATGTCAAGCATGTGAAACAAGTTTTAGATGTCTTGAAAAAAGAGAAGTTGTATTTGAATATGTCTAATTGTGAATTTAGGAAAACCTCTTTGATTTATTTGGGTCAAATTGTATGAGGGGATGAAGTGAATATTTATCCTTCAAAAGTTGATGTCATTATGAATTGGCCTAAACCAAACAATGTAACAAAAGTTAGGAGCTTTTTGGGAGCAACCCAATATTGGAGAAAATTTATTGCTAACTTCTTACTCATTGCGGCACCATTACATGCTTTGAAAAGTGTGAAATATGTCTTTCATTAGGGAGGCAAGAAACAAAAACCCTTCGACACTTTGAAAGAGAAAATTAGTACAACACCAGTTCTCACACTTCCAGATATTAAGCATCCATTTTAGATCCAAACCGATGCAAGCGATTATGCTATGGGAGAAATTCTGATGCAACATGGTAAGCCAATTTTTTATCACTCTAAAACCTTTACCAATGCAGTAATTAACTATCCAACTTATGAAAAGGAGTTGTATTCTTTTGTACAAAGCGTGAAGAATTGGAAACACTTTTTGATGGGTAAAGAAACGATTATTCATACTAAACATCAACCTTTTCAATATTTACATTTGCAAACCAAATTACAACAAGCTAGACATTTCAGGTGGATGGGATTCCTGTAGCAGTTTCATTTGGTAATTAGGTATAGTAAATATATATAGAACAAAGTTGTAGATAGGTTATCGAGGCCTATTGTTAATGCATCTATTATTCTTAAGAATAACTCAAACATGCATGAAATCTATATTGAACAATATTCTCAAGATGAAGATTTTAAATATGTTTATGCACCTTTGGGTCAAGGAAATCATGTTGAAGAGTTGTATTATCATGTTCATAACAAGTCGTTGTATCATCTTGGAAAGTTATGTGTTCCACAAGGTTAAAGAGTCAATGTCATAAGGGAAGCCAACACTTCTCTTATTGCTGGTCACTTTGGTAGAGGAAAAACAATTGCTCAAATTCAGAGGTATTGTTATTGGCCTCACATGAATGAAACTGTTTCAAAATATTTGAGAGTATGTTCCATGTGTGCTACTAGCAAGCTAAGCAATAGGAAATTGGGGTTGTACACTCCACTTCCTATTCCTTCTTGTCCTTGGGAAAGTATTTCTATGGATTTTGTTGGGGGACTGCCAATGTCTAGGAAAGGTCATGATTATCTATATGTTGTTGTGGATCGTTTAAGTAAATTGTGTGTATTTATTCCATGTAAGAAACATGATACAACTGAAAAATGGAAAAGGTGTTCTCGCAAAATGTATGGGTTCTCTTTGGATTGCCCACTTTTATTATTTATGATTTAGATTCTCAATTTAGGAAGTTTTGGTCAAGTTTATGGGAACTTATGGACACCAAGTTGAATAAGAGCACCACATTTCATCCAAAAACCAACAACCAAACAAAAGTAGTGAACAAAAAAATAGTACATGTCTCCTTCGAGGATATTGGGGTAAGCATCTTAAACTTTAGGATGAGCATTTGCATTACATCCAATATGCCTACAATCCCGCCAAGCACTCATCTATGCAACTATCTCCATTTGAAGCTTGTCTGGGTTGTTTTGCAAGGTATCCTTTGGATTTTATATTTGGTAAAGATATTGCAATAAATGGACATAGTGATGTGGACAAATCCAAGAATTTCATTAAATAACTTCAACTAGTGCATCAAAAGGTACAAGAACAACTAGAGAAGACAAAGCAAAGTAAAAAGAAAAACATGAAAAGTATCAAGTTGATCATGATTTCCAAGTGGGAGATCAAGTTTTGTTATACACCAGTAAGGAAAGAATACAAGGCGAAGGTAAAAATCTCAAGCCAATCAGATATGGTCCCTTCAAAATCTTGGAGTAGATTGGTAACAATGATTTCCAATTAGATTTTCCACCTTACATGCAAATTTATTTTGTTGTGAATGTGGAAATATTGAGATTGTATGAGCCTCAAATGATTGATGATCATGAAGAGAATGTTCAGATTCCATCTATATAAGATTTTTCTCGGAATATTTAAATGAGTTGCAGGAAGACTCAATTCTTGACAGGAGGATAAGGACTTAACATAGAGGCAATGTAGAGTATATTCGAGTGGGGTTCAATGGTACTAATCCAAGTAAAGCAATGTGGATTGAGATTGGGAATGTGAGGGAGTTGTACCCTCACTTAATTTCTAAGTAAAAGTAGACTTTTTGTTATGTGTACTTATCCCTCTTGCATACAAGAGTGATCTGACTAGGCCTTAGAGAAATCTAGTAAAAAACAACTAGGAAATGCTACTTTTCTCTAGACTACTATTTACTGAAACAAATACTATGATAGAAGTCACTCATCATTTAAATCAAAATTCCTGATGAAGTCTTGTTTAGAGATTTGAACCATCCTTCTCTCCTCGATGCTTTAGAGATCTTCCCATTGTTTCCCACATCTTCTTCGAGATGTCCTGAAGGAGATCCGCATAGACAAAAATAAAGATGAGATCATAACATGCAATATATAGCATAAGATATAAATGAGATAATTAAATATATGAAATCATAATCTATGTAGGTGATGAAGGAATCATACAAATTCTATCAACAAAGATATAATTGAGAAAGAGCAATTGTCTTTATACTAATAAAATGGATAATATACTTACAACCATGAAGCCTTGATGTTGCAAGTCCCCTCCCACAATCTCCAACCCTCTCCTCGAATGAATATCCTTACAACCTTATTCTAGTAGCATAAACCTTCTTCCAACAATCCTCTCGAATCCTCAGGCCCGTGTTAGATTTATAGGCCAAGAAGGGGAGGTTTGGGTTCCATTTCCCAAGGGATGAGATCCACTAATGGTGGGATAGGGGTTCCATAAAGATAGGGATTAGCTCCATGATGGGAGTGATTAGGGATGAATATGCATCCATTTAATGCTTGTTCATTTTGAAATATTTGAAATTGAACAGGTATACTCCTAAAATAGCAGTAACTACCTACAAATCCCCCCTGCCTACCCCCAACATAGGCTTGTTGACCATGTACCTCAAATAGGAATGGTCTGTGTACATTTTGAATTGAGTACCCAAAAAATAATGGCAAAACTTCTGGAGCACATACACCATCGCCAACCCTTCATGCTCCATGGTCAAATAATTCTTCTCTACATTAGACAACTTCCTCCTCACAAATACAATTTGGTGGTCGATATCACCTGTGCTTGGTTGGGTTAATAATACTCCTAATGCTATGCAGGATGCATCTACATGTATGAGGAATTCTTTCTTCCAATCAGGGAACACTACATCTATTATTTTATGTAAATCATCATCCCAGCAAAATGTCTCATAGTTCTTTAATAATTTTTCCATCGGCGCAGTGATCTGCGCATATGCTTTGATAAATTTTCTATAGTATCTTGTATGGACCAATGTTGTGCGCAATTGTTTTACATTTCTTGGAGGCTCCAAATTGATAATTACTACAATTTTGGTAGGCTCCACCATCAACCCTTTCTTACAAACAATGTGGCCCAGAAGTATCCCATATGGTACAGAAAAGATGCACTTCTTTAGATTAAGGGATATATGATACTTTTGACAAGTATCCAGCATTGGGCGAAGACCGGAAACATGCTTCTTCACTAACCCAAACACTATCCAATCGTCAAAGTAAACCTCGAAAAACTTATGAATAAATTCTTTAAAGGTTGCAACTACCAACCAAGAGAAGGTTGCAGGAAAATTCTTAAGTCGAAAGGGCATAAATCTATATAGAAAACAACCCCATTATTTGGTGAAGGTAGTATCACTTCGATCTTTTGGCGTGATCTTGATTTGGTGATACGCTGAGAACCCATCTCGAAACGAGTAGGATCCTTGACCACCAACATTATCCAATACTTCATGTGTGAATGGCGTAGGGAATGAGTGATGTACACAAGCATCATTTAACTTCCTTAGATCTACGCAAATTTATATTTCACCCCTCGTCTTCTTCTCCTGAACCACCATATGACTAACCCAGTCTGGTTCTTCTACAGGCTCAATAATCCCTACTGCAAGAATCTTATCAAGTTCTTCACCCATTTTTTTCTTTGTACATAGGATTCAACCATTATAGGCACTACTTTACCATCTTGCACATATGGCTTTAGATTGTTCTTCATAACACTCAGATTACCTACTATCCCCTTTCGATCACATAACTTTGTTGGAAACAAGTCCTGATATTCTCGTAATAACTCCACGACTTTTTCAACTATGTCCTAATACCAATAGTCGCCTATATTTGTGAACTTTGACTGTGCTTCTGACCCAATGCTCACTTTCTTGGTTTTCAAGGGCTTTTAGATGTCATGAACTTTTACCTTAGGCCCTG
This sequence comes from Pinus tabuliformis, assembly GCA_031772625.1. NCBI lineage: Eukaryota > Viridiplantae > Streptophyta > Pinopsida > Pinales > Pinaceae > Pinus > Pinus tabuliformis. Next base: position 1,106,295,474 of record CM062811.1, read on the forward strand.
TGACTTTGCATTGTCCCTCTGACTCAGGGATACTGATGTTCCTGGGATTTTCCTCAACTTCTTTGGCAGTAACATTGTAGCATTCTAGTGCATGGTGCAACTGCGCACTCCAGTCTAGTTGTACCCATGTGACATCTTCTACAAGTGTTCTAAATATTGCAGCCTTGATCTCCTATAACGCTTCATCAATACACTCAAATCCATCCTCAAAATTGAGCGTTAACAACAAAATTTCCTTGAGAACATCCCACTTTGTGTTTCTGCATTGCAACTCTATTTCTAGATACCAGTTCATTGGGATAGTATCCAAGGCGTGGCAGAATATGTGAACCCATTCAGGTTGTCGTTCCTCTCCCCATGCTTTTGTCCAATGAGCTAGATGCTCACACAGATCATCCTTTCTTTTATATTTGTTCACAATAAGGGTATTATTATATCCAAACTACAAATTCATCATCCTTCGGTACTCCTTCCAATCTGCAAAGTTGTTCTTATGTGTACCCCACCATCTGGTAGGTGTATCTCTAAGTGCGATGTCTAGTTCCTAGAACCGATGTTCCTCCAGTAAATCCCTTTCAAATTTATCCAGAAATAAGTTTACATCTTCTAAGCCATCACAATATTGTAAATCTCATAGCTCGGTAGATATACACCATACTGACTTAGTAATTCACCTATATCATAGTGTCGATACTTCATGTAATCTATTCTTCCAATGCTGAAGCTCCTCATCTGAATCTGATTTGAAAGGAGTTGTCTTTTTCCCAAGAAATTCGTCCATCCATCATAGGGTTGATCCAATCCTCATCCTGCGCAGTAAGCTTATAGATCTATCCAATATCATCCTCCTCATAGTAATCACGAACTCGTTCAATACACCACGCACCCTTGGCCGTATCCAAAGGAACAATGACCTTGAGTTCCTTCTTCTCAAACATCATGTTGTGCTTCTTTAGGTTGATGACCACATTCATATCAAATTCCCAGTCAATTCCAAGCAACACAGGTATGGATTACTGTCATCCACTATTTCTATTACTTTAAAATTAGCTATAACGCATGCTCCTTTAATATCTAAAGCTACTCCATGTAATCACCCCATCGAAATAATCTTTTGTTGGTTTTCCATTCGCAACAGAATTGGGGACCACTGTAGTGTTGGCTTTCCCATTCCTTCCCAGGTTTGTTTAGGCAAAACATTCGCATCAGATCCTAAATCTAGGATCACTTAGTCCATTTCAAATTCTCCAATCAGTGCAGTCAATCTCATCTCGTGACCAATATTTTTCATACTCTTGTCCACTTTGTGCATTAACCATTGTTTAGGCAGTGGCTTACCCTTGCCAGCATAGTTGTCTATTAATTCTTGCCATACCTCTACTACTTTTTGGTCCCTTAGGAGCTTCATGTAGGTGTATAAGAAAGATGTTAACAATGAAAGATCTATTTCCTGTGCATCACTGACCTCTTCAAGCTTCTCTATTTGTGTACCCTAAATTTTTGATGTGGAAGCTCCTGAATCTGCAAAACTCTTTTTCACCTCCATAAAATTTCCTTTGCCTTATTTAAATCGAATCCAACATCTTTTTGGAGTAGCCTTGCACACCCAGATATTGTCTTCTTCTTGTTTCATTGTATGCTCTTTGGTAGCTATACCGCTTCATGTAACAATATTAATGTTGGGCCCATCTTTGCATGGTTCTGATATCATCATCTAGATGTTCTGAGTAGGCGGTTGGGTCTTCTTTTCTTGCATCTTTGCGATGAGCACAATACAATCTTCTATAACGTGATCAAATTGTCAGCAATATTAACAATAGGGGTGTGTCGGGTTTTGACAATCTCGTGCAAAGTGACCTAGTTCTCCACAATTGTAACAAATAATCTATCTGCAACCTCTTCTAGTTCCTCCCCCTCATCCTCTTCCTTCTCCTTGGAATCCTCCACGCACTGTAGTTGTGCCTTATTCCTGCTGAGGATGTGTCTCAGCCTGTACTCTATATGTTGGGGTTCTATCCATCATTAACTCATACATTCGGAAGTTGTGCTCATCATGACCTACATGTTATCACTCAGGTTGTCCCTTGGCTCCTTAAGGGATACGGTTGAGGTAACCACAAACCAATCTTTGGGCTGCAGGTCCTAGCCTACCTGCAGTCAGAGAGGGCTCTCTCTTTATGATTTAACTACGTTTTGGGTGATTTTAGGCTAGTTATGGACTTCTTTGGGTTTTGTTTTGATTTTGGTGGGAAGGAGGATTCTTTCAAGTAGACACGTAGGTATAGCATGCGAATTTCAAACCATTGGGCATGGAGTCAAGGAGTAGGACTGCTGGTGCGTTTGCTAGGTCAAAGTAGGAATATGGAGCAAGATAGCTACACAGGAAACAACATTCAAACTAAATGGAGATGGATTGAAGGCTAAGGAATGAGAGGCGATTAAGAATCTCTCATTCAGCTTAACAGAGAGAAGGTGAATGAGCTCTATCTAGGAGCAGCAAAGAATCCCTAGATAATTGTCAGACATGGGTGAATTAGGGGAAATATGAGCCAAAGGGAATTCATATTCATTACCAATTCAGATGAAAACATAAAGAAACAACAGAAATTGAGCATAGAGTGCAGTTAAACAAAGTCTAAGCTATTCATTTTTCCTGCTATTTTGGATGGTGACATATGTATGATATGAGCATATATCAATGGAAAAAAGAGGTAGGAAACACTTATTGAGTCATGTTGCAACACAAGAATTCCATAATTCACTCTTCAAAACATTAATAACACAGAAAACAATCCATCTTCCAAGCTTTCAGCAGTCTCTGATTAAAGAAATCATCAAACATACAGAGCGAGTCTCTAGTGGAGCGAATGAACCACCCACCCTTAAAACAGTGCCGAGGGTGGTATATAAAGAAAAATATTTACAGACTCACCCTTGAATAGATGTCAAGGGAGAAATATATCCCAAAATATCTCAAAACAAATCTAAAACCGATCTGTGGAAATCAATGCTATTAGTCCTACTATGTGCTGAAACATAAATGCATGAAGGATCCATAAGGGCTACGCTGGGGCAGCTGGAATCCTAAAATGTTGATCTAAGGCTACTCATGAGATAGAATCCATCAGAATGAATACACATGGACTCTTGAGCCACGCGCTGTCCCTCTGTGTAATAAGTGTGCATTGGGCCCAGAAGCGCCGCTCCAAAATGTGGCTGGATACATTGTTTGTCCAATAACTGTGCTTTTAAATCCTTGTCTACACCTTCAAGTGGCTTTAAAGCCAAAAACTACAAGTGGGTGGGCCTTTATGGCTCAATGATGCTTTGTTGACTTTGAGCAAATTCCATTAAAGTAATCTTCCTTGCAAATATGTCTGCATGCTTTTGGAATTGCAGATTTCCACTGAAAACACCAACTCATACACTTCGCTGCTTCCCTGATACTCTTTGGCGTGCATCAACTGTTAAATCAACCCATTATGACCGCTTGTTTAGCCCCAAAATATGCAGCGAGGCCCTCTGCCGCCTTAGGGAGGTTATCGGCGCTTTGCCGACTAAGAAATCATTAAAAAATGTTAAATAATTGCAAACTGGACGATTAGAGGAGCACTAGAGGCAAGCCGATGGCGAAATCATGCTTTTGGAGGTATTCTGGGCAATGAGAAATGTAATATAATCAAGGAATGCTTCATTTCCTTTGTAGCTGTGTCGGGCCGGAGCGCTACAAAATGATCGGAACCGTTGATCCGGGGCCCGATCCAACGGCTCCCGATCAATCGCGTATCGGTAGTCGGAAGGACCGGGGGCGGCCCATATAATATATGAAGCGATGCGATACAAAACATATGTGATGAATATATGTGTATGGCGGATAAATGAATAATGCGCGATTGCGATAGCATATTTGTTCACGATGCGATGGATTATCGTAATCGGCGGTGAGGCGGGGTGTATATATATATGATGTGGGTGCAGTGGGAAATGCCGACGTGAAGTCGCGATCGGCGAAGAACCGTTAGTGGATCATATATATGTAAATGCATTTAACATAGTGATATGCTGATCGGTGAAATCACTGTTGGCCAATATCCATCGGAGGCACACATTTGCGCTTGTGTTAACACATGACTCCCCTCCCGACTGTGATATCGCATCGGAGGGGGTCCAAAAGACCCCTTTTCATATCGGAGCATGATTTTTTGTAAAAAGGCAAATGTTCATGAAATCGGAGGAGTATTCTTCGTGTTTTGGAAGGGTTTTGGGGGTTTCGGAAGGGGTTTATGCCTTGAGAGGGTGAAAACAAGGCAAAAAGGAAGGTTTTTTATTCAATTTCAAGGGAAATTTATGCTTTGGGAAGGAATCCAAAAGCATTTGGGAGGTTTTTTGGAGTGATGAAGGGTTTTATGCATCGAAAGGAGTCCAAAATGCATGAGAAGATGGTTTGAGGGGGAAATGAGGGTTCTTGCTAAGCTTCAGGTAAACTTAGCAATTCCCAAGTGTACTTAGCAATTCCTCTTCTTTGGCCTCTTAAAGAAATATGGAACATTGAAGCATGAAAAGTATGACATATTTGGCATGTAAAAATGTCGATCATGAAAGATGAATACCTGTTGCAATAGAAGGCTAACAGTGGCTCCACTTGGGGATGGCTTTTCCTTTTGAAAAGCCAAGAACAACAGGTTAGACTGCCTTGATCTTCTATAGTTGCTATGGACTGAAAAAATTCTTTGTGCTGGTTGCTAAATGTGTGAAACTTTGAAATATGAGTGGCACTCTCCTTCAACTGAATTGTTGTGAAAATGAAGCACTGCCTGCTTTCCTCTGCGTGCTTAATATTATGTACAATTGCCTGAGAATGTGCCTTTGAAATAGTCTCAAAACCTGGATCAAAACTGAGGTGTTTTCCTTTAACTCTCTCTTTCAAAAGGTCGCTAATGTAAAACCAAAAAATGTTCCTCCCTTTTGATGCTATTGACTGAAATTGTGGAAACCTGATTGCAACACTTTTAATTGAATTTGTTGTGATATACATCAACGCTCTTGTTGTCTTCTGAGCGCTCTAAATATCCAAAACTTCCCTGAGTGCTGATCTCTAATATGATTTAAGACAAAGAACATAAAGAGTGTTGCCTTTTGCTGGCTGTCAGATGATTGAAGTTCAAAACTTCGAACGCAGCCTCCTTTGACTAAATCACTGTAAAATACAGCGTTGGCCCTCTATCCACTGAGTGCTATAAATACAATGAAATCTGCTTTGCGCATCCTTCTGCAATTTATTTGCAAATAGGGATCAAAATCGATGATTCTCTTTGAAATTAATTCAAAGAACAGAGCCACAAATGTTGTGTTTCTTTGGCTTTTCTCTTCAAAAAACTGCGCTGCCAAAAATGGAGGATTTGCATGGGCTGTTCTTTATAAACTTGGTTGCGTTGTTCTCCTGAGAATGATGCTGTGGCCGATCGTTAAAATAGAGGACTGCCTTGCTCTGTCTCCATAACTTCGCTGCTTGGATCCTAGCAATCGGATTGCTTATACAAACATAAAAAAAAAAGCGTTGACATATATACAAACATTTATATACAAGTATATACACAGGGGCATTGTATCCCTTAAAAGGGATATCGATAATGTTTCAACATTCGACCATTTACAGGGCCTTCTTCAACTGCGCAGGCATCTGTCCAAACAAAAAACCAAAATCCTACCTACCTACCTACTCTAATCAGCCTTCTATTTGCTGGTTAGGTAAAATGAAATAGCCAGTGCAACCATTTAAGCAAGTGTAGAAACAAATAAACTGCTTGACTATTTATCAGTCAAATCGGAAGCATAATTTGGTCATATGCCCCCATAATCAAAATTGTGACATAGAAAGGCCACTGCTGATGTATTTGGTCCTCATAGAGAAAACATGTTACAGATTTTGAGTTGGGAAGATCCTCCATGTAATCTGATACAGGATCAACAAAAGCATCATACGTGATAGTTTCTTCTGGGCCTTCTTGGTCCAATTGAATAGCTGTATCCTCAGTAATAAACCCTGCAACCAATTCTTCAGTCTTTGTCTTGAAAGCATGATTATCCTCAATCTGTAAGTCAGAAGGTAGTGCAATTTCCTCATAACTTGGAGAAGGAATGTTCTGTAAGAATTCCTTAGGATCGCGAAAATCAAATGACTAAATTTGAGAATGCAAAAATTCAATTTCATTTTCATGTTCTTCAACAACTAAATCAAGGAAACACATTTTGATTTGAGGTTGTTCTATTGCTTTGACCTTTAACAATACCAATTTAAAAAAAAACTTCATCAAGCTCATATTCGGATAACAGCTTGCTGAATTCATCTAAAGCTTTATCTAATGAAATATCTTCCACAAACCCAGTCATCCTACCTTACTATCAATTCTTTAGAATGTGGATTATTGGGCTGTAGAATTGCTCTGAAACTCGAAGCTCTGGATTTTTGAAAAACTATTCCGATACTTCTCTTTCAGGTTCGTTCCTCCAGTGGAGTCTTGATTGTAAAAATGATGTGGAGTCACCAGGTGGATGACTTAACTTTGTAGTGCCTGATCTCTGTCCACCATCAAAGATTAGAACTAAACATGAAAACTTCTGAAGAACAGAAGCACTTTCTCCAGAAAACGAGATTTCCTCTTTGGAGCTAGCTTCTGGCCTAATTTTTGGAATTTTCTGAAGATGTCCCTAGCGAAGCTTTCCAACTTGATTTGTGAAATTATCTGAGGATAGTCCCGAGTGGAGTCGCTGTTGGATACCTATACCAATAGGTTTCATATTTCATGATGGGCAAGGGAAAGTCCAAATATGCTCTGCTTTGATATCACAAAGATCCCATATTTCCTAGAGAACAAGAGGTGTGTAAAGTGTTTCAAATGTTGATGACCTTATTTCAATTTTGGTGGATGACCCAACAGTTTAACCTGGATCATGCCATGTTTCAATTTTGAGTTATAGAATAGAGAAAGAAGTCTGTCCAAACTGCTTAATCTTGGCAGACAACTAGTTCAGGTAGAGAAGAAAAGGCTCCCAACAGCTTAATCTGGGACCTTGGAAGAGATAAGGGTAGAAGTAGATAGAAAAAACAAAAGAAAAGGCCAAAGAAAAGAAAAGGCAAGGGTCTGCAAGTCCAAGTGCACCCTCCAAGAAGAAATAAAAATGCTAGGCAAGTAGCTGGGTAAGTAGTTGGGGTTGCAGAAAGTTATCCCTACCATTGCAGAGATGGTAACTGTGGGTATCAAAGCAAAGTTAATTAATTGACAAAGGTGTTCTTCTTCATCGATTTGCAGCAGGAAGCATGACTAATTTCCCTCATTCCCCTCCAATTTCATTTCTAACATTCCCCATCAGCTAAGATTCATGGAAAAAGACTAAGCTTTCATGGTGGTTCATAATCTTCAAAAGCCACATTTCTTGTCTAAAAATCTTTTCATTTTGATCTACTCTCAAAACCAAGTTTGTTTCACATAAACTTAATGGTTTCCCCTCCACTTACCCTCTCATCCATACTAACACTAACCCTATTATATAAATCCCTATAACACCTTTTTCCCTAATATTACTAACACCATGGTGTATAAACCCCAAAATCTTATAAATATTCCCCCTTTTGGTATTATACCCAGTAAAGTCTCGAGTCAGGGATCAAATGACACCTGGTCATGTTGATAAACCTATGCCAACTACCCCTTCCCCTTCATGAGCTAATTCCTTCATTTCGACCCCCTCTTTGCACATAAAACCCCTAAAAAGGCCTAATTCTCACCTTCACCCGCTTCAAATAGCAAAAATCATGAAAAACCCACTTTCTGCTCCCTAACCAAGGTTAGCGCATACAATTGGATTTTTGAAATACATTGGAAAATCGTTCAAAACATGTATTCATGCCTCCGCCCGCGGCCGTATACACTGGCCATGTCACCTTCCTGATGGCCGTTGGATCAGGCCTTACACATCCAACGGCCCTGATCGCGTCGGACTCTTTCCGACGTCCGTAAATTAACTACGCTATCTCCCTGTCACATCAATCATCCGATCACCGTCCGATTTGGCTCCTCCAGATCTGACGGCCACCATAGCGTCGGAGCTCATCCGATGCCTGAAGGTTATCTCCCGACGTCCGTATTTTGGGTACGTCACTCCGCTGCCACGCGCCCTCACCACAGCGCGTCGGAGGTACAACTGCGGCAAACCACCACCGTACCGTAAGCAGTGCGATATGAAACCGCTGCCGGTTTCTGGTTTTCCCATTCCGCTTACATTACGTCCTCGCCGCGTCAGCTCCCCGTCGCCTTACGTCACCGCCACCTATGCCTCCACGTCAACTGTCGCCCCAGTCATTGGCCGATCTGTCCCACCACCTCATCACCCCCGTGGGCCAGTCAGGGCTCGCCACGTCACCCGATGACGTCAGCATGACGTCATCCGACCTTGACCCCACCAATGACGTCATGCTGACATCATCACAAAAAGGCGCCAAATTGCTAAAAGTCTATATTATGGCCAAAAATCACGTTTTTACGTCCTTTTCATTCATTTTTCCGTTCTTGCTGCTACATGCGTTCACGTCCGAGCTTGCTGTCAACCTGCTAAATCGACCAGGAGACCTCCAGCGTACGAGTCCAACCTGCATATACGTCCTTTGCTCACTGTTTTACCAGGTCCCCTCACTACCAAGCACACAAATTGGAGCAGCAGCGTCTTCCTCAACTGCCCAACATCAAGCTACAAGAACTGGTGAAAACATCTCAGAAAAGGGCAAAGGCAAAGAGATGGAGCAGGAACAGCAACAAAAACAACAGCAGCAAGCAGAAGGGCTGCAGCAAGGGCAGCAAGAAGAACCAGAACAGCAAGAGCAACAACATCAAGAAGAACAAAGGCAGGAGCAGTCTGCCCAGCAAAAGGAAACAGTGGAGACTCCTCAGACCACTGAAAGAACGGTGCCTACAAGACAAGACACTACCTTTGATGCTTCGGTCCTCCAAACCCCTCAAAAGGAGGATACATTTGTCTTTAGAAAAAGAGACAGAGAGACTCCCCTGACATCCTCTATAGACCAGGGAGAGAAAAGGCAGAGACTCAATGATTTTCCAGAGGAGGATATAGCAATAAGAGAGGCATTGGGCATGGGCCCACCCAGCAGAGAAGCTTCAGCAAGTTCCTTCCAGCAGGAACAGGACAGGACCATGGGAGGGGAGGTCAGCTCCTCCAGCCAGCAGAAAGAGGGACAAGTAAGCATCAAGCAGCAATTTATAGACATCAAGAGGAGGAGTGATCCTATCAAAGTACAACTGTACAATCACCTGCTAAACATGGCTCCTTCCAATCAGCAGAGACTTATGTCTGCTTTTGATGTAAGTGAAGGAAAAATGATAATGAGTCACTTTATGCCTACGGCACTCCAGCCACAATCCACTGCTGACTATCTTAGGACTAACCTAGAGGTCCTCGCCAAGGACATACACCCTATGGACAAAATTGAGCTGCATAAGCAAACTGGCGAAATGGTGTATGCTTCATTGGCCGACAAGACTTTGGATAATTACAAATTAACAAGCAGTCTGAATGCCACAGCTTCCCAGCTAGAACTGGAGAGGGCCTCTTCTCAGGCCAAAGACAACAGGATAAGAGCCCTGGAGGAAATCATTGTAGAAATTGGGCACAATCCCAATGACATCAAAGGGATACAAGAGATCCTAAAACTTAGAGATGCGACATGGCTGCACTAAGAAAGAAGATCAAAATTCCAGCCACTATCCATCCACAGACTGATGAGGTAGCAAAGCAAAGGTATGAGCAGGATTCTACTGCCCTGCTAGTTTCCATTTACAAAGAGCTTGTGAAGGCACAAGAAAAATTGGGGCAATATGAAGCTACACAAGCACCTCTACAAGCATCATTAAAACAAGCACAAGAAGGGCAGACATCTCAGCCCTCTCCTCAAGTCATCAATCTTGAGGAGACTGTTCCTACTATTGTGCCTCCACCTCAGCAGGCTGAACAAACAGCCACATCTACTTCAGCAGCACCCATCAGCACAGATCAGAGCCTAGATATGCAGAAGCTAAAGAAAGAAATACAAATTTTGGAAGCCCAGATGACAGAGCTGAATGAAACTAAGGAAAAGCTGGCCAAGGTAAATGAAAGGCATGATAAGACAAAAAGAGAGGTGGGAGAAAAGGCCAGGGAAATCAAGGCCCTTAAAGACAGGATCAAAGAGCTTGAGAATGAGCTCAAGCTAGATAAAATCATATCTGAGATCAGAGAAATGATATGGTCCAATATTGGTCAATCCATCAACAACCAATGGCCATATATCGAGACAATCCATGAGCAACTAGAGCTCATCCCAAAGGCACAGAAGGAAATCCGAACATCAAGGGCCTTATTAGGAAATATGCCTGAAGTTGCTACAAGAATGATCAATGTGCTTAACCACAAAACAAGTTCTCAGTTAGCCATCATTGGAATCACAAATAGAACTGAGACCATTCAAATGATCAAGAGGGTTCTTACTCTTAGAAGTCTGGTGCAGACATTGGACAGAAGAACCCAGGATATGCAGACAGAGGTAAATAAGTTCATGGAGAAATTTCAGGTGTTGCAGAGTAGAGGACTCCCTAGCTTACTGAACATCGGAGGGAAATTATTCACCCATGAACAGTATGCTAGAAGAGTAAATGTTTTTGCCTCAGCACAGGTCAATGAGAAGGCCAGCACTTCAGAAGACACAGGGCCTATTACAGGACAAATTTTCTATAGTAAGATAGAAAATCTACTTTTTATAATGAATGAAATTAATCACTTGTTTGATGTAGCCCCAATTTTTTTCAAATATACAGAAGCTGAAGAGACAATGGAGGCCATCCTCAAGCATCAGCTCCCTACACAGGAATGGTGGACAGATGCAATACACATAATTTTGTAATCAGTAAGGCATTCACCAAATCTCTGTTTTATTACAATTTTTTGTAAAAAGCACAGTTCAGCAAAGTCAGCATGCAGCATAAATCAAAGCTGAGCCAACTCAGCAGATGTAGCGGCCAACAAAGCAAAAAAAGAGAACCACAGCTGGCAGACCCAAGAACGCACTGCGCAGCCAAAAGTAAATGCGTATCTCCAGAATTAAAACAGAGTAATGCAACCGACTCAGTGACACTCAAAAGTCAAAACAATCTTCTGACAGACATAAAGGGCATTTACGCTGCATTTAAGATTGTAATAACTCCTTGCCTACTTTCTGAACGTAACAATGTAGATATTTTCTCTCTCAGATGACTCAATGCCTGAGATATTTTGTATACGCATTTCTATAAAGTCCCCTTGGCATAAGATTGCAAGGGTTGTTGTTGATTTCTCCTGAAGAAGTTCTTATGCTGTAATCCTTTTCAGAAGTTAATAGAGCAAAGCAATGGAATTTCTTGGATTTCTGAGGTGTTGGATGCGTTCTGGTGGCTGTTGATAACTACTGGATCCCTGTGTATTTCATCATACAATAAGTCTCTGTATCTCTCTCTGTTAATTAGCTGTTTTTGTTAAAATCCGTATATGTTATCTGTTTTCAATACTAAGCAACAAGGAAAAAGAATAGCTTTCAGGATTTATTCACTGAGTAACCTGAGTTCAATCTGCGTTGTTTATCAATGTTTTCTTCAGCTGTAATCTAGTTAAGTGTAATTCTTAAATGCTGCACTTTCTGGAATACATCTATCACAGTGACCTTTGTCACAGGAATTCAAAGTTTTGCTCCTGTGCAGTGTGCTCACTTTCACCCACCAGCTCAATAGGAAATTCTTGATTGCTTTCTGTTGAATCAACGTACATCACCATTTGATCTAGTTTGTCTGTTTAAAATACTCAATAGGCCCTGCAGTTAGAACAACACCAAACCAGCGTATCAGATCACTTCACAACTCCAGACTCCATTGCCCAATGGTATTATACTGTCTAAACACTGCCTCATAAGACCTGAAAGAAATCCTTCAACCAAACACAAAACAAAGCCTGAGCATAATAGCTAGCCTAAAACACCATCATAACAGAGACAAATCATAAAGAGAGAGCCCTCTCTGGTTGCAGTTAGGCTAGGAACTGTAACCCAAAGATTGGTTAGTGGTTACCCCGGCCGTATTCCCTTGGGAGTCATAGGGAACAACCTGGGTGTTAACATAATTGGCGACTCCACTGGGAACTTCTTAGGATTTTTCAATTACTATCTGTTTTCCAAAGTTACCATCAAACCTGAAACCAGCCAAGAGGCCTTAGAACTGTTTCTGCATCACATTAACAGCTTTAGGGAGGAGCTTGTTTGGGAAATCTTCGTCTTAGCTGTGAGAATATATAGCCATTCCAAAATCTTCATCCAGTCCTTGCAGATATAAAAACTTCCTACAAAATCCCAAAAACAGGTTGGAAGCTGGCTCCTAAGAAAAATCCTCGGCATACTAGGGCAAATCCTGACCCTAAACCACCCATCATTGTTGATAATCCAAATACCATCCAAAGAAACATCCGGAGACAGCAAAAGCAGGAGGAGCCTGCTGATGCAAATATAAGTTCGGATCATCCCAGCCTCATTCCCACTCCTTGCAAAGTTCTTTTCCGGTCCACCCCTGGTTCCCCTAGTTCACCATCAACATCGCAAAGTCCTCATCTCACATCTTCATCCACTGCACATACTCCTTTGACCAGTCTCCCACTAGCTACTCATCCCATTAACCCTGTTATACCACTGATCCCTGCTGTCCCATTTGTTCCTATTAACCCTCTAAACCTAATAAATATGGCTAACAGGTATGCACCTCTGCAGATACCAGCTAATGCTGCGGCCTTACCTCAAGATTATCAAAGTAAAATCTCATATTTTGACTCAAATGGCTCTCTAACAGCTATCCAGCATGCCAAGAAGATGCAAGACCACTTTGAGACCTATGAAATAGATGATGACACTGTCAGAATGAGAATTTTTGTTCAAAGTTTGACTGGGGATGTTAGAACGTGGTTCAGATCCCTCAATGCAAACTCCATTACAACACCTGATCAGCTTTACGAAGCTTTTACTGAGAGATGGGAGAAGAAGAAAGATCCTCTCCACGTACTTGGTGAATATGACACTATTAAGAGAGGTCCCCAGGAGACAGTTTTGGAATATTGTGCTAGGTTTAACAATGTATATAATGCTATTCCACAGAACTTAAGGCCTCCTCCTGATTTAGCCCTGTATAAATTCCCTGATGGTTTTGACCCTGATATGGCCTATCAGTTGAAGGAAAGAGATCCTCCAAACCTTGAAGAAGCTCAAAGGGTTGCTGTCACAGTGGAAGCTAACCTAATTGCCAAAAGAAACAGGGCAAAATTGGAGAAAAGGACTGCCTTCAAAGAAGAACCCTCGGGCTTTGATCAAAAGCTGGATGCAATACTAAATAGCATGAAGAGATTGGGTGAACGAGTGGAATCAGTTGAAAGAAAGTCATCATGGGAAGCACCACAAAACAACCCTCCTAGAAATCCGAATTTTAGGAGAACCCAAAACCAAAACATTGGTAGAACAAGTGCTGACCAAGACATTAGACCCCCTTTCCAAGAAAATTATGCAGAAACTTCAACATCAACTGAACCTAATGAAGACCCTGAGATTAATCTAATGGGTCTAGATGGTAAAAGCCAGGTTTTCTTAACACAAGAGGACCATGAGGATGATGAAATCAAAATATTCCAAACTAAATCAGGAGAATCCTTTGATTTTAAACAAGGATATGATAGTGCTGTCTATGAAGTTCACAAACAATACAAGCTAAGGAGTAGGACTGTAAATGTAAATCAGCCTGAAAAGATAAAAGATAAACAGCAGTCTAAAGGAACCATAGTCACAGAACCTAATGACAAAACAAACTTGCCTACAGAAGAAGTAGTGGTTGAAGAGGTCACCACACTTTTGTCACCACTACAACGGCCTATGGCAACGTCGTCCTCTCACCCTGACTTAGATATTACCCCTCCAGACATGAGCAAAAGGGGCAGGTCTCAAAGTCAAGATGAAAACCAACAAGAAGATGTAATGAGCAAAGAAAGGGCTGCTATCCATAACTCCAAAACCCAAGCTGATAAACCTTTTGACCTAGGCACAGAGATTGGCAAGCTAAAGATAGCAATTCCCCTCTCAGAACTAGCTAAGCATGACATCTATAAACAACAGATTAAGAAATCCCTTCAACTCACTAATAGCAAAGATGATGTAAATGTGTTAGATGACACTCCAGAATTACTGTTTGGCCCAGAGGTAGATGGAAAAACAGCAGTTACAGGGATATTACCTTTTTATGTCAGCTTGCATATTCATGACAAAATTCTGCATAACGCGATGTTTGACTCAGGTGCCTCTCATAACCTCATGCCAAAAGCAGTCATGGAAAGATTGAATTTGGATATAACAAGACCATACAAGGACCTGTTTTCCTTTGACTCCAGCCAAGTCAAGTGTTTAGGTCTAATAAAAGATTTATGTGTGTCCCTGGTTCAATACCCCAACAAAACCATTCTAATGGATGTTGTAGTCGCTGATATCCCACCTAAATATGGGATGCTGTTATCAAGATCATGGGGAGCCAAACTCCAAGGCTCCCTGCAATTAGATATGTCATATGCCACCATCTCTGTCTTTGGGCAACCAAAGAGACTCTACAGAGAAACACTCATGAAATACATGGTCAGCAGTGAGGAAAAGCCTCAAAACTTTCCTGTATATGCTGTCCATTCAGACATAGATTCGTTCATTCTCTTCAATGATAGCGCAAGCCTCTCAAACAATGACATTAGGACCGAAACACTCATGCAAGAACAAAACATTAATCAAGTAAGTACCACCCATAAAGTATCGATCAGTCAAGCACTGGACACGACCCCTCCTCTAGTTGTCAAAGATTTTCAATCCAATGATGAAACTGTCCCAGAACACAAGCCAAAGAAGAAGCCCCAACTCCTGCTTACATTGCCATCACATTAAGAGATCTTTAAATCTCTGATCAAGCAAGATATCCTGTGGGTCTTAGAATTTGATGGCTCAGTCAACAAGTTAGGGGCAGGAGCTGGAGTTTGGATACATAACAAAGAGAAAACCCATGCAGAAGGCAGAGCTTGTAGGTTAAACTTTAGATGCACTAATAACATGGCAGAGTATGAAGCTCTGTTACTAGGTCTCAAGCTAGTAAATGCATTACAAGCTCCTACGGTTTCGATCATGGGAGACTCTGATCTAGTGATTCAACAAGTGAAAGGAAGTTTTGTCACCAATGACAAAAGGTTGAGGTCTTACAGGTCTGCTGTAATTGAAATATTGGACACTTTCTCTGAGTTCCTTATCACAAAAATTTCAAGGGGCCACAATCTCCACGCACACAGTTTGGCAACTTTTGCCAGCACCTTCAAATTCCTACTAGAGCCCAATAACTGCTTCACAGCCGAGGTCAAGTACAGACCCTCCATTCCAAACAATGTTAAAGAATGGCAAGTATTTGAGGATGATATGCAAATAAACAATTTTCTAACCTTACAACAAGAGTTTGCAGGATTAAATATTGACACTGAATCAGCAAGTCAATCACAAATACTTGAATCAGCAAGTCAATCACAAATATTGTTTCAACAGATGGTTCATCCAATATCATCTAGAACAGCAAAACAATTACTGAATCCAACCATCTTCAACAACGAAAACATTCAGCAAATTCACCAAATTGACTGTGAAGAGGTGACCAGCGCAGAAGCTGAAATCATACAACTCAAAGACAATTTCCTTCCAACAGGCCTTACCCCGCTAGAGGACATTTTTGATTCAAATGACATCCCTAGGAAGCCAAAAATGCAACCATTAGATGCAGCCATTGAAGAATGCAATATTGGTACCATTCACAAGCCCAAAATAATAAAGCTGTCTGCTTCTTTGCCCCCTGATCAAAAACCCAAGTACATTGACCTCTTTAAAGAGTTTCAAGATGTTTTTGCATGGGGTTATGAGGATCTAAAGTCCTATGATACTTCTGTCATTCAGCATACCATTCCCTCAAGCCTAATCAAAAACCATTTAAGCAGAAGTTGAGAAGGATCAATCCTATACTCCTTCCTTCCATTGAAAAGGAATTGCAAAAAATGTTTAAAGCTGGCATCATAGCACCAATCAGATTCTCTGAATGGATTTCCAATTTAGTCCCTACAAGAAAGAAAACTGGTGAGATTAGACTTTGTGTAGACCTAAGGAATTTAAATCAAGTATCACTCAAAGATAATTATCCTTTACCCAAAATGGATCACATTCTCCAAAGAGTGGTGGGGGCTTCAAGGATGTCATTGCTTGATGGATTCTCAGGCTTTAATCAAATCCTAGTACACCCTGAGGATCAAGACAAAACTGCATTTACAACCCCATGGGGAACTTTCAAATATGTAAAAATGCCCTTTGGATTGAAAAATGCAGGGGCAACATTTCAAAGAGCAATGGATATTGCTTTTGCAAAAGAGATTCATGACTTCCTAGTCATTTACTTAGATGATCTTACACCCTTTTCAAAATCTGACCAAGAACACCTGAAACATTTGAGACAGATTTTCCTAACATGCAGGAAATATGGTATTTCCTTAAATCCCAAGAAGTCATTATTTGGCTTGGAAGAAGGGAAACTCTTAGGACACATTATTTCAAAAGATGGCATAAGAATTGATCCAGATAGGATACAAGCTATCCTACAAATGCCTCACCCAAGGAATGTCAAGGAGTTGCAAGGATTCTTAGGAAAAATCAACTTTTTAAGAAGATTTATCCCAAATTTAGCAGAACTTATCAGATTATTGAACAACATGTTAAAGAAAGATTCAAAGGTCAAATGGACTGTTGAAGCCAAGCAAGCCTTTGAAGGCATAAAACTGGCCCTTACCCAAACCCCAGTGTTGACCAATCCTCAGTTTGACAGAGAATTCATCATCTTCTCTTTTGCCTCCCAGCATACCATTGCTGCTGTCTTATTACAGAAAGATGACCAAGGGAATGATAAGCCTATTGCCTTCTTCAGTAGGGCTCTTAGAGATGCCCCTCTAAAATATCAAATTATGGAGAAGCAAGCCTATGCTTTGGTCAAAGCTATCAAAGACTTTAGGATTTACATCCTTTACTCCCATGTTGTGGCTTATGTACCAAGTGCTATTGTCAAAGACATTCTCACCCAAGAAAACTTAGAGGGCAGAAGAGGAAAATGGATTGCCAGCATACTTGAATTTGACATTGAAATAAAACCTACAAAGCTAATAAAAGGGCAAGGCTTGGCCAAATTAATGACAGAATCAAATTTCCAGGCCCTAGATATCAATCAGCTGGACAGTGAAACAGAGCTGGCGACTCCAAAGATCAATGTAGCCTTTGAACAATCTCCTTGGTACTCTGATATCTGTTATGTGTTACAAAACCTGTGTGCTCCCCCAGGACTGTCCAGAACTAAGTGTAGGTTCCTAAAAATGAAAACATCTAGATTTTGTGTGATGGATGGAAATTTACTCTGGAAAAACCATGAAGGTATATTGCTGCACTGTCTAATGGAGAATGAAACTAACAATATCATGCAAGATTTCCATGCAGGAGACTGTGGTGGACATTTGTACTGGAAGTCCACTGTGGACAAGATATTGAGGGCTGGTTATTACTGGCCCACCATGTTCTCTGATGTTAAGAAATTCACAACCTCATGCCACAAATGCCAAGTGTTTGAGGGCAAAAGACAGTTGCTGCCACTTCCCTTAAGGCCCATTGCAACAGAGAGACCTTTCCAACAATGGGGCTTGGATTTCATTGGGGAAATTCATCCCTCATCTTCAGGCCAACACAGATGGATTTTGACAGCAACAGACTACTTCACCAAGTGGATTGAAGCTGCCCCATGCAGACAAGCAAATGATTCAGTAATCATTCAGTTTTTGGAAAACAATATACTGGCTAGATTTGGCTGTCCAGACAAGATAATAACAGACAACGCTGCTGCCTTCAGATCCAAGAAGATGGTGAACTTCTGCCATAAATTTCATATTACTCTGGGCCATTCTACTGCATACTATCCCCAAGGAAACGGCCTTGCTGAATCATCAAACAAAAGTTTAATAAACATCATAAAGAAGGTGCTGGAAGAGAACAAAAAGAACTGGCATAAGAAACTAGTCAATGCTTTATGGGCAGATAGACTAACAACAAAAAGATCAATTGGGACCAGCCCATATGAGTTAGTTTATGGATTAGAAGCCAAATTCCCTTCAGCACTAGGAGTGCCGGTTATGAAGCTTCTGCAAGAGAGTCAAGCAGAGCCAAATGATATGCAAAGGAGGATCAACCAGATAATTTGCCTACAGCAAACTAGAGAACAAGTTTTCAGCAGAGTGCAGATATTACAAGAAAAATTGAAAAAGGCCTTTGATAGAAGAACCAAAGCAGAAGATTTCAGGGTGGGAGACAAAGTCTTAAAGTGGGATGCAAGAAGAGAAGAGAAAGGAAAACATGGAAAATTTGATTCTTTATGGAGAGGACCATTTGCTGTCCAAGCAGTACAAGGTAACAACACTTACTTCCTTAAAAGTCTGACTGAAACTGACTTGGATGAAGGTCCTGTCAATGGCAGGATGCTGAAGCACTATTTTGACTATTCCCCATGAGTGGAATCTAAGGATCCCTTGTATATATGCAGATGTACATATTATTTTCTGTTTAGATTGTAAAATGCAGTTTTCTAAGTGATTCATCAACCAGCAAAAGGCAAATAGAATCAGAGGTCTTCCAAGAAAGAAGCACACAATTTTGACACATCAAAGCAGCAAATTTCAAGATTGATATGGGCAGTCAAAGAGCAAGGCAATCTGACCTGCTGTTCTTGGTCTTTCAAAGGAAAAACCATCCCCATGTGGAGCCACTGTTGGATACCTATACCAATAGGTTTCATATTTCATGATGGGCAAGGGAAAGTCCAAATATGCTCTACTTTGATATCACAAAGATCCCATATTTCCTAGAGAACAAGAGGTGTGTAAAGTGTTTCAAATGTTGATGACCTTATTTCAATTTTGGTGGATGACCCAACAGTTTAACCTGGATCATGCCATGTTTCAATTTTGAGTTATAGAATAGAGAAAGAAGTCTGTCCAAACTGCTTAATCTTGGCAGACAACTAGTTCAGGTAGAGAAGAAAAGGCTCCCAACAGCTTAATCTGGGACCTTGGAAGAGATAAGGGTAGAAGTAGATAGAAAAAGCAAAAGAAAAGGCCAAAGAAAAGAAAAGGCAAGGGTCTGCAAGTCCAAGTGCACCCTCCAAGAAGAAATAAAAATGCTAGGCAAGTAGCTGGGTAAGTAGTTGGGGTTGCAGAAAGTTATCCCTACCATTGCAGAGATGGTAACTGTGGGTATCAAAGCAAAGTTAATTAATTGACAAAGGTGTTCTTCTTCATCGATTTGCAGCAGGAAGCATGACTAATTTCCCTCATTCCCCTCCAATTTCATTTCTAACATTCCCCATCAGCTAAGATTCATGGAAAAAGACTAAGCTTTCATGGTGGTTCATAATCTTCAAAAGCCACATTTCTTGTCTAAAAATCTTTTCATTTTGATCTACTCTCAAAACCAAGTTTGTTTCACATAAACTTAATGGTTTCCCCTCCACTTACCCTCTCATCCATGCTAACACTAACCCTATTATATAAATCCCTTATAACACCTTTTTCCCTAATATTACTAACACCATGGTGTATAAACCCCAAAATCTTATAAATATTCCCCCTTTTGGTATTATAGCCAATAAAGTCTCGAGTCAGGGATCAAATGACACCTGGTCATGTTGATAAACCTATGCCAACTACCCCTTCCCCTTCATGAGCTAATTCCTTCATTTCGACCCCCTCTTTGCACATAAAACCCCTAAAAAGGCCTAATTCTCACCTTCACCCGCTTCAAATAGCAAAAATCATGAAAAACCCACTTTCTGCTCCCTAACCAAGGTTAGCGCATACAATTGGATTTTTGAAATACATTGGAAAATCGTTCAAAACATGTATTCATGCCTCCGCCCGCGGCCGTATACACTGGCCATGTCACCTTCCTGATGGCCGTTGGATCAGGCCTTACACATCCAACGGCCCTGATCGCGTCGGACTCTTTCCGACGTCCGTAAATTAACTACGCTATCTTCCTGTCACATCAATCATCCGATCACCGTCCGATTTGGCTCCTCCAGATCTGACGGCCACCATAGCGTCGGAGCTCATCCGATGCCCGAAGGTTACCTCCCGACGTCCGTATTTTGGGTACGTCACTCCGCTGCCACGCGCCCTCACCACAGCGCGTCGGAGGTACAACTGCGGCAAACCACCACCGTACCGTAAGCGGTGCGATATGAAACCGCTGCCGGTTTCCGGTTTTCCCATTCCGCTTACATTACGTCCTCGCCGCGTCAGCTCCCCGTCGCCTTACGTCACCGCCACCTATGCCGCCACGTCAACTGTCGCCCCAGTCATTGGCCGATCTGTCCCGCCACCTCATCACCCCCGTGGGCCAGTCAGGGCTCGCCACGTCACCCGATGACGTCAGCATGACGTCATCCGACCTTGACCCCACCAATGACGTCATGCTGACGTCATCACAAAAAGGCGCCAAATTGCTAAAAGTCTATATTATGGCCAAAAATCACGTTTTTACGTTCTTTTCATTCATTTTTCCGTTCTTGCTGCTGCATGCGTTCACGTCCGAGCTTGCTGTCAACCTGCTAAATCGACCAGGAGACCTCCAGCGTACGAGTCCAACCTGCATATACGTCCTTTGCTCACTGTTTTACCAGGTCACCTCACTGCCAAGCACACAAATTGGAGCAGCAGCGTCTTCCTCAACTGCCCAACATCAAGCTACAAGAACTGGTGAAAACATCTCAGAAAAGGGCAAAGGCAAAGAGATGGAGCAGGAACAGCAACAAAAACAACAGCAGCAAGCAGAAGGGCTGCAGCAAGGGCAGCAAGAAGAACCAGAACAGCAAGAGCAACAACATCAAGAAGAACAAAGGCAGGAGCAGTCTGCCCAGCAAAAGGAAACAGTGGAGACTCCTCAGACCACTGAAAGAACGGTGCCTACAAGACAAGACACTACCTTTGATGCTTCGGTCCTCCAAACCCCTCAAAAGGAGGATACATTTATCTTTAGAAAAAGAGACAGAGAGACTCCCCTGACATCCTCTATAGACCAGGGAGAGAAAAGGCAGAGACTCAATGATTTTCCAGAGGAGGATATAGCAATAAGAGAGGCATTGGGCATGGGCCCACCCAGCAGAGAAGCTTCAGCAAGTTCCTTCCAGCAGGAACAAGACAGGACCATGGGAGGGGAGGTCAGCTCCTCCAGCCAGCAGAAAGAGGGACAAGTAAGCATCAAGCAGCAATTTATAGACATCAAGAGGAGGAGTGATCCTATCAAAGTACAACTGTACAATCACCTGCTAAACATGGCTCCTTCCAATCAGCAGAGACTTATGTCTGCTTTTGATGTAAGTGAAGGAAAAATGATAATGAGTCACTTTATGCCTACGACACTCCAG
This sequence comes from Pinus tabuliformis, assembly GCA_031772625.1. Classification (NCBI taxonomy): domain Eukaryota; kingdom Viridiplantae; phylum Streptophyta; class Pinopsida; order Pinales; family Pinaceae; genus Pinus; species Pinus tabuliformis. The sequence goes on from CM062811.1 coordinate 1,106,317,088, forward strand.
CCACAATCCACTGCTGACTATCTTAGGACTAACCTAGAGGTACTCGCCAAGGACATACACCCTATGGACAAAATTGAGCTGCATAAGCAAACTGGCAAAATGGTGTATGCTTCATTGGCCGACAAGACTTTGGATAATTACAAATTAACAAGCAGTCTGAATGCCACAGCTTCCCAGCTAGAACTGGAGAGGGCCTCTTCTTAGGCCAAAGACAACAGGATAAGAGCCCTGGAGGAAATCATTGTAGAAATTGGGCACAATCCCAATGTCATCAAAGGGATACAAGAGATCCTGAAACTTAGAGATGCTGACATGGCTGCACTAAGAAAGAAGATCAAAATTCCAGCCACTATCCATCCACAGACTGATGAGGTAGCAAAGCAAAGGTATGAGCAGGATTCTACTGCCCTGCTAGTTTCCATTTACAAAGAGCTTGTGAAGGCACAAGAAAAATTGGGGCAATATGAAGCTACAAAAGCACCTCTACAAGCATCATTAAAACAAGCACAAGAAGGGCAGACATCTCAGCCCTCTCCTCAAGTCATCAATCTTGAGGAGACTGTTCCTACTACTGTGCCTCCACCTCAGCAGGCTGAACAAACAGCCACATCTACTTCAGCAGCACCCATCAGCACAGATCAGAGCCTAGATATGCAAAAGCTAAAGAATGAAATACAAATTTTGGAAGCCCAGATGACAGAGCTGAATGAAACTAAGGAAAAGCTGGCCAAGGTAAATGAAAGGCATGATAAGACAAAAAGAGAGGTGGGAGAAAAGGCCAGGGAAATCAAGGCCCTTAAAGACAGGATCAAAGAGCTTGAGAATGAGCTCAAGCTAGATAAAATCATATCTGAGATCAGAGCAATGATATGGTCCAATATTGGTCAATCCATCAACAACCAATGGCCATATATCGAGACAATCCATGAGCAACTAGAGCTCATCCCAAAGGCACAGAAGGAAATCCGAACATCAAGGGCCTTATTAGGAAATATGCCTGAAGTTGCTACAAGAATGATCAATGTGCTTAACCACAAAACAAGTTCTCAGTTAGCCATCATTGGAATCACAAATAGAACTGAGACCATTCAAATGATCAAGAGGGTTCTTACTCTTAGAAATCTGGTGCAGACATTGGACAGAAGAACCCAGGATATGCAGACAGAGGTAAATAAGTTCATGGAGAAATTTCAGGTGTTGCAGAGTAGAGGACTCCCTAGCTTACTGAACAGCGGAGGGAAATTATTCACCCATGAACAGTATGCTAAAAGAGTAAATGTTTTTGCCTCAGCACAGGTCAATGAGAAGGCCAGCACTTCAGAAGACACAGGGCCTATTACAGGACAGATTTTCTATAGTAAGATAGAAAATCTACTTTTTATAATGAATGAAATTAATCACTTGTTTGATGTAGCCCCAACTTTTTTCAAATATACAGAAGCTGAAGAGACAATGGAGGCCATCCTCAAGCATCAGCTCCCTACACAGGAATGGTGGACAGATGCAATACACAGAATTTTGTAATCAGTAAGGCATTCACCAAATCTCTGTTTTATTACAATTTTTTGTAAAAAGCACAGTTCAGCAAAGTCAGCATGCAGCATAAATCAAAGCTGAGCCAACTCAGCAGATGTAGCGGCCAACAAAGCAGAAAAAGAGAACCACAGCTGGCAGACCCAAGAACGCACTGCGCAGCCAAAAGTAAATGCGTATCTCCAGAATTAAAACAGAGTAATGCAACCGACTCAGTGACACTCAAAAGTCAAAACAATCCTCTGACAGACATAAAGGGCATTTACGCTGCATTTAAGATTGTAATAACTCCTTGCCTACTTTCTGAACGTAACAATGTAGATATTTTCTCTCTCAGATGACTCAATGCCTGAGATATTTTGTATACGCATTTCTATAAAGTCCCCTTGGCATAAGATTGCAAGGGTTGTTGTTGATTTCTCCTGAAGAAGTTCTTATGCTGTAATCCTTTTCAGAAGTTAATAGAGCAAAGCAATGGAATTTCTTGGATTTCTGAGGTGTTGGATGCGTTCTGGTGGCTGTTGATAACTACTGGATCCCTGTGTATTTCATCATACAATAAGTCTCTGTATCTCTCTCCGTTAATTAGTTGTTTTTGTTAAAATCCGTATATGTTATCTGTTTTCAATACTAAGCAACAAGGAAAAAGAATAGCTTTCAGGATTTATTCACTGAGTAACCTGAGTTCAATCTGCGTTGTTTATCAATGTTTTCTTCAGCTGTAATCTAGTTAAGTGTAATTCTTAAATGCTGCACTTTCTGGAATACATCTATCACAGTGACCTTTGTCACAGGAATTCAAAGTTTTGCTCCTGTGCAGTGTGCTCACTTTCACCCACCAGCTCAATAGGAAATTCTTGATTGCTTTCTGTTGAATCAACGTACATCACCATTTGATCTAGTTTGTCTGTTTAAAATACTCAATAGGCCCTGCAGTTAGAACAACACCAAACCAGCGTATCAGATCACTTCACAACTCCAGACTCCATTGCCCAATGGTATTATACTGTCTAAACACTGCCTCATAAGACCTGAAAGAAATCCTTCAACCAAACACAAAACAAAGCCTGAGCATAATAGCTAGCCTAAAACACCATCATAACAGAGACAAATCATAAAGAGAGAGCCCTCTCTGGTTGCAGTTAGGCTAGGAACTGTAACCCAAAGATTGGTTAGTGGTTACCCCGGCCGTATTCCCTTGGGAGTCATAGGGAACAACCTGGGTGTTAACAGTCGCCATTATGTTATCACTTAGGTTGTCCCTTGGCTCCTTAAGGGATACGGCCGAGGTAACCACAAGCCAATCTTTGGGCTGTAGGACCTAGCCTACCTGCAGTCAGAGAGGGCTCTCTCTTTATGATTTAACTATGTTTTGGGTGATTTTTGGCTAGTTATGGACTTCTTTGGGTTTTGTTTTGATTTTGGTGGGAAGGAGGGTTCTTTCAAGTAGAGAGGTAGGTATAGCATGCGAATTTCAAACCATTGGGCATGGAGTCAAGGAGTAGGACTGCTGGTGCATTTTCTTGGTCACAATAGGAATATGGAGCAAGATAGCTACACATGAAACAACATTCAAACTAACTGGAGATGGATTGAAGGCTAAGGAATGAGAGGCGATTAAGAATCTCTCATTCAGCTTAACAAAGAGAAGGTGAATGAGCTCTATCTAGGAGCAGTAAAGAATCCCTAGATAACTGTCAGACATGGGTGAATTAGGGGAAATATGAGCCAAAGGGAATTCATATTCAATACCAATTCAGATGAAAACATAAAGAAACAGCAGAAATTGAGCATAGGGTGCAGTTAAACAAAGTCTAAGCTATTCCTTTTCCTGCTATTTTGGATGGTGACATATGTATGATATGAGCATATATCAATAGAAAACAGAGGTAGGAAACACTTATTGAGTCATGTTGCAGCACAAGAATTGCATAATTCACTCTTCAAAAAATTAATAACACAGCAAACAATCCATCTTCCAAGCTTTCAATAGTCTCTGATTAAAGAAATCATCAAACATACAGAGCGAGTCTCTAGTGGAGCGAATGAACCAACCCACCCTTAAAACAGTGCCGAGGGTGGTATATAAAGAAAAATATTTACAGAATTGCCCTTGAATAGATGTCAAGGGAGAAAAATATCCCAAAATATCTCAAAACAGATCTAAAACCGATCTGTGGAAATCAATGCTATTAGTCCTACTATGTGTTGAAACATAAATGCATGAAGGATCCATAAGGGCTGCGCTGGGGCAGCTGGCATCCTAAAATGTTGATCTAAGGCTGCTCATGAGACAGAAGCCATCAGAATGAATACACATGGACTCTTGAGCCACGCGCTGTCCCGCTGTGTAATAAGTTTGCATTGGGCCCAGAAGCGCCGCTCCAAAATGTGGTTGGATACATTGTTTGTCCAATAACTGTGCTTTTAAATCCTTGTCTGCGCCTTCAAGTGGCTTTAAAGCCAAAAACTACAAGTGGGTGAGCCTTTATGGCTCAATGATTCTTTGTTGACTTTGAGCGAATTCCATTAAAGTAATATTCCTTGCAAATATGTCTACCTGCTTTTGGAAATGCAGATTTCCACTGAAAACACCAACTGATACACTTCGGTGCTTCCCTGATACTCTTTGGCGTGCATCAACTGTTAAATCAACCCATTATGACTGCTTGTTCGACCCCAAAATCTGCAGCGAGGCCCTCTGCCGCCTTAGGGAGGTTATCGGCACTTTGCCGACCAAGAAATCCTTCAAAAATGTTAAATAATTGCAAACTGGACGATTAGAGGAGAACTGGAGGCAAGCCGATGGCAAAATCATGCTTTTGGAGGTATTCTGGGCAATGAGCAATGTAATATAATCAAGGAATGCTTTGTTTCCTTTGTAGCTGTGTCGGGCGGGAGCGCTGCGAAATGATCGGAGTCGTTGATCCGGGGCCCGATCCAACGGCTCCCGATCAATCACGTATCGGCAGTCGGAAGGACCGGGGGGCGGCCCATATAATATATGAAGCGATGTGATACAAAACATATGTGATGAATATATGTGTATGGCGGATAAATGAATAATGTGCGATTGCGATAGCATATGTGTTTGCGATGCGATGGATTATCGCAATCAGCGGTGAGGCAGGGTGTATATATATATGACGTGGGTGCAGTGAGAAACGCCGACGTGAAGTCGCAATCGGCAAAGAACCGTTGGTGGATCATATATATGTAAATGCATTAAACATAGCGATATGTCGATCGGTGAAATCGTTGTCGGCCAATATCCATCGGAGGCACACATTTGGGCTTGTGTTAACACATGACTCCCCTCCCGATTGCGATATCGCAGCGGAGGGGGTCCAAAAGACCCATTTTCATATCAGAGCATGATTTTTTGTAAAAAGGTAAAGGCTCATGAAATCAGAGGAGTATTCTTCGTGTTTTGGAAGGGTTTTGGGGGCTTCGGAAGGGGTTTATGCCTTGAGAGGGTGAAAACAAGGCAAAAAGGATGGTTTTTTATTCAATTTCAAGGGAAATTTATGCTTTGGGAAGGAGTCCAAAAGCATTTGGGAGGTTTTATGGAGTGATGAAGGGTTCTATGCATCTGAAGGAGTCCAAAATGCATGAGAAGATGGTTTGAGGGGGGCAATGAGGGTTCTTGCTAAGTTTCAGGTAAACTTAGCAATTCCCAAGTGTACTTAGCAATTCCTCTTCTTTGGCCTCTTAAGGAAATATGGAACATTGCAGCATGCAAAGTATGACATATTTGTCATGTAAAAATGTCAATCATGAAAGATGAATACTTGTTGCAACAAGAGGCTAAGACTACATACTTACAAAAATTGCAAAATTTTTGTTGGGGGGACAACACAAATTTCTGCAACAAATGACAATTGTCTTTCATATGTTTTCCTGCGATCTGGTAGATAGAAAACAATGGTACTACACCAATGCTCATCCCAATGATATTTTCTAGTTTTAGTGGGACATGACCTCCTCCAATTAGATAGTTTTTAAACACCAGGCAATGGTCCTTGTCATGACCATGGCCTTTGCACTTTAAGCACCATACTTCCGCATGGGTCTCATTCTGGACCTCTTTTCCCTTTTTGATACTCTGCAACTCCATATGTAGGCTAGCCAACTATGACTAAATCTCTTGTACTCCTAGATTCGTATCTTGAATAGGCGAGGCCTCCAACTTCATAGAAATCTCCAGTGCTTCAGCTTGCATTCCAAGCTTCTATTGTGACAATAGTAATCTCAAATGAGGTAACAATGAAGCAATATACCAATCCTTATGTTGCTCATCCGAGATCTGTAGATTAGCTTATTGTAGTAGACATTTCAACCTTTGATCAAACTCCCATGCATATTCATTCACCCTCTGCTTAATTTCTTTAACCTCAGGTACATACTAGGCTTGTGACTTGGGCTTCTTGAATTCATTATTCAACACATCTTTCATATCTTTGAACGTTGCAGCCAAGTGAGTTTTACTGTACTTAATATACTAGCTCAATGCCCTATCTTGCAATGTTGTGACTAGTTGCACATTCTTTAGGTCATCATCAGTTATCTATTGTCATTTCCACACAACATCTACTACAAAACAAAAAATTTCAGGGTCTTCAGTCCCCATACCCCTTGAATATAGGCATATTCATAGTGTTTGCCATATTGGAGAGCAAAGGTGGAGGTGGAGGTGGAGGTGTAGGTGTGTGAGGTGGAGGTGGTGGAGGAGGTGGAGTGGATGGATGTGGTATTCCCACAATATCATGATTTATCATATGCGGCACACCTTGAGGCATCTTGAGACTATTACTTTCTTCATCACTATCAGATGCTCCCAACAACGGACTGTATTTTGCACTTGAATCTAGATCTCTTCTAAATGGTCTCCCACTTCACGTAGCTCCTGTAAAGTGTCATCTAAACATAAATTTAATGGCATAACCCGTTCCTCACACAATAGCATTTTAATCTAAGTTTTTAGATACTTCATATACTTACCTCTTGGTCCTTTGAAAATCTGACGTTCAGCTTCGCTATAACTGATAGACGTGTCAATCACGAACTCAGTAATAAATCCACCCAAAATACTATTGATCCAATAATCAACAACCTTCACGATCTTGTTCTTTGATCCTTCCAGATGCCTTACTAACTTTGGAGTCCAGACAATAGGGTTATCTAACTTCCATGTACCTTGACCATCTGCTAATTTAGCTAAGCATTCGTACAACTTGCACGAAAAAGAGTACAAGAGAATTTCATGATCTTTTGTTTATAGGTATCTATTCAACCACTCTTCTTTCAATAGGCGCGAATTCCTATTTTCTTAAGTTGCAAACTTGTGTAGCCTCTCATCTATCCATATTTCAATATATTTTTTAGTCAGTATCCACTTATGCCACATCACACATTCCTCAGATAAATCCTGGTCTCGGTAATAGAGAAATTTGTTAGCTTGAGGGGGCTTAGACCCAGGTTTAGAGTTAGCTGCGCTAACCAACAAAACTCCACACTACCAGCCGTTTCAGAAATAACCCACATAACACAGGCTACAGTCTCACCCGAGGCAATATTGGGGGATGCTAGAACCAGGTTTCTACATCCAAAGGACTATGTTATGTGTTTATATTAAACTTAGGTCTTTATCTCGACCTTCGCGAACCCTAACCCTTAAATCCTGATAATTACAACAACTAACAGTTAGTAGATATAAACCTTTCGCTGATTGCACTAAACCTTCATAACATCATATAAATAAGCATATCTACTTCTTCACGCATCTATTAAGTATTTTCCAGGTTAATTACATTCAACATATCAATAATAAAGTAAATTCAAGATAAACAATAACACACAGATAATGCTTCAAAACTAGACTTTATTATCCTTAGATCTTCAATTACAGACTCTTCCAAGCCTGCATACACAGCTGCAGGGGATTGCACACTCAGTTGTGTACTTATCAAGGTCTCCACACACTCATCTACAAGAGCCTTCCTATTTGCCTAAGTATAGAAAACAAACCCAAATCTTTCACTTCTTACTTAGATCATCGATTGATTCCTTTCTATAAATCTTCTATGACTCATTTTTATATATTTCTTCATTACAATAGCATGGTATGCAAACCATGGGCAGGTCACAAAATAACTTTCTCTTAAAAAACTAAGAGGCTTTGACCTTCCTAAAGCCCCTTTGACTCCTATCGACCTGCACTACTCGCACTTCGCTCCTCAAAATGTGGAGACTTTACAATATTAATAAAAATTTACAAAATTTAACCCTAAGGGACCCTGTCCCAACAAGCACTACCTTAATTATGGAAATGAGTGAATATATTTTCAATATATCTCTTTGATTATACCTCTCATACAATGCTATTTATTGACTTACATATACTATATTAATTTGTAGCATATTCTTGCATTTGATATGCACATGAAAAGGATCATAAATTTAACTATAGACAATCACATATGGTCATCGTTTGACACTCTTAAATCCTCAAAAAATACAACTGAAGTTGACACAAATCCCTTACAAGGAACGCTTTTCAATATAATCAGTAAAACAATACATATCGAAAATAATTTTTGTTGGACACCTAATCCTAAAGGGTTAGTGTGGAAGCCGAAAAGACTAAGCAGTCCAAGAGACCTTGGGATCTGAAAACCAAGAGTCACAACATTGTATTATAAATGTACATCTATTGTTAATAAAAAATGTACTCAATGATTTATCTTTCATATTGTTTGCTGTCAATGTGTGTTTAACATGGTATCAGAGCCGCTTGTTTTTCTGTGGCCTGTTATGTGCATGTCAGTCCTGCACCTCTGCCCATAATTCTGTGTCTGAGCTGCTCATACCTGAGCGCTGCCTCTGTCATGCGTTTCTTTTACCTGAGCGTTGATGAATGCATAGAAGCGTTGTTACTGGTGCATTTTTTACTGCCTCTCTACGCATGAATACTGGTGCCTGACATGGTGACGTGACAGTAAATGGTATTTAACGCTGCCCTCTCTCACGCTGCTGACCTGATTCAAAACGCCCCTCTGTCCTGTCTGTCCTGCGCTGCTCTGCCTCTGCCTGGCGCAGAAAGAATCAATGCCTGGCCCTGCCTAAACGTTCGCATTCTCCTGAGCGTTGTCTCTGTCCTCTCTGCCAACGCTCTAGTGCTCTGGCATCGTTTCTGGTTCATGAAACGCCACTGCAATCTCTCCACAACGCTGTCTATTCCATTCTCTGAATCCGATTCAATAGAATCTCTCCTTTTTCTCCTCTGCTGAAATTTGAACTTAGCATTTCGTATCTGAGACCAAACCTTTTTGTTGCTATGCTGGAGAATTGATCTCAGCATCACCACCCGTTGAAGCCGATATACTGAGTATTGACTGCGGCCTTGACTATTGTGAAGTGCTCGGTAAGAGCGTGGAGGTTATGTGAAGAAACGCTGATGACAAGACTCGGCGCCATGGAGCATTCCATGATAAAGGTCTGGAGTTCGGAGACCCCAATGGCTTCGCCCGGCGTTTTGTGATTCATGAGACATCCGAAAACCCTCTGTCTGGTTGGAAGTTGTGTGGTATTTACAGTGGGCAGCGGCTTCAGGTAGATCTGCACGGGCTTGAATCGGTCTGCTCGTAATCTTCACATCCTTCACCACTGCGGCCTTCTTGTCGAATGCGAATTGACTGAATAAATCGTCTGAGATCATAAGGCGCTGCGCGCTTTCACTGCAGAACTCCAGGTACTTTTTCATGGATTCATTCCGGAGAGTTTCCAGATCCAAAATGGCGGAGAAACCTGCTCGTAATCTTTACATCCATGCTGAGATTTCTGACTTATCGGCGGTGTGCAGAAATTGAATCCGCTCCTTTAGAGGGATTATTTTTATTTTTTCGTTTGTGTGTGGGGACGATTAGATTAACTCTTAGCTGAATATGGTATTAAGGCAAAGCGCTGAAAGGTCGATGTTCAATTAACAGTGGGTGTTCAAATTAATGGTGTCCACGGTGCCCGGTGTTTTTTCATATCTGTCTCTATTTAAAGGCTGGTCCCATTAATGACGATAGTCGGAATTTAAAACGACATCTCAGTTGATACTTTGGTCCCCAAAAAGAAATGCACCACGAGGATGCGCTGATTTTCTTCCAAATATTTCCATAAAACACAAAATAAAGCATGGTAAGTGACACAAATTCATTTTTCTGTAGCACGGTACCACTGGTTTATCACAGGCGGATGCGACATACCAATTTGTGCATATACACAATGTATATAGTGTAACTTCGGGCAAAGAACGTACATTCATAGTCTGTGGATCGAGATTTGCTGGATCCATCACCCCGCGTTTTGGTTCAGTGAACGTGGAATGTGAAACCATTATTATCGTAGCAGGTGATGCAACCCAATCACATGACACGTAATCTCCCATTTGAAACGTGCCTCTCGAACTAAATGACAGGAGACTCGCCATACATAATTGCTTGTCCTTCATGATATTTCTGGCTATTGCATGTAGTTTTCTTCTGGCTAAATGCGCCATTCTTCTTGGATTCTTCTCTGCAACTTGCATTTCCTTGCTCACCAGAGGCATGTACAGACAAGACTTTGACTGGCCATACGTACACATAGTGCGTTCGTTCATTCGATTTTACATAAAAGAATGAATTTGACTCTAAGTTTTGTACTGCCTGCCAAGTCACAAGGACAAAGCAGGACAAAACAAAACCGAATGACTTTGCCTTTGTAAACAGACTCTGCTACAGGTTGAGCTCACTAAATTTCCAGCCATTCCAGCGAATAGATCGGACCGACGAGAAGCAGAAATCTGGTATCTCCAATGCTGAAGTAAACCAATGTTTTCTTTGAAGAAAGAGGCAAGATCAGAGAATATTAATTTGTACCCCTGTCAAAGCATATGAGTATTCAAGTCCTGTCCATGACAGTGTTATAATTATTGGAGTTTTGTTAGCCATCATTTCTAATTCAAAAGCGAAGGAGTATTTGAAGGATCCAACCAAGTTTGCAGTTGCTGCTGCCCCAGTTGTGGGACTGTATTTAAAACTCATTATAGTTTCTGTTTCTTGATTCATTTGCTGCACAAAGGATTTTTCTGTGTCTTTGTACTGTGAGTGGGTGTTACTTTTACTCATTGGGTCATAGTTGTAATCAGTGTTTTAAAGGGGTGTAATTTTGACAATGAAGAATATGCCTCGAATTACTGAAATATTAGAGTTATTAAAAACTCTGATATATTCCTCTAATCATGAAACATTCCAAATCAGCAAAGGCTCTCTCTCAGAAATTCAAACATGTCTACAATATGCACAAGAGAAGATCGATTTTTTGCAGCTTGAATCTCAGGTACAGCAAGAAGAGCTACATCAAAATAGACACCATTCTGAACCTGTTTTTGTTCAGAACATTGAGACAACCACCCATCAGCAGCATGTTAATAATGTTACTGTTCATTCAAATAAAGCAACAGTTGTATATGCAGATGCAGAAACTCAGTCTGCACTTCCCAAGCCCATCATCAGACCTTGGGAACAGCTTGTCCACAACAAGCACAGAACTGGTCTTGGATATGACAAGGACTTGTCCTTTCATATTCCAGACTATGCCAAGCCCATTCAGTTTCAGAGTGCTGGATTCATTTATGACAGTTCACCTGCTCCTTATGACAGTTCAGTTTCAGTTGTTCCAAATTCTACTCCTCTTCCACCGCAGCAACAACAACAACAGATTGTAAAATGCCAACACTGTGACCGAGTTGGCCATTTGAAAGATCAATGTTTTGATCTTCATCCATGTAAGCACTGTCATAAAACCAGCCATTCTTCACACAGATGCTTCAAAAACAAATGTCCTGCAAGAACAAAGATTCATCTTGGATGGATCGCTTCTTGGCAATGGGCATCAACAACCAAGAAGATATTCCAAACACATGTCAGAACTTGTTCCAGAATATTGAACAGTCTTGCAGTTGAATTTTCTCCATCTTCTCACCTTGTACGTGACAGGGGGGGAAATGATGGTCATCTACAAGCTTCAAAGTCACATCAAGCGAGCCTGAGCCACAACCTGCCACACCAGTTTCAGAGTTGCAGCCAGAGACAAAGATGCCTGAACATGCCTTCAGTTGGCAATCTGGGACACTTCCTCTAGCAGAAGACTCCAGCTTCTTGCCAGTTTTGGAAGAGTTCCAGGAATTGCATTAAGCATTCCAGAGTTGTTGGTCATCCTTAAACCATCACAGATTGAGAACACTTCCTCTAGCAGAAGACACCAGCTTCTTGCCAGTTTTGGAAGAGTTCCAGGAATTGCATTAAGCATTCCAGAGTTGTTGGTCATCCTTAAACCATCACAGATTGAAAACACTTCCTCTAGCAGAAAACTTCAGTTTCTTGCTAGTTTTGGAAGAGTTCCGGGAACTGCACTAAGCGTTCCAGTGTTGGTGGTCATCCTTAAACCACCGCCCTTTTACCAACATTTCATAGAGCACATTCATCCTAGTGCTGCCATGTATTTTTTGCACATTTTGTATTACAGCTCTCTTCTTGGACTCATACATAACCCTTTGGATTAAGGGGGGGAATGTTGGACACCTAATCCTAAAGGGTTAGTGTGGAATCCGAAAAGACTAAGCAGTCCAAGAGACCTTGGGAACTGAAACCCAAGAGTCACAACATTGTATTATAAATGTACATCTATTGTTAATAAAAAATGTACTCAATGATTTATCTTTCATATTGTTTGCTGTCCATGTGTGTTTAACAATTTTGAAACTACTATATTTCTTGTAATTAAGCTAAAAAAAATATTATTCCCAATGTAGAGACCAAGACCATAAAAGATATATGCAAAAGGATTCTAAATGAAAGGTTTAGTGTAAAAAGGACATAAATAACACTCCACAACTTCCAACAACTTGTTTCTCTAACAACAATAATTACTAGGCATTCGATATTAAAGCTAACATAGTAGAGCCAACACTTATGAAATATTCATATCCATCATGGATTTTAAATTCATTGCCAATTTTTTTTAGTATAAAAAAGCATTTCCAATAGTTATTGACCCCAACTTCCTCTTTTTTTTTCCTTTTATGAGGATTATGAAAGGTCCCCAACGTATGCAACAACACTCTAGTATGTCTTCGATGTGAAAAAACTTTGTGGGGATTAAGGAATTGCTCTGGTTGATTCTATGGAATGTAAAGAGAAAATGGGAACTCCCTAGAACATTTTGTTCCCTGAAACATGCATGCAACACATGCCTGACCTGTACCACCTTTTCTCCTACTAGTTTGTCCTTTCCCCACTATCACAAAGCTCCTTCACCTCCCTATCTGCCCCACACTCCCCCGCTAATGACTAAAGCTACCCCCCTTCTCCCCCTTGTACCAGGTTATCCAGGTGTTTCTTTGTAGAGGAGCTTCGAGAGACTACCAGTTCAGTGTAGGCTTGTGGAATCTCTCAGGCATGTGGCAGCTCTAGTTCAAAATTATTTTGGGTTCACAACAATAAAAATTATCCACTGACATCTTGATCAACACAAGGTTGGTTCTCTCTCCTTTTTTTTGTTCGATGGCTTGCAGAATAATATCGTTTTATCTCAGTGGTGATGAGTGCATTAACAACCCTCATGCTCAGCCCATAAGTGCCAATTTTGTGACTGAGGCACCTCTAGTTTTGTTGCAATTCACATTTCTACCACCCCTTAGGATACTATCTAAACACCATGAGGCTTAGCCCTCTTGTGTAATTTGTATGACCACACATTTTTTAGAAACAGCATGGAAGTTGTAAGCTCTGGTTCCCCCCTTCAGGGACAAAGAAATTTTGATTTTCTCTCTCTGGTTTCCTCATTCTAGGGTAGAGATGAACCTCATGGCTATAAATATTGTATATTTTATTCAGTTCATATAATGTTCAAGATATGGTATGAATTGTTGGTAGAACAAATTAGGATTACTTAAATGCTTCTTCCATTCATTTTGTATCAACATATGTTCATGAATACATAAAAGATAATAAAATATTAGTGCCTGTATCTCACAATGATTTGAATAAGAAACTTTGTTAACTTCATTATTTTTATAATTTTTTCATTTTAATGTTGGTCGACCTACTCTTACATTTAATTATTGATCTAGGTAGGATTTAATTCTTACAAGACTATCATGCAAAATCTATGCTAAGGCATATGATGACTAATATAAAATAATCTCAACCCAAATTCATTGCACAAATAATCTCATCAACCAATAAATCTATTACACACTACACATAGATTCAATGCGAAGAAATACTACAGAATAAGCTACTCTGTCATTCAACTACTCTCACAACACTCTTGACAACCATCGCTCATTCAATCTACACACATAAAAAGAAGTGCAATCCAAACTGTAATAGAAAAGAAAATAATTCATTGCCACACTAAACTAAGGGACTGGTCGAGGGATTAAGCTACCACACCATGCAAAGCTTATTGCAATTAATTAAATTACACACATAATTAACTATAACAACAATAGTAACAACAATCGTATAAGTGAGAAATATTTATGAAATATGTCATTCAACCACTCTCAAAGCACTCTTCAAAACCATCACTCATTCAATTTGCACACATAAAAGGAAGTGCAATCCAGAGTGTAACAACAAAGAAAATAATTCACTATCACACTAAATTGAGGGAATGGTATAGGACTTAAGTTGTCACACCATCCAATTCTTGTTGCAATCAATTAAATTACATGTAAAATTAACTGTAACAACAATCACATAAGTGAAATATTTATGCAATCTGTCATTCAACCACTCTCACAACACTCTTGAAAACCATCACTCCTTCAAATGCACACAAAAGGAAGTGCAATACAAATTGTAACAACAATGAAAATAATTCACTGCCACACTAAAATAAGGGACCGGCCAAGGACTTAAGCTGTCACACCATCCAAATTTTACTGCAATTAAATAAATTACACACAAAATTAACTTTAACAACAATAGTAATAGCAGTCCCATAAGTGATAAATATTTATCCAATCTATCATTCGACCACTCCCACAACACTCGTGAAAACCATCACTCATTCAATCTGCACACATAAAAGGAAGTGCAATCCAAAATATAACAACAAAGCAAATAATTCACTACCACACTAAACTAAGGGATCAATGTAAGACTTAAGTTGTCACACCATCCAAAGGTTACTACAATTAATAAAATTACACATAGAATTAACTATAACTATAGCAGTAACAACAATCAAATAACTGAGAAATATTTATACAATTATGTATTCCACTCTAACTAACTAGTGATCCCTTCTAAGAAAGAGGGCCCTTCCTCATCAACAAGGGTTGGTGTAATAAAAAACACACAAACTACTCAGAGGAAATTATTGAACCACAAAGTTGAGATTTTCATTAATAAAAGTATCATGATTAGAAAGCTCTCGTGTTTCCCCTTTCTAATCCTATTATCCAAATCTTTGCTCTAGCCCTCATGGGAAAACAATATTTTGTTTTAGAGATATTAATTACAATGAGAAGATCATCATGAGAATATTTCGATTCTCATGTGATATTAAATAAAATGATATCTTAATAATTACACAATGATTTCCATGGAAGGGGTAAAACTATAACAATTTCCTTTAATTACACATAGAGTTACAAAAGATCTCAACTGAATGATCTAGATACTCCAAAAATATCTCCAAGTGATGGGCTGTATCTTTTGACTTTGACACACTCCTAGATACAGTCTAATAAGGAAAGGAAACACGTGCTTAAGAAACAGTCTGTGTAACAACAGCAACTCCTAGAGCCTTAATTAATCCGAATCAATAAAGGGATTGAAATGTAATCTTGTAACAAAAATCTTTGATAGACCATCCAAACTTGAAACAACCTATACATTAGTTTTATGAATAAAGGAAGCCTAAGAAAGTAGTTATAATGTAAAATTATTAGTAGAATTGGACTAAGAAAATGACAAGTGAAAAAGGATATATTTAGGTGAATAACGGATATTACAGTTGTTGGATACCTATACTAATAGGTTTCATATTTCATGATTGGCCAAGGAAAGTCCAAATATGCTCTGCTTTGGTATTACAAAGATCCCATATTTCCTAGAGAACAAGAGGTGTGTAATCTGTTTCAAATATTGAAGACCTTTATTTCAATTTTGTGGATGATTCAACAGTTTAACCTGGATCATGCCATGTTTCAATTTTGAGTTATAGAATAGAGAAAGAAGTCTGTCCAAACTGTTTAATCTTGGCAGACAAGTAGTTTAGGTAGAGAAGTAAAGGTTCCCAACAGCTTAATCTGGGACCTTGGAAGAGATAAGGGTAGAAGTAGATAGAAAAGAATAAAGAAAAAGCCAAAGAAAAAAAAAGGGGCAGGTAAGGGTTTGCAAGCCTAAATGCACCCTCCAAGGAGAAACAAAAAATGTTAGGAAAGTAGCTGGGTAAGCAGTTGTGGTTGCAGAAAAGGTATTCTCACCATTTCACACATGTCAACAGGTGTTTTGCCAAGGCAAAAATCTATCAATGGACAAAGTGGTGAATTCCATCAAATTACAGCAAGGAGCATGACTAACCTCCCTCTCCCCCTTCATTCCATTACTAACATTCCCTTTCTTTAGCTGAGATTTATGAAGAGAGATCATGGTTTTATGATGGTTCTTGTTCTTTCAGAAGCCACATTTCTTGTCTAAGATCTTTTCATTTTGATCTACTCTCCAAACTAAATCAACTTTACATAAACTCAGTAAAATCCCCTTCATTTGCTCCCCTCATTCATATTAACCTTTAATTCTACTATATAGCTCCCTTATCTTACCCCTCCCCTAATAATACTAACACTATGGTGTATAAAGCCCCAAAATCTTATAAATACTCCTCCCCTTGGCATTATAGCCATATGCTCTGCAAAAGGAACCAAAGAGACCTCTGGTCACCTTGGTGAACCTATCACATCCCATTCCCCCTTGCTACAAGCCAACTCGCTCCTCAAACCATCATTTGCATTGAAAAACCTTCGTAAACCTTCTTTTACCCCTTAAAACCTTTGCAAGAATTACCCAAAGTCAAAAAACCCGCCTCTGGCGCATTTCCAAAGGGTTAGCGCGCAGTTTGATTTTATGAAAAAACATTGGAAAAACCATTAAAAAAACCCGCAACCCAAAGTATTCCGCCCACATATCACCCGCGCATGTTGTTGCTCCGCCCACCGTCGGATCAAGGCCCGAAGATCCGACGATCCACGATGATATCGGAGCAGCCCCCGCAGCCGTCCTTTACCGCCCGAGAAGGTGACGTTGCGTCACGTCAGGGCCTCTCCACGCGTCAAGCGCTAAAGTCTCTCGGAGCAAGGCCTGACACATTCAGCGTCGTACCAAAACCGCCCCGAGAGACCGTAGCGGTTAGCCTTAACCGTAACCGCTACGGTTCAGACCGCCAGCTGCCCTCCTATGTCACAACGCCACATCATATCCGCTTGTCCTCGCCCCTGTTATTCGTCCACCTGGCCGCTGACATGGCTGCCACCTCATCGCCCCATGGACCAACAGTGTATTGACACGTCACCCGATGACATCAGCTGACGTCACCTCACCTTGACCCACCAATGACGTCATGCTGACGTCATCACTAAAAGCGCCAAAATCATAAAAAGCCCATATTAAGCCAAAAAACATCTATTTTTCCATTGTTTGTGCGTTTCTCTACTGTTTTTCTGCATGAGCGTTTACGTCCAAATTTTCGCCAACCTGCTCGATTGACCGAGGCGACCTCCACAGCTCCAACTGTGCACGCCCATGCGACCTCTGTTCGTCAATTAACAGGTATTTACCGCTTGCTGCCCTCCATACGCCTGTTATTGAAATAAAAGTTACTCAGGGGGCTAAGGACACCATAAAAATTATATTTTCACCGGCCATTTCCCTCTGCACATCCACATTTGCAATTGTGAAGTCCAAAGACACCAGCCGAGCCTTAATACCTGTAATTTCACTCAAAAACAACATTCACTGCGTATTCCCGGCTAATTTCTTGTTAAGCTCAATTCACCCGCTAAAAGAGGACATAGTGAGACCATAGAGAAGCCCTGCTCCTGAAACAAACAGTATTTCAACTGCTGTTGTGTAATTTCCTCCTCTGGTCTCTGAGATACAAACTGTTTTTACAGAAAATCACTTCTATTCTGTGTTGCTTCCATTAAACAATCCACCTACAATTGTTGAACTTTGAAGAAGGCCATGGAGACTCCTATTGCTCTGAATATCAAGCCCCTCAATGCTCCTCACCAGGAATTAGCATGGAAAGCCCTAGGAGACATGGATTATCAGATGCTGGACTGGTTCCCTATGGGCTCCAAATACAATATCCAGATGATGAATGAGTTGAAGGCCCAGCACCTGAGTGGGGCAGATATCTTGGGGATTTGGGACTCAAACTTGCCCATCTACAACCTCCCCCAAGTAAATCCTATGCCAGAATTGGTCTACAGCTGCCAAGAATGCTATGACCCAAACCAAAGAGCTGTCATCAGCCCCACAGGCTTAGTCCTGTTCCAGATTACCCCAGAAAGTATAAATGGAATGTTGCACTTCCATACTGCCAAGCAATTGACCCCCCTCTATATGCAGAATTTGGTAAACAAAGGGAGCAAGCTGTCAGGTGACCAAATCATTAAGATTAATCAGCTGTTTGTAAGACCAGGCTCTGACACCATCAGAACCCCTCCTATTGGGTATCAATATTTGAATGAATTGGGCAGGATGTTAGTGGATTTAATCAGCTATGCCCTAGGATTCAAGGGAATGGAGGATGTGGATGAAACCATAATAGCAATGATGTCTCTATTCTCTCATGGTAAGCCCCCAGCTGTGCATTATGATTATACTACATACATTGCAGATAAAATCCATGACCAGTTTATGAACTTAAAGAGAGAAAGACTATTCAGGTATACCTCATACATATACCACCTCTTCTTGTTTTATCAACCAGCCACCTTCTCTTTTCCTTTAAAGCCACTCAATGCCCAAGGAAGTCCAAGGTCAGTTGTGTTCTGGACCTCTGTTTTTCATCATACCTCTGTGTCACCTTATACATACAATGAGTTCATTGACTTATTCATTTATCCAGCCATGACAGTACTGCAGGGTACTCCTCCTCCTAGACTAACCGATGACATGAGGAGAATTCTCCATTTGAATAAGTCCTACAGCATTGGGAATTGGTACTTCTACCAAAACCATACAGTCATCAGAATATATGGCTGTGAGTTGACACCTTTTAGATTGCCAAGGTATGTCCCCATGAGGCTTTTTGCCTTGGAATATTTCAGACAGTTTGGCAACTCAGACTACCTGCATTTTCAGAGCAAGAACAAGAAGTCACAGCTAAAGGTAAGGAGCCAGCTGGGTCCTTTCCTATATAACAGAAAAGAGGAGGGATGGAAAGAGGCAAACACTATCCTGGAAGGCCTCAGACTGCAAACTAGTTTTGAATGGGTACCCTATGACCCCAATCATTCTATCTCCCTCAGGAGGATAAGATACAAATTGGGTGGTTATGCACACAAGAGACAACCTGAGATTGAACAGTATGCCAATGCCTTAAGCTGGGAAGAGGGTACCTTAGAAGAAGAAATAACTGCTGAAGAGCTTCTAGAAAGAGAAGCTAGAAATACACAAAAGCAAGCTGACTTGGAAAATTGTGGACAGGTTCCTCATTCATACAGAAGACAGCTGGGAGCAGCTACTACATCATCAACAACCCAGCAGCAAACTGCCGAGAAGGCACCGCAGACAGCAAGCAAAGATAAAGGGAAGCAGGTGGAGCAGCCACCTCCATTGACAGAAGAACAATTGGATACATTGCTACAGCAGCAAGAAGAAATGGAGCAGCAGGAACAAGGGCAGCAACAAGAAGAGGTACAATATAGTGAACAACAGCCCTTGCAGCAAGAAAAAGTGATTGATGCTCCAAGCTCCACAGAGCAACAGGCTCAGACAAAAGTGCCTCCTAGGGCAGAGACTACTGTTGATACCTCGGTCCTCCAAACCCCACAAAAGGAGGACTTAACCAGGAAAAGAGATAGAGAGACTCCCCTGACTTCATCCATCAATCGGGGAGAGAAAAGACAAAGACTAAATGACTTTCCAGAGGATGACATAGCAGTAAGGCAAGCAATGGGCATGGGCCCACCGAGTGGAGAAGTTTCGGCCAGTTCATTCCAGCATGAACATGATAGAGCTATAGGAGGAGAGGTCAGCTCCTCCAGCCAGCACAGAGAAGGACAGTCAAGCATCAAACAGCAATTTATTGACATTAAGAGGAGAAGTGATCCTATTAAAGTACAGCTGTACAATCATTTGCTGAACCTGGCTCCTACCAATCAGCAAAGACTCATGTCTGCCTTTGATGTAAGTGAAGGCAGGATGATCATGAGTCACTTCATGCCCACAACGCTGCATCCTCAATCTACCTCGGATTATCTAAGAACCAACATGGAGGTTATGGCTAAAGACATACACCCTATGGATAAGATCGAACTGCATAAACAAACCGGTGAAATGGTGTATGCCTCCTTGGCAGATGAAACATTGGAGAACTACAAATTGAAGAGTAGCCTTGATAACACAGCCTCTCAGCTGGAATTGGAAAGAGCATCATCACAAGCCAAGGACAACAGGATCAAGTCCTTGGAAGATGTAATTATAGAAATAGGACATGATCCTAAAGATGTTAAAGGTATCCAAGAACTCTTGAAGCTAAGGGATGCAGACATGGCGGCCTTAAGAAAGAAAATCAAGCTCCCAGCTACCATCCATCCACAAACAGACGAGGTTGCCCAGC
The DNA here is from genome assembly GCA_031772625.1 of Pinus tabuliformis. NCBI lineage: Eukaryota > Viridiplantae > Streptophyta > Pinopsida > Pinales > Pinaceae > Pinus > Pinus tabuliformis. The sequence continues at coordinate 1,106,337,518 of CM062811.1, forward strand.
AAAGGCAGGAAAAGGATGCTACAGACCTAATGATATCCCTGTACAAGGAGCTAGTTCGGACTCAAGACAAGCTAGGAGAATCAGAAGCTGCAAAGGCAGCACTACAAGCAGCATTAAAGCAAAGAGAAGAAGGCCAAACTTCCCAGCCCCCTCCGGAAGTAATCAATCTTGAAGAAGCTACTCCAATAACTACTCTTCCTCCTCAGCAGACGGGAACTACAGCACCATCTACAGCCACAACTACGCCAACAACAGAGCAGACTCCTAGTCTGGATATGCAGAAGTTGCAAGCTGAGATCCGAGTTCTTGAATCCCAAATGAAAGAGCTTGATGAAGTCAAAAAGTCTTTGACTAAGGTGAATGAAAGATTTGATAAAAGCAAGCAAAATGAGGCAGCAAAGGAAAGAGAAATAAAAGCTCTAAAAAAGAGAATAGCTGAACTAGAAAAAGAGCTTGCACTAGAAAAAGTAACAGCAGAACTAAAAGCAGTCCTCTGGGGTAACATTGGGCGGTCCATCACCAATCAGTGGCAGTATATTGAGACTATGGATGAGCAAATAGTACTCATTACCAAGGCAAACAGGGAAGTACAGAGAGCTAGAGCAAGCTTGGGCCACATGCCAGATGCTGCCAGCAGAATGATCACTATTTTGAATAACAAAACTAGCTCTCAACTAGCTACCATGGGAATTACTAACAGGACTGAAACAATCTCAGTAGTTAAAAGAGTCCTGACACTAAGAAACCTAGTTGGAACGCTGGAAAGAAGAACACAGGATATGCAGACCGAGATCAACAAATTCCTGGACAGATTTGTGGCATTACAAAACAGAGGCCTCCCCAGCATATTAAGCAGTGTAGGAAGGCTGCTTACCCTGGAAAATTACATCAAAAGGGTTGATGCACATGCTGCAGCACAAATAGCAAAACAGCCCAGTACCTCAGCAGAAACAGGGCCAGCATCAGGGCAGAATTTGTATGATAGGGTGGATAACCTGTTTTTTATCATGAATGAAATTGATCACCTGTTTGATACACCACCAAATTTCTTTAAGTATACAGAAGCAGATGAGACTATGGGGGCAATCATAAATCATCAATTGCCCACACAGGAAGAATGGAGGAATTTGACACAGGTAATCTTATCAGGCCCGAACCTGTAGCGATAGTTTTTCTCCAGTTTATGAACAGTCATGCACAGGCAGAATTTTGGTGGATAAAATCTACAAGGAAGAGACAGATGCTGAGCCAACTCAGCAGGGCTATTTACTCACCACAACAGCAATCACCATCACAAGGTAGCAGACCCAAAATACAGCGCACAAGCCAAAAAGTCGGGTTCTCCAGCATTTGATCAAAGTATCCCAACCGACTTAGCAGCTCCCAAAGGCCAAAATATCTTCTGACAGAACATCAAGACGCCTTTATCTTGTATTCAATGCTGTAATAAATTTTTGATAATAATATCTCAAAAGTTGGTGAGAATATTAAGTCTGAGATAACTTAGAACTCAGATATTTTGTAAACAATCGCAAGTATATATTCACCCCTCGCAGAAGCTGAAGGGGTTGTTGTTATTTTCATTTGAGGCATCTCATTTGCTGTAAAATTCTCAGAGAAATAATACAAAGGGTGAATGGAATTTCCGAAGCTTGGCGTACCTTGATGCATGATGATGAATGGTGAATGTTGCAGGATTCCAGAGTGTTTCATAAAACAATAAGTCTTTCTTAAATCTCTGTGTTACATGTTTTTCGAGTCTTTTGTTCTCTTTCATTGTTTAAATGTTTTACACTTAATAGCAAAGTAGAAGAATAGTTCCAGGATTTAATCACTGATTACCCTGAACTCAATCTGAGCTATTATCCATGTTTTCTTCAGATACAGTGAATGAAGTGTAATTCTTAATTGCTGCACTTTAAAACTATATCTTCTACAGTGATAGACATCCCCAGGGATTCAAGTTTTGCTCCTGAGGCATCTATCTGTTTCTCATACCTAGTTTGGTGGAAATACTTGAATACTTTAGTGAAAATTCTTAATTGCTTTCACTGGTTTTTTCACCTGTTTGTGTTATAAATCAAAATTTGTTCTATGAAGTATCCAAATGGCCCTGTAAGTTGCACTAATTCATCTCAAAGTTTCTAGACACCTACTGCTATAGACTCCATTGCCCAATGATATGTGACTCTTTGAATACTACATCATAAGACCTAAAAGAAACTCTTCAACCAAAACATAAACAAAACCTGTGCATAATAGCTAGCCTAAAACCCTATCACAAACAGATACAAATCATAAAGAGAGAGCCCTCTCTGATCACAGTTTGGCTAGAAACAGTGATCAAAAGATTGGTTAGTGGTTACCCCGGCCGTATTCCCTTGGGAGTCATAGGGAACAACCTGGGTGTTAACATAATTGGCGACTCCACTGGGGACTTCATAAAGATTTTTCAATTACTATCTATCTTCCGAAGCTACCATCAAGCCCGAAACTAGCCAAGAGGCCTTAGGACTGTTTCTGTGCCACAGGAACAGCTTTAGGGAAGAGCTGATTAGGGAATCTTCATCCTAGCTTTGAAACATATATAGCCATTCCAAAATTTTCATCCAGTCCTTGCATATATATAAACTTCTTGTACAAATTCAAAAGAAATTAGAAGCTGGCTCCCAAAAGAAACCCAAGGCACACTAGGGCAAACCCTGACCCTAATCAACCTATCATTGTTGATAATCCAAATATCATTCCAAAGAACATAAGGAGACAGCAAAAGCAGGAGAAGCCTGCTGATTCAGATATAAGTTCAGATCGACCTATCCTTATTCCTACTCCTTGCAAAGTTCTTTTCCGGTCCACCCCTAGTTCCCCTAGTTCATCATCAACACCTCAAAGCCCTCCTCTCCCATCTTCACCATCTGCACATACTCTTTCAACCAGTTCCCCGCTTGTTACTCATACCATTAACCCTGTCACACCTGTAATCCCTGTTGTCCCATTTATTCCTGTCAACCCTGTAAATCCCATAAACATGGCTAACAGGTATGCACCTCTGCAGATACCAGCTAATGCTCCAGCTCTACCCCAAGATTACCAAACCAAAATCTCATTTTTTGACTCCCATGGCCCTTTGACAGCTGTCCAGCATGCTAAGAAGATGCAAGACCACTTTGAGACCTATGAAATAGATGATAACAGTGTCAGGATGAGAATTTTTGTTCAAAGCTTAACTGGGGATGTTAGAACTTGGTTCAGATCCCTCAATGCAAACTCCATTGCAACACCTGATCAGCTTTACGAAGCTTTTACTGAGAGATGGGAGAAGAAGAAAGATCCTCTCCACATACTTGGTGAATATAACACTATTAAAAGAGGTCCCCAAGAAACAGTTTTGGAATATTGTGCTAGGTTTAACAATGTATATAATGCTATCCCCCAGAACTTAAGGCCCCCTCCTGATTTGGCCCTGTATAACTTCCCTGACGGTTTTGATTCTGATATGGCCTATCAGTTGAAAGAAAGAGATCCTCCAACCCTTGCAGAAGCTCAAAGGGTTGCAGTCACTGTAGAGGCTAACCTAATTGCCAAAAGAAACAGGGCAAAGTTGGAAAAGAAAGCTGGCTTCAGAGAAGAGCCCTCAGGTTTTGATCAAAAGCTGGATGCAATACTAAACAGCATGAAGAGATTGGGTGAAAGAGTGGAATCAGTTGAAAGAAAATCATCATGGGAAGCATCACAAAGCAACCCTCCTAGAAACCCAAATTTTAGGAGAAATCAGAACCCAAACATAGGAAAAACAAGTGCTGACCAAGATATTAGACCCCCTTTTCAAGAAAACTATGCAGAAACTTCCACAGACAATCAGCTCAATGAAGATCCTGAAATCAACTTAATGGGTCTGGATGGTAAAAGCCATGTTTTCTTAACACAAGAAGACCATGAGGAGGATGAAAGCAAAACATTCCAAACTAAAACAGGAGAATCCTTTGACTTTAAACAAGGATATGATACTGCTGTCTATGAAGTCCATAAACAATACAAACTAAGGAGTAGGACTGTAAATGTAAATCAGCCTGAAAAGATAAAGGAGAAACAACAGTTTAAAGAAACCTCAGTCACAGAACCTAATGACAAAACAAACTTGCCTACAAAAGAAGTAGTGGTTGAGGAGGTTACTGAACTACTGTCCCCACTACAACAGCCCATGGCAACCTCGTCCTCTCACCCTAACCCAAACATTACCCCTCAAGACATGAGTATAAGGGGCAGGTTTCAAAATCAAGATGAAATCCAACAAGAAGATTTAGTGAACAAAGAAAAGACTGCTATCCGTGACTCTAAAACCCAAGTTGACAAACCTTTTGACCTAGGTACAGAGATTGGCAAGTTAAAGATAGCAATTCCCCTCTCAGAGCTAGCCAAGCATGACATATACAAGCAACAGATAAAGAAATCCCTACAGCTCACCAATAGCAAAGATGATGTAAATGTGCTAGATGACACTCCAGAATTACTGTTTGGCCCAGAGGTAGATGGAAAAACAATAGTCACAGGGGTTTTACCTTTTTATGTCAGCCTGCATGTTCATGATAAAATACTGCACAATGCAATGTTTGACTCAGGTGCCTCTCATAACCTGATGCCAAAAGCAGTCATGGAAAGATTAAACTTGGATATAACAAGACCATACAAAGACCTGTTTTCCTTTGATTCTAGCCAGGTCAAATGTTTGGGCCTAATAAAAGATTTATGTGTGTCCCTGGTTCAATTCCCCAACAAAACCATTCTAATGGATGTTGTAGTTGCTGATATCCCACCCAAATATGGGATGCTGTTATCAAGATCATGGGGAGCCAAGCTCCAGGGCTCCCTGCAATTAGACATGTCATATGCAACTATTTCTGTCTTTGGGCAACCAAAAAGACTTTATAGGGAAACACTCATGAAGTATATGGTCAGCAGTGAAGAGAAGCCTCAAAATTTTCCAATATACGCTGTTCATTCGGACATAGACTCCTTCATCCTCTTCAATGACAGCGCAGACCTCTCAAACAATGACATTAGGACCGAAACACTCACACAAGAACAAAACATTGATCAGACAAGTAGCACCTGCCAAACATCAATCAGCCCAACAATACACATTAACCCTCCTCTAGTTGTCAAAGATTGTCAAAAAAGTGATGAAATTGTCCTAGAAAACAAATGGGAAAAGAAACCCCAACTCATGCTCACATTGCCATCCCATGAACAGAATTTTAAATCTCCTGTTCAGCAAGACATCCTGTGGGTCCTAGAATTTGATGGCTCAGTTAACAAGCTAGGAGCAGGAGCTGGAGTGTGGATACATAACAAAGAGAAAGATTATGCAGAAGGCAGGGCTTATAGATTGAATTTTAGATGCACTAACAACATGGCAGAATACGAAGCTCTGTTGCTCGGTCTCAAACTAGCAAGGTCATTACAAGCTCCTAAACTCTCCATCATGGGAGACTCTGATCTAGTAATTCAACAAGTGAAAGGAAACTTTGTCACCAATGACAAAAGATTGAGGTCCTACAGATCTGCTGTAATTGAAATATTAGAGACCTTCTCTGAGTGTGTTATCACAAAAATTTCAAGGGGCCACAATCTCCATGCACACAGCTTGGCAACGTTTGCCAGCACCTTCAAATTTCCATTAGAACCCAATAACTGTTTCACAGCCGAGGTCAAATACAGACCCTCTATTCCAAACAATGTCAAAGAATGGCAAGTATTTGAGGATGACATGCAAATAAACAATTTTTTAACCTTGCAACAAGAGTTCACAGGATTAAATATTGATATTGAGGCAGCAAGTCAATCACAAATACTTGAGTCAGCAAGTCAATCACAAATACTTGAGTCAGCAAGTCAATCACAAATACTGTTTCAACAGTCTGCTCACCCAATGTCACCTAGAACAGCAAAACAATTACTAAGTCCAACTATTTTCAACAATGAAAACATTCAGCAAATTCACCTAATTGACTGTGAAGAGATGAGCAGCGCTGAAGCTGAAATCATACAACTCAAGGACAATTTCCTTCCAGTAGGCCTTACCCCATTAGAAGACATTTTTGATTCAAATGATGTCCCCAGGAAACCAAAAATGCAGCCATTAGATGCAGCAATTGAAGAATGCAACATTGGTACCACTGACAAGCCTAAAATAATAAAACTATCTGCTGCTTTGCCCCCAGATCAAAAACCCAAATACATTGATCTCTTTAAAGAGTTTCAAGATGTTTTTGCTTGGGGTTATGAGGATCTAAAGTCCTATGATACTTCTGTCATCCAGCACACCATTCCCCTCAAGCCTAATCAAAAACCATTCAAACAGAAATTGAGAAGGATCAATCCTGTGCTCCTTCCTTCCATTGAAAAAGAATTACATAAAATGTTCAAAGCTGGTATCATAGCACCAATCAGGTTCTCTGAGTGGATTTCAAATTTGGTCCCTACAAGAAAGAAAACTGGTGAGATTAGACTTTGTGTAGACTTAAGGAATTTGAATCAAGTATCACTCAAAGATAACTACCCTTTACCCAAAATGGATCACATTCTTCAAAAAGTAGTAGGGGCTTCAAGGATATCATTGCTTGATGGATTCTCAGGCTTCAATCAAATCCTAGTACACCCTGATGACCAAGACAAAACTGCATTTACAACCCCATGGGGAACTTTCAAGTATGTGAAAATGCCCTTTGGATTGAAAAACGCAGGGGCAACGTTTCAAAGAGCAATGGACATTGCTTTTGCAAAAGAGATTCATGACTTTTTGGTCATTTACTTAGATGATCTAACACCCTTTTCAAAATCTGACCAAGAACACTTGAAACATTTGAGACAGATTTTCATAACATGTAGGAAATATGGCATTTCCTTAAACCCCAAGAAGTCATTATTTGGCTTGGAAGAAGGGAAACTTTTAGGACACATTATCTCAAAAGATGGCATAAGAATTGATCCAGATAGGATACAAGCTATCCTACAAATGCCTCATCCAAGAAATGTCAAGGAGTTGCAAGGATTCTTAGGGAAAATCAACTTTTTAAGAAGGTTTATCCCGAATTTAGCAGAATTAATCAGATTACTAAACAATATGCTAAAGAAAGATTCAAAGGTCAAATGGACTGTTGAAGCAAAACAAGCCTTTGAAAGTATAAAATTGGCCTTGACACAAACCCCAGTGTTAACCAATCCTCAGTTTGACAGAGACTTTATCATTTTCTCCTTTGCTTCCCAACATACTATTGCTGCTGTTTTATTACAGAAAGATGACCAAGGGAATGAGAAGCCTATTGCTTTTTTTAGCAGAGCTCTTAGAGATGCCCCTCTAAAGTATCAAATTATGGAAAAACAAGCCTATGCTTTGATCAAAGCTATTAAAGACTTTAGGATTTACATCCTTTACTCCCATGTTGTGGCTTATGTACCAAGTCCTATTGTCAAAGACATTCTCACCCAAGAAAACTTAGAGGGTAGGAGAGGAAAATGGATTGCCAATATACTAGAATTTGACATTGAAATAAAACCCACAAAGCTGATAAAAGGGCAAGGTTTGGCCAAATTAATGACAGAAGCAAATTTCCAAGCCTTAGATATCAACCAACTGGACAGTGAAACAGAGCTGGCGACTCCAAAGATCAATGTAGCCTTTGAACAATCTCCTTGGTACTCTGACATCTGTTATGTGTTACAAAACCTGTGTGCTCCCCCAGGACTGTCCAGAACTAAGTGTAGGTTCCTAAAAATGAAAACATCTAGATTTTGTGTGATGGATGGAAATCTACTTTGGAAAAACCATGAAGGTATCTTGCTGCACTGTCTAATAGAGAATGAAACTAACAAAATCATGCAAGATTTCCATGCTGGAGATTGCGGTGGACATTTGTACTGGAAGTCCACTGTGGACAAGATATTGAGGGCTGGGTACTACTGGCCCATTATGTTCTCTGATGTTAAGAAATTTACAGCCTCATGCCACAAATGCCAACTGTTTGAAGGCAAAAGACAGTTGCTGCCACTTCCTTTGAAGCCCATTGCAACAGAGAGACCTTTTCAACAATGGGGCTTGGATTTCATTGGGGAAATTCATCCCTCATCTTCAGGGCAACACAGATGGATTTTAACAGCAACAGACTACTTCACCAAGTGGATTGAAGCTGCCCCATGCAGACAAGCAAATGATTCAGTAATTATTCAGTTTTTGGAAAACAATATACTGGCTAGATTTGGCTGTCCAGACAAGATAATAACAGACAATGCTGCTGCTTTCAGATCCAAGAAAATGGTGAACTTCTGCCATAAATTTCACATTACTTTGGGCCATTCTACAGCTTACTATCCTCAAGGAAATGGCCTTGCTGAATCATCAAACAAAAGTTTAATAAACATCATAAAGAAAGTGCTGGAGGAAAACAAAAAGAACTGGCATAAGAAACTAGTAAATGCTTTATGGGCAGATAGACTAACAACAAAAAGATCTATTGGGACCAGCCCATATGAGTTAGTCTATGGATTAGAAGCCAAATTTCCTTCATCACTAGGAGTGCCGGTTATGAAACTTCTGCAAGAGAGCCAAGCAGAGCCAAATGATATGCAAAGGAGGATCAATCAGATAATCTGTTTACAGCAAACTAGAGAACAAGTTTTCAGCAGAGTGCAGATATTACAAGAAAAATTGAAAAAGGCCTTTGATAGGAGAACCAAAGCAGAAGATTTCAATGTGGGGGACAAAGTCTTAAAGTGGGATGCAAGAAGAGAAGAGAAAGGAAAACATGGAAAGTTTGACTCTTTATGGAGAGGACCATTTGCTATCCAAGCAGTACAAGGTAACAACACTTACTTCCTTAAAAGTCTGACTGAAACTGACTTGGATGAAGGTCCTGTCAATGGCAGGATGCTGAAGCACTACTTTGACTATTCCCCATGAATGGAAACTAAGGATTCATTGTATATATGCAGATGTACATATTGTTTTCTGTTTTAGATTGTAAAATACAGTTTTCCAAGTGATTCACCAACCAGCTAGAGGCAAGTAGAATCAGAGGTCTTCCAAGAAAGAAGCACACAATTTTGACACATTTTTGCAGCAAATTTCAAAGATTGGGATGGGCAGTCAAAGAACAAGGCAATCTGACCTGCTGTTCTTGGTCTTTCAGAAGAAAAACCATCCCCATGTGGAGCCACTGTTGGATACCTATACTAATAGGTTTCATATTTCATGATTGGCCAAGGAAAGTCCAAATATGCTCTGCTTTGGTATTACAAAGATCCCATATTTCCTAGAGAACAAGAGGTGTGTAATCTGTTTCAAATATTGAAGACCTTATTTCAATTTTGTGGATGATTCAACAGTTTAACCTGGATCATGCCATGTTTCAATTTTGAGTTATAGAATAGAGAAAGAAGTCTGTCCAAACTGTTTAATCTTGGCAGACAAGTAGTTTAGGTAGAGAAGTAAAGGTTCCCAACAGCTTAATCTGGGACCTTGGAAGAGATAAGGGTAGAAGTAGATAGAAAAGAATAAAGAAAAAGCCAAAGAAAAAAAAGGCAAGTAAGGGTTTGCAAGCCTAAATGCACCCTCCAAGGAGAAACAAAAAATGTTAGGAAAGTAGCTGGGTAAGCAGTTGTGGTTGCAGAAAAGGTATTTTCACCATTTCACACATGTCAAGAGGTGTTTTGCCAAGGCAAAAATCTATCAATGGACAAAGTGGTGAATTCCATCAAATTACAGCAAGGAGCATGACTAACCTCCCTCTCCCCCTTCATTCCATTACTAACATTCCCTTTCTTTAGCTGAGATTTATGAAGAGAGATCATGGTTTTATGATGGTTCTTGTTCTTTCAGAAGCCACATTTCTTGTCTAAGATCTTTTCATTTTGATCTACTCTCAAAACTAAATCAACTTTACATAAACTCAGTAAAATCCCCTTCATTTGCTCCCCTCATTCATATTAACCTCTAATTCTACTATATAGCTCCCTTATCTTACCCCTCCCCTAATAATACTAACACTATGGTGTATAAAGCCCCAAAATCTTATAAATACTCCTCCCCTTGGCATTATAGCCATATGCTCTGCAAAAGGAACCAAAGAGACCTCTGGTCACCTTGGTGAACCTATCACATCCCATTCCCCCTTGCTACAAGCCAACTCGCTCCTCAAACCACCATTTGCATTGAAAAACCTTCGTAAACCCTCTTTTACCCCTTAAAACCTTTGCAAGAATTACCCAAAGTCAAAAAACCCGCCTCTGGCGCATTTCCAAAGGGTTAGCGCGCAGTTTGATTTTATGAAAAAACATTGGAAAAACCATTAAAAAAACCCGCAACCCAAAGTTTTCCGCCCACATATCACCCGCGCATGTTGTTGCTCCGCCCACCGTCGGATCAAGGCCCGAAGATCCGACGATCCACGATGATATCGGAGCAGCCCCCGCAGCCGTCCTTTACCGCCCGAGAAGGTGACGTTGCGTCACGTCAGGGCCTCTCCACGCGTCAAGCGCTAAAGTCTCTCGGAGCAAGGCCTGACACATTCAGCGTCGTACCAAAACCGCCCCGAGAGACCGTAGCGGTTAGCCTTAACCGTAACCGCTACGGTTCAGACCGCCAGCTGCCCTCCTATGTCACAACGCCACGTCATATCCGCTTGTCCTCGCCCCTGTTATTCGTCCACCTGGCCGCTGACATGGCTGCCACCTCATCGCCCCCATGGACCAACAGTGTATTGACACGTCACCCGATGACGTCAGCTGACGTCACCTCACCTTGACCCACCAATGACGTCATGCTGACGTCATCACTAAAAGCGCCAAAATCATAAAAAGCCCATATTAAGCCAAAAAACGTCTATTTTTCCATTGTTTGTGCGTTTCTCTACTGTTTTTCTGCATGAGCGTTTACGTCCAAATTTTCGCCAACCTGCTCGATTGACCGAGGCGACCTCCACAGCTCCAACTGTGCACGCCCATGCGACCTCTGTTCGTCAATTAACAGGTATTTACCGCTTGCTGCCCTCCATACGCCTGTTATTGAAATAAAAGTTACTCAGGGGGCTAAGGACACCATAAAAATTATATTTTCATCGGCCATTTCCCTCTGCACATCCACATTTGCAATTGTGAAGTCCAAAGACACCAGCCGAGCCTTAATACCTGTAATTTCACTCAAAAACAACATTCACTGCGTATTCCCGGCTAATTTCTTGTTAAGCTCAATTCACCCGCTAAAAGAGGACATAGTGAGACCATAGAGAAGCCCTGCTCCTGAAACAAACAGTATTTCAACTGCTGTTGTGTAATTTCCTCCTCTGGTCTCTGAGATACAAACTGTTTTTACAGAAAATCACTTCTATTCTGTGTTGCTTCCATTAAACAATCCACCTACAATTGTTGAACTTTGAAGAAGGCCATGGAGACTCCTATTGCTCTGAATATCAAGCCCCTCAATGCTCCTCACCAGGAATTAGCATGGAAAGCCCTAGGAGACATGGATTATCAGATGCTGGACTGGTTCCCTATGGGCTCCAAATACAATATCCAGATGATGAATGAGTTGAAGGCCCAGCACCTGAGTGGGGCAGATATCTTGGGGATTTGGGACTCAAACTTGCCCATCTACAACCTCCCCCAAGTAAATCCTATGCCAGAATTGGTCTACAGCTGCCAGGAATGCTATGACCCAAACCAAAGAGCTGTCATCAGCCCCACAGGCTCAGTCCTGTTCCAGATTACCCCAGAAAGTATAAATGGAATGCTGCACTTCCATACTGCCAAGCAATTGACCCCCCTCTATATGCAGAATTTGGTAAACAAAGGGAGCAAGCTGTCAGGTGACCAAATCATTAAGATTAATCAGCTGTTTGTAAGACCAGGCTCTGACACCATCAGAACCCCTCCTATTGGGTATCAATATTTGAATGAATTGGGCAGGATGTTAGTGGATTTAATCAGCTATGCCCTAGGATTCAAGGGAATGGAGGATGTGGATGAAACCATAATAGCAATGCTGTCTCTATTCTCTCCTGGTAAGCCCCCAGCTGTGCATTATGATTATGCTACATACATTGCAGATAAAATCCATGACCAGTTTATGAACTTAAAGAGAGAAAGACTATTCAGGTATACCTCATACATATACCACCTCTTCTTGTTTTATCAACCAGCCACCTTCTCTTTTCCTTTAAAGCCACTCAATGCCCAAGGAAGTCCAAGGTCAGTTGTGTTCTGGACCTCTGTTTTTCATCATACCTCTGTGTCACCTTATACATACAATGAGTTCATTGACTTATTCATTTATCCAGCCATGACAGTACTGCAGGGTACTCCTCCTCCTAGACTAACCGATGACATGAGGAGAATTCTCCATTTGAATAAGTCCTACAGCATTGGGAATTGGTACTTCTACCAAAACCATACAGTCATCAGAATATATGGCTGTGAGTTGACACCTTTTAGATTGCCAAGGTATGTCCCCATGAGGCTTTTTGCCTTGGAATATTTCAGACAGTTTGGCAACTCAGACTACCTGCATTTTCAGAGCAAGAACAAGAAGTCACAGCTAAAGGTAAGGAGCCAGCTGGGTCCTTTCCTATATAACAGAAAAGAGGAGGGATGGAAAGAGGCAAACACTATCCTGGAAGGCCTCAGACTGCAAACTAGTTTTGAATGGGTACCCTATGACCCCAATCATTCTATCTCCCTCAGGAGGATAAGATACAAATTGGGTGGTTATGCACACAAGAGACAACCTGAGATTGAACAGTATGCCAATGCCTTAAGCTGGGAAGAGGGTACCTTAGAAGAAGAAATAACTGCTGAAGAGCTTCTAGAAAGAGAAGCTAGAAATATACAAAAGCAAGCTGACTTGGAAAATTGTGGACAGGTTCCTCATTCATACAGAAGACAGCTGGGAGCAGCTACTACATCATCAACAACCCAGCAGCAAACTGCCGAGAAGGCACCGCAGACAGCAAGCAAAGATAAAGGGAAGCAGGTGGAGCAGCCACCTCCATTGACAGAAGAACAAGTGGATACATTGCTACAGCAGCAAGAAGAAATGGAGCAGCAGGAACAAGGGCAGCAACAAGAAGAGGTACAATATAGTGAACAGCAGCCCTTGCAGCAAGAAAAAGTGATTGATGCTCCAAGCTCCACAGAGCAACAGGCTCAGACAAAAGTGCCTCCTAGGGCAGAGACTACTGTTGATACCTCGGTCCTCCAAACCCCACAAAAGGAGGACTTAACCAGGAAAAGAGATAGAGAGACTCCCCTGACTTCATCCATCAATCGGGGAGAGAAAAGACAAAGACTAAATGACTTTCCAGAGGATGACATAGCAGTAAGGCAAGCAATGGGCATGGGCCCACCCAGTGGAGAAGTTTCAGCCAGTTCATTCCAGCATGAACATGATAGAGCTATAGGAGGAGAGGTCAGCTCCTCCAGCCAGCACAGAGAAGGACAGTCAAGCATCAAACAACAATTTATTGACATTAAGAGGAGAAGTGATCCTATTAAAGTACAGCTGTACAATCATTTGCTGAACCTGGCTCCTACCAATCAGCAAAGACTCATGTCTGCCTTTGATGTAAGTGAAGGCAAGATGATCATGAGTCACTTCATGCCCACAACGCTGCATCCTCAATCTACCTCGGATTATCTAAGAACCAACATGGAGGTTATGGCTAAAGACATACACCCTATGGATAAGATCGAACTGCATAAACAAACCGGTGAAATGGTGTATGCCTCCTTGGCAGATGAAACATTGGAGAACTACAAATTGAAGAGTAGCCTTGATAACACAGCCTCTCAGCTGGAATTGGAAAGAGCATCATCACAAGCCAAGGACAACAGGATCAAGTCCTTGGAAGATGTAATTATAGAAATAGGACATGATCCTAAAGATGTTAAAGGTATCCAAGAACTCTTGAAGCTAAGGGATGCAGACATGGCGGCCTTAAGAAAGAAAATCAAGCTCCCAGCTACCATCCATCCACAAACAGACGAGGTTGCCCAGCAAAGGCAGGAAAAGGATGCTATAGACCTAATGATATCCCTGTACAAGGAGCTAGTTCGGACTCAAGACAAGCTAGGAGAATCAGAAGCTACAAAGGCAGCACTACAAGCAGCATTAAAGCAAAGAGAAGAAGGCCAAACTTCCCAGCCCCTCCGGAAGTAATCAATCTTGAAGAAGCTACTCCAATAACTACTCTTCCTCCTCAGCAGACGGGAACTACAGCACCATCTACAGCCACAACTACGCCAACAACAGAGCAGACTCCTAGTCTGGATATGCAGAAGTTGCAAGCTGAGATCCGAGTTCTTGAATCCCAAATGAAAGAGCTTGATGAAGTCAAAAAGTCTTTGACTAAGGTGAATGAAAGATTTGATAAAAGCAAGCAAAATGAGGCAGCAAAGGAAAGAGAAATAAAAGCTCTAAAAAAGAGAATAGCTGAACTAGAAAAAGAGCTTGCACTAGAAAAAGTAACAGCAGAACTAAAAGCAGTCCTCTGGGGTAACATTGGGCGGTCCATCACCAATCAGTGGCAGTATATTGAGACTATGGATGAGCAAATAGTACTCATTACCAAGGCAAATAGGGAAGTACAGAGAGCTAGAGCAAGCTTGGGCCACATGCCAGATGCTGCCAGCAGAATGATCACTATTTTGAATAACAAAACTAGCTCTCAACTAGCTACCATGGGAATTACTAACAGGACTGAAACAATCTCAGTAGTTAAAAGAGTCCTGACACTAAGAAACCTAGTTGGAACGCTGGAAAGAAGAACACAGGATATGCAGACCGAGATCAACAAATTCCTGGACAGATTTGTGGCATTACAAAACAGAGGCCTCCCCAGCATATTAAGCAGTGTAGGAAGGCTGCTTACCCTGGAAAATTACATCAAAAGGGTTGATGCACATGCTGCAGCACAAATAGCAAAACAGCCCAGTACCTCAGCAGAAACAGGGCCAGCATCAGGGCAGAATTTGTATGATAGGGTGGATAACCTATTTTTTATCATGAATGAAATTGATCACCTGTTTGATACACCACCAAATTTCTTTAAGTATACAGAAGCAGATGAGACTATGGGGGCAATCATAAATCATCAATTTCCCACACAGGAAGAATGGAGGAATTTGACACATGTAATCTTATCAGGCCCGAACCTGTAGCGATAGTTTTTCTCCAGTTTATGAACAGTCATGCACAGGCAGAATTTTGGTGGATAAAATCTACAAGGAAGAGACAGATGCTGAGCCAACTCAGCAGGGCTATTTACTCACCACAACAGCAATCACCATCACAAGGTAGCAGACCCAAAATACAGCGCACAAGCCAAAAAGTCGGGTTCTCCAGCATTTGATCAAAGTATCCCAACCGACTTAGCAACTCCCAAAGGCCAAAATATCTTCTGACAGAACATCAAGACGCCTTTATCTTGTATTCAATGCTGTAATAAATTTCTGATAATAATATCTCAAAAGTTGGTGAGAATATTAAGTCTGAGATAACTTAGAACTCAGATATTTTGTAAACAATCGCAAGTATATATTCACCCCTCGCAGAAGCTGAAGGGGTTGTTGTTATTTTCATTTGAGGCATCTTATTTGCTGTAAAATTCTCAGAGAAATAATACAAAGGGTGAATGGAATTTCCGAAGCTTGGCGTACCTTGATGCATGATGATGAATGGTGAATGTTGCAGGATTCCAGAGTGTTTCATAAAACAATAAGTCTTTCTTAAATCTCTGTGTTACATGTTTTTCGAGTCTTTTGTTCTCTTTCATTGTTTAAATGTTTTACACTTAATAGCAAAGTAGAAGAATAGTTCCAGGATTTAATCACTGATTACCCTGAACTGAATCTGAGCTATTATCCATGTTTTCTTCAGATACAGTGAATGAAGTGTAATTCTTAATTGCTGCACTTTAAAACCATATCTTCTACAGTGATAGACATCCCTAGGGATTCAAGGTTTGCTCCTGAGGCATCTATCTGTTTCTCATACCTAGTTTGGTGGAAATACTTGAATACTTTAGTGAAAATTCTCAATTGCTTTCACTGGTTTTTTCACCTGTTTGTGTTATAAATCAAAATTTGTTCTATGAAGTATCCAAATGGCCCTGTAAGTTGCACTAATTCATCTCAAAGTTTCTAGATACCTACTGCTATAGACTCCATTGCCCAATGATATGTGACTCTTTGAATACTACATCATAAGACCTAAAAGAAACTCTTCAACCAAAACATAAACAAAACCTGTGCATAATAGCTAGCCTAAAACCCTATCACAAATAGATACAAATCATAAAGAGAGAACCCTCTCTGATCACAGTTTGGCTAGAAACAGTGATTAAAAGATTGGTTAGTGGTTACCCCGGCCGTATTCCCTTGGGAGTCATAGGGAACAACCTGGGTGATAACAACAGTAATAAGATATGGTCTTGTTGGTTAAAAATGGATAAAATAAGTAGGAAAATTGTTGGATAGCAGAGGTCCCACGTAACAGTTTTGGGGCTTAAAGCCTATAAAATAGGATAATAATATTGTAAATCTCTGAAATATGCGGAGCATGGAATGTAATAGATCAAGTCAAAGGGTTGTCCGCCCACGAAATAGTATAGAATAATAGGAAGTAAGTCAGCGTGTCCTTGGTCTGTGGACCATGGGAATGTATAAATAGATTGTGGCTCTAAGGGAAAAAAGGTAGTTAGTCTTTTGGATGGATCTTGGTGTTATGGTTGGGAAAAGACAGTCGTTTCTATGTCTGTAAGTCTGAGTCAGGGCATTGGTAGATAGGTAGACACTCTGCAGCTGTGTGCGCAGAGGCCTAATAGAGTCCATAGTTGTGTGCACAGACCCCTGTAGTTGAGTGTATGGATCTAGTTGTAATAGCATAGAATTGAATAAAGATAAGTTGCTTCTGAAATACTGTGTTAAATTTGAAATATTGTGGATCTGGTTAATTCATGATTGATCTAACTATTGGATCTACGCATTTATTCTTATGTTGTGAGTTTATGCAAACCTATAATGTTTTTGTATGCGTGAACTAGTTATCTCTATTAAATGTTTTCTTAAAGACTGTAAACTGAAGATCTGATCTATAACAGCTCATTAAGACTAAGTGGTAAAGTTTTATCTTGTTTCGGATCTACGCGAAGGTAGAACAGCGTAAGCCTATAGAATGGCGCGCAGACCTTCCAGACCACATCAAGCCATCCTAAGGATGCAGAAACCTCGTTCTAGCACCCTTCCCTACTACCTCGGGTGAGAACTTAGTCACTGCTCCGCGGGCTGTTGCCGAAAGGGCTGGTAGTTGTGCTATTTTTTTGGCTAAATAACTCTTCCGAACTTGGGTCAGGCCCTTATAAGCCAACACATGGTTCCGTTACCAGGTACGGGATCTGCCTAAGGGGTTTCTGAGGTCGAACGCTGAAATCCTACAAGGAAAGTGTCTAATGATTGAGTGAATTAGGAGCAGTACAAGTTCATAAAAGATCCTAGTGCACTGACACGCAACTAGTAGTTAAATATGACAAGTGCAACTCAGTTGCCGGTATTCAAAGGAGTAGGAAGCGAAGATCCATAAAATTTTGGTTCATGGTGATGGCAGTATGCGAAGTGCACGGAGTTATGGATGACAACATCAGAAAGGCTACACTGGTTAGCGCACTGCAGGACCGTGCACTGACGTGGTATATAAAGTATTCAAGTGATCACCCGAATGTGGGGACAGCGGATATCCGAGCTAAATTGAAAAAAAGAATTTAGCTGGCAAAATAAAAAATGCAATCGATCATAGGGTTCAAGGAGATCGCGATGATGCCTTGTGAAACTCCGTGGGATCTAGATCAGAGATTGAAAAGTGCAATCCGCTAGGCAAACACGACGCTATCAGATGCACAGCTATGCGTGTGGTTTGTGGCATCATTGACACCACATCTAAGGACAACGCTATCACAGCAAAATATCTCAACTCAGGATGAAGCATTAGAGATAGTGATGAGGTTGCATGAAGCTCCAATACAGGATGCGGGGGTTGGGAGTTCAACAAATCCATGTGCAAATACAAAACCTATGTTTAGAAATGCAGAACTTAAAAAAGGAAAAGGCACCCGGACAAAGGTTAGGGAGGAAGTGTGGTGTATAAAGTGTAGAAGCCAGGGTGACGATAAGGATCACTTGTTTAGCTTTTGCGAACTATGTGGCAGTGGGGGTACCAATGCCATTACGACTAGAGGCACAAGCAGGGCCGAGCGCGGCACCATCAATCCGGTGTGCAATTTTCCAGGTGGGAGGGAAGCACAACACAGAAAACTGTCACCTACTGCCAAAATTTAACCAGACCCCCCAGCATTTGTTTTGCAATTTTTTCCGATCAGTGGGCCACGAGGAGCGAGACTGCTGAAGTTATCAATTATTTTGGACTAGTCACCTGCCTACATAATGCAGACTGAAGCGCGAGGTCACGATCTAGCTGTGGTGATAGCACATGGTGGATTCCAAGGACGAGGACGAGGATGGGGAGGAATGGGGCTAGGAAGGAGTTGCGGGTAGCTAATCTATTACAACTCCGGGGGACTAGGACACTATGCATGGGACTATACCAACCCGACCAGAATATCATGACCAAAGTGACCGGAGATGCAGATGCAGATTGAATGGTCTGGTAGGCAAATTCAGCTGGTGACAGTGGAATTTGTTCTCTGTAAGTGTCAATGTATAAAGGGGCGAGTAGGATCCAAGGATTGGCTGGTTCATGAGGAATGGATGAAACCATATTGATAATCTGTGGAATCACTAGTGGCAGAAGAGGGAAACAACCCATCAGGGAACAACCCTTCAATAGACCGGTACCGATACTGACATGAGAGTTAGGTACACCACCCACTAAGGGTACAGAGCTGCTGGGTAACAAGGAATAATCAGGGGTGCAAAAGGATAGCTGCTCCATTGTGACTATCTTTCCATCCAATGGAAATAGGATGATGCGAAAGATATTAGACACAATGGTAGTCATGGCGTAAGTCCAACTGCGATCCAAAAATAGATTATAGTCAAACTTTCTATCTACAAATTCGATGTCCACTGTTACCATTTTCCCATTCAAGGTGATGGGGTAGCTAGCTAGGTCCTTTTGGGATGAAAGTGTGGCCGTCGAAAGCTTTAAGGGAATTTGCGGGTGGGGATAGGGTTGGAGAACCCAAAGCGAGCCAACATGAAGCTGACATTTTGCAAGTTGAAGCACCTTCGTTAATGACAGTTCTACCTATTCCTTTTCTTTTTGAAAAAAATTGCACCTGAAATGAAAGCTAGTGTGAAAGGGGAGGTTTACATTTTTCCATGTCGAAAATTGCAAGCATGGAATCTTAAGGGTCAATACCACCAATAGCCAAAAGTAGAGCTTTCCTTTGTGCTTAGCAGGTTTGTAATGTTGGAAATACTTGGGGGGGGTGAATCAGTGTTTCTTTTCAACTGTTATTTTACTAGTTAAAACATTTATATTCAGAACACAAGATGAACAAAAAGAATAAATGCTTTTATTAATGTAATCTTTGCAATAAATAGATACAATATATATATGGTTCCAATCTATTGCCAAGCACCAACATGGACTTTTGTGAGGCTCCAACCTCCAGAGCACCAACGCTACTTTGTCAAGGCACCAACCTTGGATGTAGGAGCACCAACTCTCAGGAGACCAATCCTTCAAGTTTTGAGGCACCAACCTCAAGGGCTCCAACCCTCTACTGTCAAGGCATCAAACTTGGATATAGGAGCGTCAACTCCAAGGACACCAATCCTTCCAAATTCTGAGGCACCAACCCCAAGGGCTCCAACCCTCTGCTTTCAAGGCACCAAACTTGGATATAGGAGTACCAACTCCAAGTGCACCAATCCTTCCAATTCTGAGGCCCCAACCCCAAGGGCTCTGACCCAATCTTGTCAAGGCATGTTTGATAGTGATTCTCTGCTCCAAAAACTCTTCTTTACTAAATTTTGTTTGTTTACAGCTTCACTGTAACCTCCATGCTACAATATCAATGGAAAACAGTCTTCATATGAAGAATTGTTTACAACTCTTCATACTATCCACACAGAGTCTGCAAAAGTTATCTCATGATGATATCAAATAGCCATCATAATCTTTGATAATGTCTCCACACAAATTTAGTGAGTCTACTATTAGCTGCACTAAGCTCTACACAAGAACCAACTCTCTGTTTCAAGCCTCTGTTCTACCAGTCACAATAAATGCTTCAGGCATGATTGATTTTCATTTTTCTCTTACTTCCCAGAGAGAAAATCATATATGCTTCAATGCGAGTGTTGGCTATTACTCCGTTCAAATGATGTCAGATAAAACATTATTTATTATATCACATAATTGTTCTTCAGAATGCATTATGTACCTGATTAATTCATCACAGGTTTGAGTCTTTCATAGGGTAACATGATCAACAGAGTTGCTCGTCCTTCGACTGCCTCCTATCCGGCTGGACCTTCATCTTCCTTCTGTCCTGCTGGACCTTCAACTTCCTTCTTTCTTCTAGTTCACCAACAACAAATCATAAAGGAAATTCTCTAATTTCTTATACTGATATTCTTGACCTTTGGCTTCCCTTTCGCTCGCTTGAACTTCCACTTCCTCTGTGCTCGCTCGACCTTTTGGCTTCCTCCTCTGATCGCTTGATCTTTGGCTTCCTGATCTCTGGCTTCCGTTGTCTCAATAGGGAGGTCCCGCATGCCACGTCACTATCTCAATCATAATCGCAAGTTCTGGAGGTTCTTTACAAGTCGTGCCCAAAACGTAGCCGATGGCCGATTGCCCCTACTGGATTGCGATATTATATTAACTCCATAACTCTGTCACAATCAACAAATTTGCACATAACATAACCAATTTCCCTTCTGCCGATGGAGCGGATGTGATATGATATTAATCAGTAGTTAATATACTTGTTGGGTCTGTATGTATATATCACAATCGCAGTTTATAGTGTGCCATCCCTTTATAACTTGCGATACATACCTTCTGACACAGCGGATGCGATATAACATTAGGGCGTGTTATAACAGTGGTCCTCGTTCCCAACCATGAATTTCTTCTGTATTAGATCCGGTGATCAACACTTGGTCCAATCAACACAATCCATCGGAAGCTTGTTGCACCATAGATCTCTTCTCTCTAGATCTAACGATCCCGACTAAACCCAATCAACCCAAAACCATCCGTTGATCCATCACTGTCGATTAATCTGTGCTAGATCCAACGGTCTACATGCATTTCGGGTGAGCCACTTGTAAGGGAAATAACCACCCGAAAAAGGTGGTTTTCTCTCTCCACCCGAGTGCTACGTGTCACTCAGTTAATGGAATCTGGGGAGCTCCTCTAAATACCACTTACTACCTAACATCCACTAGATAACCATTTCCACTAGTACAAACCTGCTTTTTGGAATATAACCACATGCATTCACTCTTCATCTGTCTCATCACTTTGACTTTAACCCATTTCTTGATTTCTGTTAATATTATATACTCCCCTGCTCTTTTCTAGTCTGATATGGCTCGTTTGTTAACTCCTTTGGATTCTGATAGTTCTTCTTTGGCATATATTACATGCGATACTCCCGATATGGCTCCTCCTCAATCTCCTATTGTTACACTTACTTGGCTTTCCTGTGGCTTCCGATACCGCTCCAATACCTATTCTTTGATTTGATAGCTCTGCTCTGATAGCTCCTATGACTTCCAATATTCTCTCCAATGGCTTGAATGTCTTGGCTTTCCTTTGGTTTCTCCTCATGGCTTCTTGCTCCTGTTTCTTCATGGATCTGCTCTACTTCTCCTTGTCTTCATATCATCATTTAGTATCTTAGAATATTTCCATATTGACATCATTGACAATCTAGGTCAACAATCTCCCCCTTTGCTATTGATGACAATATTCTTCTTCTCTCCCCCTTTGACATCAACTGCAAAGGAGTGCTCAGGGAATCCCCCTATCAAACTGCTTCTGTTCTTTATGAATAGTAGATCTTTATGGGTATGTTACTCCCCCTGTAATAATGCTCTTCTTTTTGCTGAAGATAGAAGGATTGATGCTTTATCATCACTTAGCACATTATCCCCTCTTCATGTCTCAGAACTACTTTATCATGGCTTCAAAAAAGCTTAAAGATGCTCCACTTCAATTCTTTCAAACAGATTGCAAATAGCCACACACCAAATTTTCAAGTCCATGTTTTTATGCTTCAATTCATATTCTGTTGTTTCCACCGTTAGAATTAAGAGGCCTTCATAGTCCAAATCAAAAGAAAAAAAATGCCACTGAAATTGCTATCTTTCTTCAAATCCAAGTTCCTTTGTATCTATGTGCTTCTCACAACATTCTCCTTTCTATAGTCTTTTAATGAGCCATCTTTTCCTTGAGTTCTTGTAAAAGTCTTTGCGAGTTATATCCACTAGTAGATTTTGATATTCAAACTGTGACTGACTTTCAAATTCTTTTTGCTGATTTGCATCTTTTTGCAATGCTTCAGTTTTTTTATATGCTGCCAACTACTCTTACTTTAAGCTTCATTCCGAGATGTATCTATTTGTTTGAAGGTTGCATCTATTTGTGTCCATAATTTACCTGTTCTCACATTGAAACCCTGAGTCGAGAGATAAAATTCTGTAGTAACAACAACATAGTTATATGTTCTATTTCTACAGTATTAGATGACCTTCTCTGTTGCTCTAATCTATACTTAGTGATCAAGTGGAAAACATCTTCAACAACAGTCCAAAGAATGGTCACAAGATCATGTTCTTCAATGGAGTACTCCTGAGAAATGATCTTTATCAAAGAATGATTATTAAAATAGAACAAAAATGATTTCATAAGGACCCATTCACTAATAGCTTCTGCAATAATGATCAAGAATCACAGGCTCCCCCTAACTGTATGCATCATCTCTTTTGGCAGAATCTTCCTACCAAATGCTTAGATTGTCGAAGATCAGGTCAAAAACATGTGTTGTTGGCTGGAGAGTTCAAGGGACTTTCAAATTGTGTTTGCTTCCTTCTCCATACTTGTGTAACTTTCTTCTTTTGCATGGTTCTAGCTTGTGTAAGAGCCTAAGTTAAGTTACAATCATGTGCCATATGACCAATTCTATGGCACTTGAAGCAATCTACATTGTTCATGAACACGAATTCATGATTTCTTCATGCAAAGTTGTTCCTTGGAGATTGTTGGGGACCATAATATCTATCTTTATGATATGCTTTACAATCTTTTTCCATGTGACCAAAGTTTGTACAAGAATAACAATAACCAAGAAATAAACTTTGGTACCTGAGAGATGGAGATTTCATTGATGTACTTCTAAAGTCTTTTTTTCTTGAGATCCTTTGATGATAACCATTACTTCTGGCATCCTTGTCATTATCTACATTTCTTCTTGGAGCAAGATTTCTTCCATTGTTGCCTTGATTTTTCTCCTTGCGCTTGCTGGAACTCGGAGCATCACCATCTCTTTTTGGCTTCTTCACATCCCTTTTGTTTGAAGAATTACCATTCTTGTTTGAGGATTCACTGCATACCTGAGACCTGATTTATCAAATTGACATCTTTGATGGCTGAGCATGTCATCCAAGGCTTGAGAGCTCTTTAAGGTTTTGTTCATCCCTTCAACCTTTTTCCTAAGGAAGACAATCTCTTCTTCCAATATTTCACACTCATTATTCTTCTTAGCAAGTTGTTTCGCAATTTCTTCCTTTATATGAGCAGCTTCATTTGCTTATATTTTAAGGGAGATGATATTTGACTTCATTTTGAAAATTTCTTCATTTTCCCTTGCTAGACTGCTCTCCATTTCTTCCTTTATTCTTGTAGCTTTACATGTTTCAGCATTGAGAAGTTTGATGTTAGATTCTAATTTGAAGATTTCTTCATCCTTTTCTTTTAGTTGACATATCATGGTGTTTCTCTCCTTTTCTGCTTCATCGACGTATTCTTCTATGATTACTAATGCTTCCATGTCTTCTCAGCTCCTTGGGATAACTTTCTTGATTCTTGTAGTTGAGATTTGAGAGAGGAGGCCTCTACCTTGTAATGAACAATCTCTTCCTCAAGTTTGTTCAAGTTGACTTGACAAGGTATCTTCCCGTTTCTTTTCTTTATCCAATTGATTTGTCATGGGTATGACTTCTTCATGATACTTTCTTTTGTTTGGATGAAATTCCTTCTTAATCTTGACAGGATCTTCATCCCTTTCCTGTATTTGAAGCTGGATAGGGTCAACATTTTTCCTTGTTTGGTCTTGGTCACCAGCTAGTGCTTTCTTCTTAAGTTCCTTGTTTTCCTTTTTCAAATTGATAATATCTTCTATGGCAGCTGTAAGTTGAGCAAGGAGATCTTCTACAAAATCCTTTTCATTCTCTTCATCTTCTAGGTCTGCTTTAGCCTTGATGTCATCATTCTCATTTTCAGCTTCTATGATGGGTTCTGGATTTCCTTCTTGATTTCCATCATCTTCTTTACTAATGGTCATGGACAATGCCCCTTTTGAGTAAAGTTCATGAAGTTTGTCCCATATATACTTTGTTGATGAATATTTTCCTAAATTGTTCTTTATAGAATCAGGTAGCCCATTCAAGATTGCCTTCATTGCTTTTTCATTGTACTCCTTGGATTCTCCATCCATCATTCTATCAACAATTACTGATTTCTAGATTTCAATGCCTTGAGTCTTTAAGAAATTCCTCATTCTTGCTTCACATACATTAAAGTTCGCATTGAACCATGGAGCCTCCTCAAATTGATTGTTTTCTATTTTAGTGGTAGAGGGAGACACATCCTTAGAAGGATTGGAGACTTTCTTCCCTGACTTCTCCATTTGTGTTCTAAAGATGAACCTTCAAGCTGTTAGGCTTTGAATGAAGGTACTTGCTCTGATACCAATTGTTTGAAATACTAGGGGGGGTGAATCATTATTTATTTTCAACTGTTATTTTACCAGTTAAAACATTTATATTCAAAACACAAGATGAACAACAAGAATAAATTCTTTTATTAATGTAATCTTTGCAATAAATAGATACAATATATATATGGTTCTGATTTGTTGCCAAGCACCAACTTGGACTTTTGCGAGGCTCCAACCTCTAGAGCACCAAATTTGTTTTGTCAAAGCACCAACCTTGGACTTAGGAGCACCAACTCCCAGGACACTAATCCTTCCAGTTCTGAGGCACCAACCTCAAGGCCTCCAACCCTTTGCTATCAAGGCACCAACCTTGGATATAGGAGCACCAACTCCAAGGACACCAATCCTTCTAACTTCTAAGTTACCAACCCCAAGGGCTTCAACCCTCTATTGTCAAGGCACCAACCTTGTATATAGGAGTACTAACTCCAAGGACACCAATCCTTCAATTTCTGAGGCTCTAACCCCAAGGGCTTCGACCCAATCTTGTCAAGGCATGTTTGATAGTGATTCTCTACTCCCAAAACTCTTCTTTACTGAAATCTGTCTATTTACAGCTTCACTATAGTCTCCATGCTACAACATCGATGGAAACTAGTCTTCATATGAATAATTCTTTACAACTCTTCATACTATCCACACAGATTCTAGTTTCAAAATTATATTTTAAGAATTAAACACATGGTACACTATACAAATATTCTCGTGGGAAGAGGCCAAAACAATCAACAAGTTTTGAGATAGTTATTATAACTTTTAGTGGACACATTAGATTCAGTTCATACCTATGGAATGCAACAAATATAGATTAGTGTATTACATAACAAATTTTACATTTATAAGGCCTTCTTCATCTTCAGAGCCTATGTAGAATAATTTATTCTCAGTGCACTAATGCCCTTTACTATACGTGTTGTCATAGTGGTAACACAATCTTTTTGCTCTTATTTCATCCATATGTTGAGAATTCATCCTTGTAAAGGGATCATGATTTCCTCTATAGTTATTAGTGACCAATTTTTTAGTGGCCATATTTTTACTTTCAGGTTTCCTTTCCAAACTAAAAGTGTGCTCTAAATATTTAGGTTCAAAGATATGAAACTCATGTTGGATGCTTTCCTTTAACGTTCCCGTAAATAGGTCTAATAAGTTATCCTCTAAAATATTATTTACTTCGAGACTCTACTTTTGGATTTGTTGAATATGATATGTAAATGAAATTTTCTGTCGAAAATTTACCAATTGAATAAGAATGTGTTTCTCTTAATATCCCCATAATGTGTTATCCATTCCTATATAAAAATGGACCAATATATAATAAAATTTTCTTTCACAAAGCCATTAATACCATAAATGTTTCTCTTGTCCCAATAAAATGAATGCAATATTTACCTTTTGTAATGGTTTGACTTGGTGTAGTTCAAAGTATTGTTCCATTTGAAATATCCAAGTTACACGATTATTACCATCAAATTTATTCATATCAATATTTGGAATGTAGTATTTCCTTAGCGCATGATGTGATGATGT
Source organism: Pinus tabuliformis (assembly GCA_031772625.1). Lineage (NCBI taxonomy): Eukaryota > Viridiplantae > Streptophyta > Pinopsida > Pinales > Pinaceae > Pinus > Pinus tabuliformis. Next base: position 1,106,364,064 of record CM062811.1, read on the forward strand.
GGATATTGGATTGAAAAATCATGATTATGGTTCGAGGATTCAAATTTTATGCTCTCCAATTGTGATATAATACTCCCCATATGAGATTGATTCTCAACAAAATTCTTCTCCTTATGTTCACAATTTCCTTGGATCTCCACATCCATTTTAAAAAGCCCCTCCAAGAGATTATTTTCCATTGCAATCATGTATGTCCCATTTCATATAACAACAACTAGAAAGGAATCATTCATTCCAAGTATAATGAAACGATCAAGTTGCCACCAACATCACCCGAAACATAATTAATGGCATCTCTTAATTTACTTACGATTTATTCATTCCCTTCATTGCTGCTATTAAATTTGTTAAAAAAATTATTACCTAGTTTCCTCTCAATATTTTGAGTATACTATAACATACCTACTTGGTTGTTGGTAGTTATTGGATGCTACATAATAAGCTAGTATTTCAAGTGGGGTTCTTACACTCCTTTTCACCAACCTCTTGATCAATAATTCATTATCCATAGACCTATTAAAATAAGAATATATATATATATATATATATATATATATATATATATATATATATATATATCATTATCCCATGATTAGTCATCACATTCATCTTATGACAACAAACTACTTTGACTCCGTAAGAGTATCTTATGTAAAGTTTCAATAATTATTTACATGAACCTTTCCATATATGTATGAATTTAAAATCTTGTTATCCTTAGGCATATCAGTGCATATGCAATCTAAGTTCTTAATCCCTGGTCATATCATGTATATGCTCTTATTTATCCTCATATTATATGGCTTTTCATAATTTAATAAAGCATCAAAATAGTAGGAAATAAGTTGAGATATTCCCCCTCATAATCATGGCCCCATTACTTGGTCATGTGCTTCTATAGTTATCATTTATTAAACTATTCAAGGGATGTATACTCAACATTCTCACTATGTCCTCTTCCACAACATTTGTAATCAACAAAGATATGTTACTCTTCTCATGAAGCCATTATGTACATATTACAAGCTTGGGTATATAGAAACACTTTGTTATACCCAATGAACCTGGTTCCATGTTGTACAACTTTAGTGCTATAGTTTTTTCTCTATAACCTCTATTATATTACTATGCAAACCTTTCTTTTGTAGTCATTATAATTTTCCCATGTAAGTCCATTGATGAACCATTTTTGTTACCACGTTGTAGTGGAGTAATAATAGATAAAACTCTATAGTAGATGAGTACCTTTGCAATCCATTTTGGTACTACTTTGCTATCAAGACCACCTTGCAACAAAGTTTTATTTTCATCCTTGTGGTACATATATAGCCCTCTAGACCTAGTTTTTGAGCCACAACTCTAATACCACTTTGTATCAAAGATCCAACATTATCTCAGATAATTTAATACTTCTAGGTTTTGTCTATTCCAAATTTTGAAACTTGGTTTTGGCACCGCTTTGTAACATAGCAAACATACTAATGTTGCATTAGGGTTGTGGGGAATAAATAGACCCAACCTTCAAGGTTTATTATAAAGATCATGTTATTAAAATTTCCTTCTTTTGAAGCACCTAAAATCATATTTTTAATACTTCCATCATCTTCTACTCGTAGAGAGATTTCGAACAGCATAAATTTCACTTCATTCTGAGCTTTGGGGACAAAGTTATGCCCACTTGAACATCATACTTCATATAACCCATGTGGTCAACACACAGTGGCCCTTGGAAACATGCCACTCCCACTCTGGTCCACATCTAATTCATATTTTTCATATGAGGACCTCGTGATATTGACAACTTCACTTGAATGCAACTTGTCCAACCCTCTAATATTTTAGTATAGCTGATATACATGTATGGATGATATGGTGATATAGCCAATACATTGAAATATGGATGCCTCAATATTACTATATGCCTTGGGTTGAAATCCTTTTATGTTCTAGTATAGGCTATAGGCTCATACACTAATATTTCCAATATAGTTGATATCCCAACATAGAATACGAGGATATTAGGATATTAATTGTAATTGATCCCTATATGGGTATGTAATGGAAAATGGGATATGAGTAACATAATGAATGAAATTATAGTATCAATGCGGCTAAGTGCTAGGGACATTATATTTAGTGAACCTAAGCACCATTTTAAAATTTTCAAACTTTTCTCTTCAAAGTGCTTTGGCGAAGATGTTTGTAATTTTCTAATTTTTGGAACAATGTATTAGATGAATAACCTTGGAATCTTCATGATATCACTTCAAATTATATTTTTTTTATGTGTTTGGTTTGATCATGGAAGTTGGCATGATTTTCAACTTGATTATAAAATTATTGTCAATCATAAAGGGAGTAGAATTCACTTTTTCCTTTTGAAAGAATTCAAGGATTTTCTTGAGCCACACATTTTTGCTATGTTAGAATAATATGCTGGTACTTACTCTGATTCATGAGTCATGAGATTGGTGAAGTAAATACTCCATTTTCCTTGTCTCCATCAATGTCTGAAATACAATATCCAACCAAGATGAAGTCATCCATTTGCCAATTCTTGAGTCCAAAATGTTGAGTTACTTTCAAGAACTTTAGAAGTCCTTTTGCAATAGAACAATTTCATTCACATGGATTTTTCATAAATATATAAATAATTCCAATAACAAATGAAATATCTCATTTGATAGTTGTGAGGTAGATAATACCTCCCATAAGCTATCAATACTTAGTTTCATCCTCAAATTCATTCTCTTATTTTTATCTAAGCTTCATATTATATTCCATAAAAGTAGATAATGGACTGTGTTCATACCTGTAAAAAATGTTCAACAATTTTCCAATTTACCTACTTTGAGAATGGAATATATACTTTAGATGTTGGGTCGCTTCAATGCCCAAGTAGTAGTGAAGGCATCCCAAATATATCATCCGATATCGTCTCATCAATTCTTTATTTATGGATGCAATATAGTTTCCCTTGTTCCATATTATTTATAGATCATCTACATAAACCACAAGATATATGACATTTATTAGAACATTCTTGAAAAATAGAGTCACATCATCAAGACTAAAGTGTTTGAAATTTAATATCAAAATATGCTCAATTAACTTTTCATACTAGGCTTAAGATGGTTGTTTTAGTTCATATATGGATTTGAGTGTTAACAATATTTTTTGTTCTATTCCATTTACAAAAGAAACATTGTGTTTGAGTTGTGAAGCCATTTCGTTTCAAGTCACCACTCACGAAGGTAGTATTCACATCCATTTTCATGAAATTTCTATCCATTCTAAGCTACTAAGGCAAAGAGAGTTTGGACAACTACCCATTTTATTGTGGGGGAAACATGTCTTCATAACCAACACCTTACTTTTGTGGAAATCCTTTTTCCATGAGCCTTTCTTTGTGCTTGTCAAGGTAAGAATCTCATATGTACAAGATTAAAACCACCAGAGGTTACTCTATTGATTAAGATGAGGGAGCATCAAGGTTTATTGTTTTGATCCTTTAAATGATATCACTAAAATGGTATTCCTAAACTAAATAAGTGGCCAGGACTTGATGAGGGGGAGAAAATGCTTTAAAAGGAGATTCCATATATTTATTCAAGAAATGGACCCACCTTAAGATGTAGAATCTCATTATGAAATATATGATATGTTATTGCATGATTGAATATATACAAACAATAAATCCATTGCTCAACATTTTTGTTAGTCTTGGAGGATTAAAGAAAAATCAAATACCGAGAGAAAATAAAATTTTTGTTTACCTCATCATAAAGACAATATGCCTTGGTGGTATATGAGTGCTCCAAGAAGATGCATTTCAAAATCCTTGCAATAATATTTCTTATTTTTTCCTTGGGAATAAGGCATATAAGGTGGAACCTCAAACTGTGAGATGCCTTACTAAATGTGACCATACCATATTTCATAAGGACTCTTATTTCTTGGAGTATGAGATGGACAATATTTTTTCACATATATTACACATAAATCTTCATCAACCCAAAACATCTGCTTTACATTATTGAAGCACAACTTGAGAAAATCATATTCAATCTAATCCCTTTCATCCTTTCAACAACATTATTTTGTTGAAGATTGTATGGAATAATGAATTGATGTTGAATACCATGTTTTCAAATATAGCTTTCAAATCCATTAAAAACATATTATTTTCCATTATCATTACAAAGGGAGCCAATAAGTAATTGTGCATCATTTTTACTCATACATTAAAATTTCTAAAATTTTCAAAATCTTGTACCCAACACATCCTAGTGTAATAATAAATAAAAAATCATGTATATCTATTTCCAATTTTAGAAAGAACAAGCACGAGGCCACACAAATGAGTATGAATCAAAGAAAATTTTCTTTGTTGTTTGGAATTGGAATCATGAAATGGTTATTTACTAAGTTTTCCTAGGTACAAGCATCACTTTACTTTAGATTCCTAAGAATAGTTTGCAAACTAGAAATACTATTCTTTTTTAGTAAACAATGAATCTTAATTAAGATATCAAAATTTTGGATGATATAGAAGACTAAATGACAATGTACCTGAAGATTTCTATGCATGAGAAAATGTTCCTTCCAAATTCAACAATCATCACAATTATGTTTTTATATGCTTGTGTTATTTCTACTTTTCCATCAAACATATGAGCAAATTGAACTTGCTAGAGAATGTGAATAAGGAACATCATATTTCATGTAATTAGGCTAAAAAAATTTATTATTCCCAATGTAGATACCAAGACCATAAAATCTATATGCAAAAGGCTCCTAAATGAAAGGTTTAGCAACTTGTTGCTCTAACAATAATGATTGGGAATTCCATATTAAAGCTAAGATAGTAGAGGCAACACCCATGACATATTCAAATCCATCACAGATTTTAAATTCATTATTTTTTTTAAAGTATAAAACAACATTTACAATAGTTATTGATGCAAACTTCATGTTTCTTTCTCCTTTGATGAGGGTTATGCAAGGCCCCCAATGTCTGCAACAACACTTTAGGACTTCTTCCATGTGAAAACACTTTGTGGGCATTAAGGAATTGCTGTGATTGATTCTATGGAATATAAGGAATTGCTCTCATTGATTCTTTGGAATATAAAGAGCAAATGGGCACTTTGTAGAACATTTAAACGTGCATGCAACACATCCCTGGCTCCTACCAGCTTTGCTCCTTCTTAAAAACAATTTGGCTATGCTAGAAAAAGGAAATGTTAAAGAATGGTGGAGAAGCAAATCCCAATGATGGTAGCTACCAAGGAAAATGGGTAAATGAATGTAGGGAACCCATTGAGAGAGAGAATAGGAAATAGATAGGCATACACTTATGGAAGTGAACCTATTATGTTCAAGTCCCATGGCACTAAATCAATAGTGAGGAGTTACTAAGAGGGTAAAAATTAACTAAGCTTGGTTATGATACCATGTGAGGCCATGTTAAGTAACCCTAAAAACTTGAATGATTTGCCATTAAGTTAGCATACATATACATACACAATGGTGTGACTTTTGGTTTTAACTTCTAAAGTCCAATATCTCTTCCTATTCTAATAGGTCATATTTCCCATATTTATATTCTTTTTATCACTCCGTAATTATATAAACTATGCCAACACAAAGTATATTCTGATATAAACATTATGATATAAAGGGACCATGGCAATTCAAATTACCCAGCTAATGTATCCCTTAATATAATTTTTTCCACTTATAACCACGTTTTAGAAAGACTACAAAAAAGTATTTCTTGTTCTCTGAGAACATGGAGTTTTGAAGCGGGAGGCATTGAGCTTTTATGTAACATCTCAAGAAGGGAAACTAAAGCCGTTAAAAATAATTCTAAAGAATATTTGAAAATTATCTAATAAAGAGAACTAATTTCCAACCGACCAAACTTTGCGTCGGCCTAAGACAAAGAGGGCGTTGTATTTAACCTAGGACATCCCAGCATGATATTCAAATATTTACACACATATACATATTAAAAGGTAAGGTAAGATTCATCGATGAAACTTACGAACTGTGAGCTGCTAGATATCCCACTGAACAGATTGAAACGATTGTCTTGACCTGGACAGAACGATGGTGTTCTCACGGGAGAATATTAGAAATACTGAGAAGCATACTGTTTCCGATACGACATCTGAGACATTCAAATTGAATTGTAGCTTTTTAACGTTTTTTTTGTTTAATCTATTTTGTGATCTTGCAGAAAGACATTTAGCAAATGGCCTGAGCGACGATGTTGTATTGATGGGAATCATTCCTGGATTGTCACGGAGTTTGGCATGGGATCAGCGACCGGTCTTGAAGTTGTTGAGTCAATCGTGGGCTAATGCGATGACAAGCCACGAAACGTTAACCTGTGATCAACTTTACAGCCCAGATACTATCCTCTCCTCTCGAGGATTCATTGTATCTCGCGTTTTTTCGCCGAACCCGAAAAGCCCTTGGGAAGAAGATATGAGCCTGTGGGCGTGGAATCCCTTTGTTGGTATCACAAGCATGCTCCCCCCACCTCCGGCCCATTTGTTACCAAAATTTGTAGTAAAGTTTGTGTGCGACGGTTAACGCGTATATGCTATAATCCCAGGCTTTCAAACAGAAGAGCAAACCGTGGAGCATGAGGTGTACCATGTGTGGATGCTCAATTTAAGAGAGTTCAATGTTATTTGGAGGAAACTGCCTTTCTTGCCAAGAGTGGGGCGAAATGTTGACGTCTCCAATTGTGTGGGAGATATTTACATATGCCAGCGAGACAACGAATTTTCATGGAAGGCAGATAGGATATGGAAACTTTCAGGAAGTGGAGCAGATAATAATGAATGGCATTGGCAAGATATTAACCCTAATATGCCGCCTCCCAAACGCTTGAATTTCAATACCTCTGATAGAGCGCCATCATATATTGAGATAAACGAAGTATTTTATATGGATGTTGTTCTTAAGTGTCTATACGAAAGACAGTCCCTTCCCTATCAATTTCTGAATCCGATTCCAAGGATCCCACAATGTGCTTCATATATTTTCTTGATTCCGGATGCGGATGGTGACGGAAGCGTCGAAAGCGAAAGCCACCCGGTCATGTATGGAGAGCTGTATTGCTTTGAAGTTCATCACGCGGTAAATGATGGAGAGGTAAATGGTGGAGTACACTTATTAAAGGCAGAGTTGGATAATGAGAAAACAAGAATCGTGGAAGAGGGTGACTTTGTTGATTTTGCGGAGGGTTGGGCTGATGAGTTGGAGGACGACGCGGAGGATCACAACAACCCTGAATTTCGTAGGGGTAACCAACGTAGCGCGAGGGCCATCCAAGTTTTCCCGTGCACTAAATGGAAAAAACAATATAGGCTCGATTTAGGGACGTGGAAAAACATGGTAGATAACATGGGCATCGACAACGTGGCTCATTTTGGGGCAATCTATGTGTACCAATTAAAAGGTAGAAAATTTGTTGATGAACATTGAGATTTTGAATGAGATCTCCACAACCAAAGTGGCTCAATTTGGGTTTATATTTGAAAGCGGTGAAGATATTATGATTGTTGTACATGATGAGATATATTTTTTTTGCAAAGCCGAAAAAAAAAATTAAGAAATTGGAAAACATATAGTATTTTGAAAGATTTAAGTATTTTGGAGCGAGTGAAGTTACTCATGATAATTTTAAGTTTTAATTAATAATATTATAATATAAAAAAAATAATTTTCTATTATGTATTAAAATAATATTAAATTTTTGATAAATTATCCATTATAAAAATAATATTAATTTTTTGACAAATTTAATTTTAATATATTTTGTTGAATTTGTTTAATAATTTGTTATTTGATTATTTTATTTTTAACATATTTTGTTTTATGATCGTTATAATTATAATTATAATGAGATTTACCTGTATGAGATTGGAGAATTTAATGATATTGAAAACAATTTTAAGGGTAAATGTGGATGAAGGTTTAATAGTTATATATTTGTATTTTTGTTGTTTATAATTATTTGTAATCTTTTATTAGGTGGAAATTAATGTGGTCATACTTTTAAAACTTATGAGAGTATCACTGGTGGAAAGATGGAACAAAGATGAGTGTAATGGTGGTTGAAACCAAAATTGAAAATGTACTCTCATAACTCCTTTCTAACCATTGTCTGTAAAACTTTGCTAACCAAAGATGAGAAAAGATAGGTATGATATGTAACAAGAAAAGTAAATACTTTATGAAATAAATAAAATAATTAATCACTTGGAAAAGTGAGACCTGAAGAGATGAGATTCTTGCCAAATCCCATTGGTGAATGGGAAGGGATAATTCTTTCATGATAAAAATTCTAGATAAACTTAATGGATTGGGAGATAAATATCCAATATCTTTCTTAGGTGTAAAAGGATGCTATGTTTAACATAAAAGCCTTGCATGAGAGAAAGACAAGCTTTTATGGGAAAAGCCTTGCAGGAGAGAAAGAAAAGTCTTTCCATTAAAAGCCTAGGCAAATAGATAAAAAAGATCCACCTAAAAGGGACGCCGCTAAAGGAAACTATATCATGAAAGAGGGCATTAAATACCCATTGAAGAGATCAACAGAGGTAGTTGATCAGTGGAAAGAACTCTGAGCTAGTGGGTGAACTGGTGGAAGATCATTCTAGGCTGGGTGGGAGGGTTCAATTTTTCCAAGTGACTATGCTCAACTAAGTTAGTTACTTCAATTGCTTGGGATGTACTATATGTGTCCCCTTTACTCTCTTTGTTTTCACATCTTTAAACTTATGAGTGCGATTACATGATTCTATCTTATGACTCATTACACTTGTTGTTGTAGAATTTGTGAGTATATGATGCATGAATAATCCTTGCCGTGAGATGATGGAATAACGGTGATTAATTATTCATGAGACAACTAGGTTTAAAGAGTAATTATGTTTTAAGATGTGAAATTGTATGGTCTGCGGTTTAGGTTGTTTATGCATTATTTGATACAAGAGAAAATATTCCCACAATCAATTAGAAGGAATGCATAAAGTGGAGGCTAAGAGAAGTTCTAAATGGTCTTTGGGCATTATTAGAATACAAGAATTGCTTGGGAAAAGAAGAGAAGACAACGCATGAAGACCACATGAGAAGGTGTGAGTTGCAGCAATGACTGGTGAGAGAGAGGTCTCTTGATGTCATATCCAAGCATAAACAGGAGGAGGTGGTGGTGAGAGAGAGGTCTCTTGATGTCATATCCAAGAAAAAACAAGAGGAGGAGGTGGAGGGACAAATAAGATCCCTCATAGGGTTTTGAAGATCATAGATAGAGAAAGAGGAAGAATCCAAGTCTAGGACTTCAGTGAAAGTAAACTCTACATTACAAAGGAAGCTCTAAAAAATGATAGTTCGATTTGACAATAGGAGGGCTAGAAGGACACACCCCTCAAGTGAGTAGTAGTAATGGCTAGATTCCTTGATTAAATGGAGGGTGGAGATGGGTTAATCTCTTGATTCCCTTGAAAACTTGGGAGGAGGCTTTCTTCTTGTGTTCATTGTGAGGAGTTTTTTGAACTGTCCCTTTACTTGTTTCCTAATTTTATCACAGTGCATTTTGGATTCTCAAGATTGGGCGGAAATAGTGTGCACTATCTCTTTGAGGATGTGGGTGAAACATCGAAGGATACTTTTGTTTGGCTAAGTGTGGAAGCATTTTATCCTCTAGACTCCCATATTTGGTTGTTGGGTGGAGGTAGGAGGATCTCTGCATTCCCAGGAGTACCTTAAAGTTCCTTCCTCAAGTTCTGAAATTTGGTTCATGGGTGACAAATACAAAAAACAATTGGTTGTAGCTCATCTAAAGGCTGGGTGGAGAGTTATAGTACCAATCTTAGTTTCCTTGATTCCCTCATCATCAGATAAGTGTTCATACAACTTATATGAATGTAGAACACTTGAATTTGGTTATTATATTATGAGCACATATTATTGCTTGTGCATGATGGATTTTCAAATGGATACCACCATGTCTTTCTTTTTGAGGATATGACTACTTTTAGACTATTGAATTATTGTTTGAATGTAATGGCTGTAGAAGCCATGATTGAAATTATTTGATTATGTAATTAAATTTCATTTTTTAATGAATAAATGACTCATTTGGGAATAATAGGGAAATAACACATGAGTAAAGCAGTCTTCTCACTATTCTAGAAAAAATGGTTCGTGGTCAAGTCCATATGGTGGACCTCCCAAATATTCTCCTAAAAATCCCAAGGAGAAAAATTCAAAATTTAAGAATAACATAATGGGAGATAAATATGATGTTAAATCCCTATGGAGGGAATTGATAAGTAGGGTGAAAAAAAAAGTAGAACATGAGGGAAAAGCTTGCTTTAAAGAAAAGTAAATATTTTTTCTTATTTTAAATAAACATCGTATGAAATTAAAGCTTGCAAACCCTAAAATCAAGATGGTGCTAAGGAAAAAGATGTTGGGAAAAACTATAAGAAAACCACTTAGGAATACAAAAAGGTTGTTGATTCTTGGATCTAAGAATTTTGAGCTCTAGTGGAATTTCTTTGGTTATGCGGAAAGTGCTCTCTAAGTTAATATTCCCAAGAAAATGGTTAGAGTGAGATGGTTATATTTTATTGTTTTGATGTTGAGCTATTTATCTATTAATTGTGATTGAAACTTGTGAGTAAGAACTCTATTCATACTAAAACAAAATTTTTAATGTGAAAATAACTATTTGTAATTAATATTATGAACGAATTATAAATTGATTACAAATTGAAAATAATTATATCATGATAATTTTATTCAGTAGAAATTATAAATACATATGTTCCAAGGTAAATTAGTAAACAAATGGAAAGAGTACTAATATAAGTCTCAAGGAAGAAGGATGGAATAATTAGAGTTATGGACGAGTTAAAAGTAGGAGCATAATAATATATATCTATACAAGTTTATACTTTAATTGTATATATTATTATGCATGTATAGTTTGGTATATGAGATAGAGTCATATTTTGAGATCAAAAAAGGAATTCTTAGTTTAGTTATGGTAATAGGAATTGGAATTGAAGCAACTGGATTCCTATAATATATTTAAGCCAAAGCTAGATAAGCTTATTAATTGAAAAGAATTACATAATTTAGAAATATAATTCCATCTAAACTGAAGAATTAAAATTCATCCCCAAGAGGAGTTTGGACGATAGCCATATAGTAAAAAAATTGTAGATGACTATGACTAATGATTAAGGATACATGGAATTGACTTAGTAATCTAAAATACCTTTGTACCACATTTGTTTGTGAGCTGGCTTAGGACTCTTGATGGAAAACTAGAAATTATTTTTAATTAACTAAATATGATATTACAATAGCTACATCAAAGTGAATACTCTAGTAAGAACTTCCACAAGGAAGTACAATTAATTGATCAACATAAATATTAGTAGTGTGTGTATATTATATACAGGACTTTACATACTTGTATAGTTCCTAGAAATAACCACTAGAGTGTGTGAATCTTTATTGATAATCTGAATAAGAATAATTGAGTATTTACTCAAGTATGATTCTTATGATAAATCTTATTGGACACATTAAGTTTAAAGATGTAATGTACAAGATTTATGATAGATGTACATACATTGATAATGATTTCATACTTTACTAGAAAATTTCCAAAAAAAACTAAAATTAAAATATGGATGTCTATACATTAAAATTTGTAAAGGAACAAAGAAATCCTTTAACAAAGTATTGATTGGAAAGAATAGTAAACAGAATAATCATTAATACCAATGGATATTCTATCAAAAGGAATAATAAGCTTATGATTACTGATAATAGAAGAAATATAAGCACCCATGACAAATTATAAACAAAATTGTAAATTACAATGGGATTGCAAGCCATAGAAAATACAATACATTAGGTGTTGCTATCCATATAAAGCAAAGACAATAATATTTTTTTATTATGGATAACCATACTTAAGAGAATGACCTTTTAATTCAATAAAGACCGGTTTATTGGAAATTATTGAGCCAAGAGGCTCTAAGACCTAGTGTGAATCATTCTACAACCTAGTGTAAATGCCATGTGTAAGTATGTTAATGCTCAATTTGGAGTTGACACATGTCCCTTTTAAATAAAAATAAAATAGTATCTAAGTAGAACAACAATGTTGGTTATAATAAAAAAGAAAAAAAAATATACATGTTTAATTAGTTTTTCCTATGACTTAATATAATTTATTATAAAATAATTAGAAGTAAAAAAAAATATTTGATACTTTTCAAAAGATTTAATGTTGTATAAAATAAAATATACAATGTGGGTTATGAATATAATATTTTAATATCAATTAATTTTGAAGTATAATTAAAATATATTAATAAAAAAAGCTATTTTTGATCTACATGTTGTGTAATCTCTATAGAATTCAAAAATACACTTTAAACATTGACAAATTAGACATTGTTATTTGCACTCTAAAATAAGTTTTTACCTCAAGATTAGATCAGTATTTTAAATGGATCTAGTCTGGTATAAATAAATAGACCCACTACTATATACTTATTATAGATAAACAAAATAATTATAATGTATCTCTTTCAACCAAATCTATAGGTCAGGTAAGAGCAACAAAAAAACCTTTCGATAAAGATAATTAACCACACTACATAGCCTTATGCTTAGCCAAAAACCATTGACAACTATTCTCAAGTATATGGACGAGAGGTAGTTAGTTCGCATGTGCCCATGTAATCCATATGTATGAAAGAAAATAGGAGAACAATAAGTTAAAAATGAGTATAAGAAAGCATGAATATAAGAATGATAGCTATACATTCCTTTAATGAAAACAAATACAATTTTATACCTGGAGATGGACATATTTCCACGCAACCTTGGTACTCTGCCAAATTCAACATAAAACTGGAAATCAAGACATTGATTAGAGAAAACAATGATAACCTACCACATCTCTCTCTCTCTCTCTCTCTCTCTCTCTCTCTCTCTCTCTCTCTCTCTCTCTCTATATATATATATATATATATATATATATATATATATATATATATATATATATATATATATATATATATATATATATATATATATATAAAATTTTGGGTAAAAACCTTGAAGAAGAAAAGGGTAATAAAAGTGTTATTTGCTAAACATACAAATAAGAAACTAGAGAAGACGACTGAACTATAAAGAGAACTATAAAGATACAATGTAGAATTCCAAGTCTGTAAATGCTACAACTATGGTAAATAGACAACACTTGTGTTTTCAGGGGTAAACCTTGGGTTCAAAGAATGATCCAAACCTATAACTGAAAAATGACAGAAATTATAGAAGACTATGTGAACTCTAAAGATACAATGCAAACTTCCAAGTCTGTAATTTCCATAACTATGGTAAATAAACAACACTTCGGTTTCTCAGGGGTAAAACTTGGTTTCGAAGAATGATCCAAACCTATAACTGAAAAATGACAATTTCAAAATGAAACCCTCATTCCAACTTACTAAAAAATGTGAGGCTAATTTTAGGTTTGCTCCATACCTTATTCAAATAAAGAATCTGTAAGTGCGAGGGGAAACAAAATGATAAATACACAATTAATAAGGAAGATATAAAACCCCTCCAAGTGAATTGCCTGGTAAAAGGATGAGGATGGACTGTGTTAACACCCAGGTTGTTCCCTATGACTCCCAAGGGAATACGGCCGGGGTAACCACTAACCAATCTTTGGATCACTGTTTCTAGCCAAACTGTGATCAGAGAGGGCTCTCTCTTTATGATTTGTAACTGTTTATGATAGGGTTTTAGGCTAGCTATTATGCACAGGTTTTGTTTATGTTTTGGTTGAAGAGTTTCTTTTAGGTCTTATGATGTAGTATTCAAAGAGTCAAATATCATTGGGCAATGGAGTCTATGGCTGTATAGGTGTCTAGAAACCTTGAGGTGAACTGGTGCAACTTACAGGGCCATTTGGATACTTCATAGAACAAATTTTGATTTATAACACAAACAGGTGAAAAAACCAGTGAAAGCAATTAAGAATTTTCACTAAAGTATTCGAGTATTTCCACCAAACTAGGTATGAGAAACAGATAGATGCCTCAGGAGCAAAACTTGAATCCTGGGGATGTCTATCACTGTAAAAGATATAGTTTTAAAGTGCAGCAATTAAGAATTACACTTCATTCACTGTATCTGAAGAAAACATGGATAATAGCTCAGATTGAGTTCAGGGTAATCAGTGATTAAATCCTGTAACTATTCTTCTACTTTGCTATTAAGTGTAAAACATTTAAACAATGAAAGAGAACAAAAGGCTCGAAAAACATGTAACACAGAGATTTAAGAAAGACTTATTGTTTTATGAAACACTCTGGAATCCTGCAACATTCACCATTCATCACAATGCATCAAGGTACGCCAAGCTTCAGAAATTCCATTCACCCTTTGTATTATTTCTCTGAGAATTTTACAGCAAATGAGATGCCCAAAATGAAAATAACAACAACCCCTTCAGCTTCTGTGAGGGGTGAATATATACTTGCGATTGTTTACAAAATATCTGAGTTCTAAGTTATCTCAGACTTTAATATTCTCACCAACTTTTGAGATATTATTATCAGAAATTTATTACCGCATTGAATACAAGATAAAGGCGTCTTAATGTTCTGTCAGAAGATATTTTGGCCTTTGGGATCTGCTGAGTCGATTGAGATACTTTGATTAAATGCTGGGGAACCCGACTTTATGGCTTGTACGCTGTATTCTGGGTTTGTCACCTGTGATTATGACTGCTGCTGTGGTGAGTAAATAGCTCTGCTGAGTTGGCTCAGCATCTGTCTCTTCCTTGTAGATTTTATCTATCAAAATTCTGCCTGTGCATGACTGCTCATATACTGGAAAAAATTAGCGCTATAGGTTCTGGCCTGATAAAATTATCTGTGTCAAATTCATCCACTCTTCCTGTGTGGGCAATTGGTGTCTTATGATTGCCCCCAAAGTTTCATCTGCCTCTGTATACTTAAAGAAATTTGGTGGGGTATCAAACAGGTGATCAATTTCATTCATAATAAAGAACATGTTATCCACCCTATCATACAAATTCTGCCCTGTTGCTGGCCCTGTTTCAGCTGAGGTACTGGGTTGTTTTACTATTTGTGCTGCAGCCTGCGTATCAACCCTTTTGATGTAATTTTCCAGAGTAAGCAGCCTTCCTACACTGCTTAATATGCTGGGGAGGCCTCTGTTTTGTAATGCCACAAATCTGTCCAGGAATTTGTTGATCTCGGTCTGCATATCCTGTGTTCTCCTCTCCAGCGTTCCAATTAGGCTTCTTAGTGTCAAGACTCTTTTAACTACTGAAATTGTTTCAGTCCTGTTAGTAATTCCCATGGTGGCTAGTTGAGAGCTAGTTTTGTTATTCAAAATATTGATCATTCTGCTGGCAGCATCTGGCATGTGGCCAAGGCTTGCTCTTGCTCTCTGTACCTCCCTGTTTGCCTTCGTGATGAGTGCTATTTGCTCATCCATAGTCTCAATATACTGCCACTGATTGGTGATGGATCGACCAATGTTGCCCCAGAGGACTGCTTTCAATTCTGCTGTTACTTTTTCTAGTGCAAGCTCTTTTTCTAGTTCAGCTATTCTCTTTTTTAGAGCTTTCACCTCTCTTTCCTTTGCTGCCTCATTCTGCTTGCTTTTGTCAAATTTTTCATTCACCTTGGTCAAAGACCTTTTGACTTCATCAAGCTCTTTCATTTGGGATTCAAGAACTTGGATCTCAGCTTGCAGCTTCTGCATATCCAGAGTAGGAGTTGGCTCTGTTGTTGGTGTAGTTGTTGCTGTAGATGGTGCTGTAGGCCCTGTCTGTTGAGGAGGAGGAGTAGTTGTTGGCTGGACTTCCTCAAGGTTGATTATCACAGGAGGAGGCTGGGAGGGTTGGCCCTCTTCTTTTTGTTTCATAGCTGTCTGTAATGCTGCCTTTGCAGCTTCTGATTGCCCTAGCTGGTCTTGAGTCCGAACCAGCTCCTTGTACAGGGATATCAGTAGATCTGTAGCATCCTTTTCCTGCCTTTGCTGGGCAACTTCATCGGTTTGAGGATGGATGGTAGCTGGAAGCTTGATTTTCTTTCTTAAGGCCGCCAAGTCTGCATCCCTTAGCTTCGAGAGTTCTTGGATACCCTTAACATCTTTAGGATCATGTCCTATTTCTATAATTACCTCTTCCAAGGACTTGATCCTGTTGTCCTTGGCTTGTGATGATGCTCTCTCCAATTCCAGCTGAGATGCTGTGTTATCAAGGCTGCTCTTCAATTTGTAGTTCTCCAACGTTTCATCTGCCAAGGAGGCATACACCATTTCACCAGTTTGTTTATGTAATTCAATCTTATCCATAGGGTGTATGTCTTTGGCCAGAACCTCCATGTTGATTCTTAGGTAATCCGAGGTAGATTGAGGATGCAGCGTTGTGGGCATGAAGTGACTCATGATCATCTTGCCTTCACTTACATCAAAGGCAGACATGAGTCTTTGCTGATTGGTAGGAGCCAGGTTCAGCAAATGATTGTACAGCTGTACTTTAATAGGATCACTCCTCCTCTTAATGTCAATAAATTGCTGTTTGATGCTTGACTGTCCTTCTCTGTGCTGGCTGGAGGAGCTGACCTCTCCTCCCACGGCTCTATCGTGTTCATGCTGAAATGAACTGGCTGAAACTTCTCCACTGGGTGGGCCCATGCCCATTGCTTGCCTCACTGCTATGTCATCCTCTTGAGAGTCATTTAGTCTTTGTCTTTTCTCTCCCCGATTGATGGATGAAGTCAGGGGAGTCTCTCTATCCCTTTTCCTGGTTAAGTCCTCCTTTTGTGGGGTTTGGAGGACTGAAGTATCAACAGTAGTTTCTGCCCTAGGAGGCACTATTGTCTGAGCCTGTTGCTCAGTGGAGCTTGGAGCATCAATCACTTTTTCTTGCTGCAAGGGCTGCTGTTCACTAAATTGTTCCTCTTCCTGTTGCTGCCCGAGTTCCTGCTGCTCCATCTCTTCTTGCTGCTGTAGCAATGTATCCACTTGTTCTTCTGTCAATGGAGGTGGCTGTTTCACCTGCTTCCCTTTATCCTTGCTTGCTGTCTGTGGTGCTTTCTCGGCAGTTTGCTGCTGTGCTGTTGATGATGTAGCAGCTGCTCCAAGTTGCTTTTTGTAGGAGAGGGGCACCTGTCCACAAGTTTCCAAGTCAGCTTCCTTTTGCATATTTCTAGCCTCTCTCTCAAGTAACTCTTCATTAGTAATTTCCTCCTCTAGGGTACCCTCTTCCCAATTTGATGCATTGGCATACTGTTCAATCTCAGGTTGTCTCTTGTGTGCATAGCTACCCAATTTGTATCTAATCCTCCTGAGGGAGATAGAATGATTGGGGTCATAGGGTATCCATTCAAAGCTGGTTTGCAGTCTGAGGCCCTCCAGGATACTGTCTGCCTCCTTCCACCCTTCCTCTTTTCTGTTATATAGGAAAGAACCCAGCTGGCTCCTCACCTTTAGCTGTGACTTCTTGTTCTTGCTCTGAAAATGCAGGTAGTCTGAGTTCCCAAACTGTCTGAAATATTCCAAGGCAAAAAGCCTCATGGGGACATACCTTGGCAACCTGAAAGGGGTCAACTCATAGCCATATATCCTGATGACTGTGTGGTTTTGGTAGAAGTACCAATTACCAATGCTGTAGGACTTATTCAAATGGAGAATTCTTCTCATGTCATCAGTTAGTCTAGGAGGAGGAGTACCATGCAATACTGTCATGACTAGATAAATGAATAAGTCAATAAACTCAGTGTATGTGTAAGGTGATACAGAGGTATGATGAAAAACAGAAGTCCAGAACACAACTGATCTTGGATTTCCCTGGGCATTGAGTTGCTTCAAAGGAAAAGAGAAGGTGGCTGGCTGATAGAACAAGAATAGATGGTATATATATGAAGTATACCTGAATAGTCTTTCCCTCTTCAAGTTCATAAACTGCTCATGGATTTTATCTGCAATGTAGGTTGCATAGTCATAATGTACAGCTAGGGGCTTACCAGGAGAGAATATAGACAGCATTGCCATTAGGCTATCATCCACATCCTCCATTCCCCTGAATCCTAGGACATAACTGATTAAATCCACTAACATCCTGCCCAAATCATTCAAGTAGTGATACCCAATAGGAGGGGTTCTGACTGATTCAGAGCCTGGTCTTACAAACAACTGATTGATTTTAATGATTTGGTCATTTGACAGCTTGGTCCCTTTGTTTATCAAATTCTGCATAAAGATGGGCGTCAATTGCTTGGCAGTTTGGAAGTGCAGCATTCCATTTATACTCTCTGGGGTAATCTGGAACAGGATTGAGCCTGTGGGGCTGATGACAGCTCTTTGGTTTGGGTCATAGCATTCCTGGCAGCTGTAGATCAGTTCTGGCATAGGATTTACTTGGGGAAGGTTGTAGATGGGCAAATTTGAGTCCCAAATTCCCAAGATGTCTGCCCCACTCAGGTGCTGGGCTTTTAACTCATTCATCATCTGGATATTGTATTTGGTTCCCATAGGGAACCAGTCCAGCATTTGGTAATCCATGTCTCCCAGAGCTTTCCATGCTAATTCCTGGTGAGGAGCATTGAGGGGCTTGATATTTAGAGCAATAGGAGTCTCCATGATTCTTTGAAGTTCAACAATTGTAATAAAGTGGCTTGTAAAAGCACCAGCACAGAACAGAAGTGCTTTTTGTAAGAATAGTCGTGAAATTTAAGTATCAGAGGAGGAGTTTATACAACAGCAATTGAAATACTGCTTATACTAGGAGCCAAGGCTACTGTGGGTGTCACTATGCCCTCTTTCAGCGGGTGAATTGAGGTCAATAAGGAATTTGCCGGGAATACGCAGTGAACACTGTTTTTGAGTGAAATTACAGGTATTATGGCTTGGCTGGTGTTTTTAGACTTCACAGTTACAATTGTGGACGTGCAGAGGGAAATGGGCGGTGCAAATATAGTTTGTAAGGTGTCCTTAGCCTTCTGAGCAACTTAAATTTCAATAACAGTCGTATGGAGGGCAGAACAACGGTAAATACCTGTTAATAGACGAACAGAGGTTGCGCAGGCGTGCACGGTTGCTGCTGAGGAGGTCGCCCGGGTTAACTCAGCAGGTTGGCGGAAATTCGAACGTAAACGGTCATGCAGAGAGAACAGTGGCGACAAGAGTGAAAAGTGAGAAAAACACGGCTTTTTTGGGTTAATATGGACTTTTTTACCATTTTGGCGCTTTTTAGTGATGACGTCAGCATGACATCATTGGCGGGTCAAGGTGAGGTGACGTCAGCTGACGTCATCGGGTGACGTGGCGGTAGACTATTGGGCCAAGGGGGCGATGAGGTGGCAGCCATGTCAGCGGCCAGGTGGACGAATAGCAGGGGCGAGTACAAGCGAACGTGACGTGGCGATGCGTTGGCGGAAAACAGTTTGCGGTTAGGACCGTAGCGGTTACGGTTAGGGCTAGCCGCTACGGTCTCTCGGGGCGGTTTAGGTACGGTCTCAGAACTGTCAGACCCGGCTCCGAGAGTCCTTAACGTTTGACGCGTGGAGAAGCCCTGACGTGACGCAACATCACCTTCTCGGGCGGTAAAGGACGGCTACAGGGGCAGCTCCGATATCGCTGTGGATCGTCGGATCTCAGAGACTTGATCCGACGGTGGGTGGAGCGGCAACTTGCTTAGGTTATATGCGCGGCGGAAACTTTGGGTTTATGGGTTTTTCATTGGTTTTTTGAATGTTTTCCATTTAACAAATAATGCGCTAACCTTTGGAAATGCGCCAGAGGCGGGTTTTTGACTTTGGTAACTTTTGCAAAGGATTTAAAGGCATAAGAGGTTTTATAAGGGTTTATTCAATGCAAAGGGTAGTTTGAGGAGCGAGTTGGTTTGTAGCAAGGGGGAGTGGGGTGGGACAGGTTCACCAAAGTGACCAGAGGTCATTTTGGTCCCTTCTGAAGAACATATGGCTATAATGCCAAAGGAAGGGGTATTTATAAGATTTTGGGGCTTTATACACCATAGTGTTAGTATTATTAGGGGAAGGGTAAGATAAGGGAGCTATATAGTAGAATTAGAGGTTAATATGAATGAGAGGAGCAAATGAAGGGGATTTTACTGAGTTTATGTAAAGTTGATTTAGTTTTGAGAGTAGATCAAAATGAAAAGATCTTAGACAGGACATGTGGCTTCTGAAAGAACAAGAACCATCATAAAACCATGATCTCTCTTCATAAATCTCAGCTAAAGAAAGGGAGTGTTAGTAATGGAATAGAGGGGAAGAGGGAGGTTAGTTATGCTCCTTGCTGTAATTTGATGGAATTAACCACTTTGTCTATTGATAGATTTTTGCCTTGGCAAAACACCTCTTGACATATGTGCAATGGTGAAAATACCCTTTCTGCAACCACAACTGCCTACCCAGCTATTTCCTAGCATTTTTTGTTTCTCCTTAGAGGGTGCATTTGGACTTGCAAACCCTTGCTTGCCTTTTCTTTTCTTTGGCTTTTTCTTTTTTCTTTTCTATCTACTTCTAACCTTATTTCTTCCAAGGTCCCAGATTAAGCTGTTGGGAACCTTTACTCCTCTACCTAAACTACTTGCCTGCCAAGATTAAGCAGTTTGGACAGACTTCTTTCTCTATTCTATAACTCAAAATTGAAACATGGCATGATCCAGTTTAAACTGTTGAATCATCCACAAAATTGAAATAAAGGTCTTCAATATTTGAAACAGATTACACACCTCTTGTTCTCTAGGAAATATGGGATCTTTGTAATACCAAAGCAGAGCATATTTGGACTTTCCTTGGCCAATCATGAAATATGAAACCTATTAGTATAGGTATCCAACAGTGGCTCCACATGGGGATGGTTTTTCTTCTGAAAGACCAAGAACAGCAGGTCAGATTGCCTTGTTCTTTGACTGCCCATCCCAGTCTTTGAAATTTGCTGCAAAAATGTGTCAAAATTGTGTGCTTTTTTCTTGGAAGACCTCTGATTCTACTTGCCTCTAGCTGTTTGGTGAATCACTTGGGAAAACTGCTTTTTACAATCTAAAACAGAAAACAATATGTACATCTGCATATATACAATGAATCCTTGGATTCCACTCATAGTGAACAGTCAAAGTAGTGCTTCAGCATCCTGCCATTGACAGGACCTTCATCCAAGTCAGTTTCAGTCAAACTTTTGAGGAAGTAGGTGTTATTACCTTGCACTGCTTGGACAGCAAATGGTCCTTTCCATAAAGAGTCAAACTTTCCATGTTTCCCTTTCTCTTCTCTTCTTGCATCCCACTTTAAAACTTTGTCCCCTATATTGAAATCTTCTGCTTTGGTTCTTCTATCAAAGGCCTTTTTCAGTTTCTCTTGTAGTATCTGTACTCTGCTGAAAACTTGTTCTCTGGTCTGTTGTAAACAAATTATCTGGTTAATCCTTCTTTGCATGTCATTTGGCTCTGCTTGGCTTTCTTGCAGAAGTTTCATAACCGACACTCCTAGTGATGACGGAAATCTGGCCTCTAATCCATAGACTAACTCATATGGGCTGGTCCCAATTGATCTTTTAGTTGTTAGTCTGTCTGCCCATAAAGCATTTACTAGTTTCTTATGCCAGTTCTTTTTGTTCTCTTCCAGCACTTTCTTTATGATATTTATCAAACTTTTGTTTGATGATTCAGCAAGGCCATTTCCTTGAGGATAGTAAGCCGTAGAATGGCCCAAAATAATGTGAAATTTATGGCAGAAGTTCACCATTTTCTTGGATCTGAAGGCAGCAGCGTTGTCTGTTATTATCTTGTCCGGACAGCCAAATCTAGCCAGTATATTGTTTTCCAAAAACTGAATAATTACTGAATCATTTGCTTGTCTGCATGGGGCAGCTTCAATCCACTTGGTGAAGTAGTCTGTTGCTGTTAAAATCCATCTGTGTTGCCCTGAAGATGAGGGATGAATTTCCCCAATGAAATCCAAGCCCCATTGTTGAAAAGGTCTCTCTGTTGCAATGGGCTTCAAAGGAAGTGGCAGCAACTGTCTTTTGCCTTCAAATAGTTGGCATTTGTGGCATGAGGCTGTAAATTTCTTAACCTCAGAGAACATAATGGGCCAGTAGTACCCAGCCCTCAATATCTTGTCCACAGTGGACTTCCAGTACAAATGTCCACCGCAATCTCCAGCATGGAAATCTTGCATGATTTTGTTAGTTTCATTCTCTATTAGACAGTGCAGCAAGATACCTTCATGGTTTTTCCAAAGTAAATTTCCATCCATCACACAAAATCTAGATGTTTTCAATTTTAGGAACCTACACTTAGTTCTGGACAGTCCTGGGGGAGCACACAGGTTTTGTAACACAGCAGATATCAGAGTACCAGGGAGATTGTTCAAAGGCTACATTGATCTTTGGAGTCGCCAGCTCTGTTTCACTGTCCAGTTGATTGATATCTAAGGCTTGGAAATTTGCTTCTGTCATTAATTTGGCCAAACCTTGCCCTTTTATCAGCTTTGTAGGTTTTATTTCAATGTCAAATTCTAGTATATTGGCAATCCATTTTCCTCTTCTGCCCTCTAAGTTTTCTTGGGTGAGAATGTCTTTGACAATAGGACTTGGTACATAAGCCACAACATGGGAGTAAAGGATGTAAATCCTAAAGTCTTTAATAGCTTTGATCAAAGCATAGGCTTGTTTCTCCATAATTTGGTACTTTAGAGTGGCATCTCTGAGAGCTCTGCTGAAAAAAGCAATAGGTTTCTCACTCCCGTGGTCATCTTTCTGTAATAAAACAGCAGCAATAGTATGTTGGGAGGCAAAGGAGAAAATGATAAAGTCTCTGTCAAACTGTGGATTGGTTAACACTGGGGTTTGAGTCAAGGCCAATTTTATGCTTTCAAAGGCTTGTTTTGCTTCAACAGTCCATTTGACCTTTGAATCTTTCTTTAGCATATTGTTTAGTAATCTGATTAATTCTGCTAAATTCGGGATAAACCTTCTTAAAAAATTGATTTTCCCTAAGAATCCTTGCAATTCCTTGACATTCCTTGGATGAGGCATTTGTAGGATAGCTTGTATCCTATCTGGATCAATTCTTATGCCATCTTTTGAAATAATGTGTCCTAAGAGTTTCCCTTCTTCCAAGCCAAATAATGACTTCTTGGGGTTTAAGGAAATGCCATATTTCCTGCATGCTATGAAAATCTGTCTCAAATGTTTCAAGTGTTCTTGGTCTGATTTTGAAAAGGGTGTAAGATCATCTAGGTAAATGACCAAGAAGTCATGAATTTCTTTTGCAAAAGCAATGTCCATTGCTCTTTGAAACGTTGCCCCTGCATTTTTCAATCCAAAGGGCATTTTCACATACTTGAAAGTTCCCCATGGGGTTGTAAATGCAGTTTTGTCTTGATCATCAGGGTGTACTAGGATTTGGTTAAAGCCTGAGAATCCATCAAGCAATGATATCCTTGAAGCCCCTACTACTCTTTGAAGAATATGATCCATTTTGGGTAAAGGGTAGTTATCTTTGAGTGATACTTGATTCAAATTCCTTAAGTCTACACAAAGTCTAATCTCACCAGTTTTCTTTCTTGTAGGGACCAAATTTGAAATCCACTCAGAGAACCTGATTGGTGCTATGATACCAGCTTTGAACATTTTATGTAATTCTTTTTCAATGGAAGGAAGGAGCACAGGATTGATTCTTCTCAATTTCTGTTTGAATGGTTTTTGATTAGGCTTGAGGGGAATGGTATGCTGGATAACAGAGGTATCATAGGACTTTAGATCCTCATAACCCCAAGCAAAAACATCTTGAAACTCTTTAAAGAGGTCAATATATTTGGGTTTTTGATCAGGGGGCAAAGCAGCAGATAGTTTTATTATTTTAGGCTTGTCAGTGGTACCAATGTTGCATTCTTCAATTGCTGCATCTAATGGCTGCATCTTTGGTTTCCTGGGGACATCATTTGAGTCAAAAATGTCCTCTAGTGGGGTAAGGCCTGCTGGAAGGAAATTGTCTTTGAGTTGTATGATTTCATCTTCAGCGTTGCTCACCTCTTCACAGTCAATTTGGTGAATTTGCTGAATGTTTTCATTGTCGAAAATGGTTGGACTCAGTAATTGTTTTGCTGTTCTAGGTGACATTGGGTGAGCAGACTGTTGAAACTGTATTTGTGATGGACTTGCTTCCTCAAGTATTTGTGATTGACTTGCTCCATCAAGATCAATATTTAATCCTATGAACTCTTGTTGCAAGGTCAAGAAATTGTTTATTTGCATGTCATCCTCAAATACTTGCCATTCTTTAACATTGTTTGGAATAGAGGGTCTGTATTTGACCTCGGCTGTGAAACAATTATTGGGTTCTAATGGGAATTTGAAGGTGCTGGCAAACGTTGCCAAGCTGTGTGCATGGAGATTGTGGCCCCTTGAAATTTTTGTGATAACAAACTCAGAGAAGGTTTCTAATATTTCAATTACAGCAGACCTGTAGGACCTCAATCTTTTGTCATTGGTGACAAAATGTCCTTTCACTTGTTGAATTACTAGATCAGAGTCTCCCATAATGGAGAGTTTAGGAGCTTGTAGTGATTTTGCTAGCTTTAGGCCCAGCAAGAGAGCTTCATATTCTGCCATGTTGTTAGTGCACCTAAAATTCAATCTGTAAGCCCTGCCTTCCGCATAGCCTTTCTCTTTGTTATATATCCACACTCCAGCTCCTGCCCCTAACTTGTTGACTGACCCATCAAATTCTAGGACCCACAGGATATCTTGCTGAACAGAAGATTTAAAGTTCTGTTCATGAGATGGCAATGTGAGCAGGAGTTGGGGTTTCTTCCCCCATTTGTTTTCTAGGACAGCTTTATCATTTGTTTGACAATCTTTAACGACTAGAGGAGGGTTAATGTGTATTGTTGGGCTGATTGATGTTTGGCAGGTGCTACTTGTCTGATCAATGTTTTGTTCTTGTATGAGTGTTTCGGTCCTAATCTCATTGTTTGAAAGGTCTGCGCTATCATTGAAAAGGATGAAGGAGTCTATGTCCGAATGGACAGCATATATTGGAAAATTTTGAGGCTTTTCTTCACTGCTGACCATATACTTCATGAGTGTTTCCCTATAAAGTCTTTTTGGTTGCCCAAAGACAGAAATAGTTGCATATGACATGTCTAATTGCAGGGAGCCTTGGAGCTTGGCTCCCCATGATCTTGATAACAGCATCCCATATTTGGGTGGGATATCAGCAACTACAACATCCATTAGAATAGTCTTGTTGGGATATTGAACCAGAGACACACACAAATCTTTTATTAGGCCTAAACATTTGACTTGGCTGGAATCAAAAGAAAACAGGTCTTTGTATGGTCTTGTTATATCCAAGTTCAATCTTTCCATGACTGCTTTTGGCATAAGGTTGTGAGAGGCACCTGAGTCAAACATTGCATTGTGCAGTATTTTATCATGAACATGCAAGCTGACATAAAAAGGTAAAACCCCTGTGACTACTGTTTTTCCATCTACCTCTGGGCCAAACAGTAATTCTGGAGTGTCATCTAGCACATTTACATCATCTTTGCTATTAGTGAGTTGAAGGGAGTTCTTTATCTGCTGCTTGTATATGTCATGCTTGGCTAGCTCTGAGAGGGGGATTGCTATCTTTAACTTGCCAATCTCTGTACCTAGGTCAAAAGGTTTGTCAACTTGGGTTTTAGAGTCACGGATAGCAGTCTTTTCTTTGTTCCCTAAATCTTCTTGTTGGATTTCATCTTGATTTTGAAACCTGCCCCTCATACTCATGTCTTGAGGGGTAATGTTCGGATTTGGGTGGGAGGACGAGGTTGCCGTGGGCTGTTGTAGTGGGGACAGTAGTTCAGTAACCTCCTCAACCACTACTTCTTTTGTAGGCACGTTTGTGTTGTGATTAGGTTCTGTGACCATGGTTTCTTTGGACTGTTGTTTCTCCTTTGCCTTTTCAGGCTGATTTACATTTACAGTCCTACTCCTTAGTTTATATTGTTTATGGACTTCATAGACAGCAGTGTCATACCCTTGTTTAAAGTCAAAGGATTCTCCTGATTTAGTTTGGAATGTTTTGCTTTCATCCTCCTCATGGTCTTCTTGTGTTAAGAAAACATGGGTTTTACCATCCAGACCCATTAAGTTAATTTCAGGATCTTCATTGAGCTGATTGTCTGTGGAAGTTTCTGCATAGTTTTCTTGAAAAGGGGGTCTAATATCCTGGTCAGCACTTGTTTTTCCTATGTTTGGGTTCTGATTTCTCCTAAAATTTGGGTTTCTAGGAGGGTTGCTTTGTGATGCTTCCCATGATGATTTTCTTTCAACATATTCCACTCTTTCACCCAATCTCTTCATGCTGTTTAGTATTGCATCCAGCTTCTCATCAAAACCTGAGGGCTCTTCTCTGAAGCCAGCCTTCTTTTCCAGCTTTGCCCTGTTTCTCTTGGCAATTAGGTTAGCCTCTACAGTGACTGCAACTCTTTGAGCTTCTGCAAGGGTTGGAGGATCTCTTTCTTTCAGCTGATAGGCCATATCAGAGTCAAAACCGTCAGGGAAGTTATACAGGGCCAAATCAGGAGGGGGCCTTAAGTTCTGGGGGATAGCATTATATACATTGTTAAACCTAGCACAATATTCCAAAACTGTTTCTTGGGGACCTCTTTTAATAGTGTTATATTCACCGAGTATGTGGAGTGGATCTTTCTTTTTCTCCCATCTGTTGGTAAACTCTTGGTACAGGACCTCAGGGGTTGCAATGGAATTTGCATTCAGGGATCTAAACCAAGTTCTGACATCCCCAGTTAAGCTTTGAACAAAAATTCTCATCCTGACACTGTCATCATCTATTTCATAGGTCTCAAAGTGGTCTTGCATCTTCTTAGCATGCTGGACAGCTGTCAAAGGGCCATGGGAGTCAAAAAATGAGATTTTGGTTTGGTAGTCTTGGGGTAGAGCTGGAGCATTGGCTGGTATCTGCAGAGGTGCATATCTGTTAGCCATGTTTATGGGGTTTATGGGGTTAATAGGAACAAATGGGACAGCTGGGATTACAGGTGTAACAGGGTTAATAGGATGGGTAACAAGCGGGGGGCTGGTTAAAAGAGTATGTGCAGATGGTGAAGATGGAAGAGGAGGACTTTGAGGGGTTGATGATGAACTAGGGGAATTAGGTGTGGAACGGAAAAGGACTTTGCAAGGAGTTGGAATGAGGATAGGTTGGTCTGAACTTATATCTGAATCAGCAGGCTTCTCCTGCTTTTGCTGTCTCCTTATGTTCTTTGGAATGATATTTGGATTATCAACAATGATGGGTTGATTAGGGTCAGGGTTTGCCCTAGTGTGCCTTGGGTTTCTTTTGGGAGCCAGCTTCTAATTATTCCTTTAGAACTTGTATACAAGGTTTATATATTCAAGGACTGGATGAAAATTTTGGAATGGCTATATATTTTCCAAAGCTAGGATTAAGATTCCCTAACTAGCTCTTCCTTCAAGCTGTCCCTGTGTTAGAGAAACAGTTCTAAGGCCTCTTGGCTAATTTCAGGCTTGATGGCAGCTTTGGGAGATAGATAGTAATTGAAAAATTTTAGGAATTCCCCAGTGGAGTCGCCAATTATGTTAACACCCAGGTTGTTCCCTATGACTCCCAAGGGAATACGGCCGGGGTAACCACTAACCAATCTTTGGATCACTGTTTCTAGCCAAACTGTGATCAGAGAGGGCTCTCTCTTTATGATTTGTAACTGTTTATGATAGGGTTTTAGGCTAGCTATTATGCACAGGTTTTGTTTATGTTTTGGTTGAAGAGTTTCTTTTAGGTCTTATGATGTAGTATTCAAAGAGTCAAATATCATTGGGCAATGGAGTCTATGGCTGTATAGGTGTCTAGAAACCTTGAGGTGAACTGGTGCAACTTACAGGGCCATTTGGATACTTCATAGAACAAATTTTGATTTATAACACAAACAGGTGAAAAAACCAGTGAAAGCAATTAAGAATTTTCACTAAAGTATTCGAGTATTTCCACCAAACTAGGTATGAGAAACAGATAGATGCCTCAGGAGCAAAACTTGAATCCTGGGGATGTCTATCACTGTAAAAGATATAGTTTTAAAGTGCAGCAATTAAGAATTACACTTCATTCACTGTATCTGAAGAAAACATGGATAATAGCTCAGATTGAGTTCAGGGTAATCAGTGATTAAATCCTGTAACTATTCTTCTACTTTGCTATTAAGTGTAAAACATTTAAACAATGAAAGAGAACAAAAGGCTCGAAAAACATGTAACACAGAGATTTAAGAAAGACTTATTGTTTTATGAAACACTCTGGAATCCTGCAACATTCACCATTCATCACAATGCATCAAGGTACGCCAAGCTTCAGAAATTCCATTCACCCTTTGTATTATTTCTCTGAGAATTTTACAGCAAATGAGATGCCCAAAATGAAAATAACAACAACCCCTTCAGCTTCTGCGAGGGGTGAATATATACTTGCGATTGTTTACAAAATATCTGAGTTCTAAGTTATCTCAGACTTTAATATTCTCACCAACTTTTGAGATATTATTATCAGAAATTTATTACCGCATTGAATACAAGATAAAGGCATCTTAATGTTCTGTCAGAAGATATTTTGGCCTTTGGGATCTGCTGAGTCGGTTGAGATACTTTGATTAAATGCTGGGGAACCCGACTTTATGGCTTGTACGCTGTATTCTGGGTTTGTCACCTGTGATTGTGACTGCTGCTGTGGTGAGTAAATAGCTCTGCTGAGTTGGCTCAGCATCTGTCTCTTCCTTGTAGATTTTATCTATCAAAATTCTGCCTGTGCATGACTGCTCATATACTGGAAAAAATTAGCGCTACAGGTTCTGGCCTGATAAAATTATCTGTGTCAAATTCCTCCACTCTTCCTGTGTGGGCAATTGGTGTCTTATGATTGCCCCAAAGTTTCATCTGCCTCTGTATACTTAAAGAAATTTGGTGGGGTATCAAACAGGTGATCAATTTCATTCATAATAAAGAACAGGTTATCCACCCTATCATACAAATTCTGCCCTGTTGCTGGCCCTGTTTCAGCTGAGGTACTGGGTTGTTTTGCTATTTGTGCTGCAGCCTGCGTATCAACCCTTTTGATGTAATTTTCCAGAGTAAGCAGCCTTCCTACACTGCTTAATATGCTGGGGAGGCCTCTGTTTTGTAATGCCACAAATCTGTCCAGGAATTTGTTGATCTCGGTCTGCATATCCTGTGTTCTCCTCTCCAGCGTTCCAATTAGGCTTCTTAGTGTCAAGACTCTTTTAACTACTGAAATTGTTTCAGTCCTGTTAGTAATTCCCATGGTGGCTAGTTGAGAGCTAGTTTTGTTATTCAAAATATTGATCATTCTGCTGGCAGCATCTGGCATGTGGCCAAGGCTTGCTCTTGCTCTCTGTACCTCCCTGTTTGCCTTCGTGATGAGTGCTATTTGCTCATCCATAGTCTCAATATACTGCCACTGATTGGTGATGGATCGACCAATGTTGCCCCAGAGGACTGCTTTCAATTCTGCTGTTACTTTTTCTAGTGCAAGCTCTTTTTCTAGTTCAGCTATTCTCTTTTTTAGAGCTTTCACCTCTCTTTCCTTTGCTGCCTCATTCTGCTTGCTTTTGTCAAATTTTTCATTCACCTTGGTCAAAGACCTTTTGACTTCATCAAGCTCTTTCATTTGGGATTCAAGAACTTGGATCTCAGCTTGCAGCTTCTGCATATCCAGAGTAGGAGTTGGCTCTGTTGTTGGTGTAGTTGTTGCTGTAGATGGTGCTGTAGGCCCTGTCTGTTGAGGAGGAGGAGTAGTTGTTGGCTGGACTTCCTCAAGGTTGATTATCACAAGAGGAGGCTGGGAGGGTTGGCCCTCTTCTTTTTGTTTCATAGCTGTCTGTAATGCTGCCTTTGCAGCTTCTGATTGCCCTAGCTGGTCTTGAGTCCGAACCAGCTCCTTGTACAGGGATATCAGTAGATCTGTAGCATCCTTTTCCTGCCTTTGCTGGGCAACTTCATCGGTTTGAGGATGGATGGTAGCTGGAAGCTTGATTTTCTTTCTTAAGGCCGCCAAGTCTGCATCCCTTAGCTTCAAGAGTTCTTGGATACCCTTAACATCTTTAGGATCATGTCCTATTTCTATAATTACCTCTTCCAAGGACTTGATCCTGTTGTCCTTGGCTTGTGATGATGCTCTCTCCAATTCCAGCTGAGATGCTGTGTTATCAAGGCTGCTCTTCAATTTGTAGTTCTCCAACGTTTCATCTGCCAAGGAGGCATACACCATTTCACCAGTTTGTTTATGTAATTCAATCTTATCCATAGGGTGTATGTCTTTGGCCAGAACCTCCATGTTGATTCTTAGGTAATCCGAGGTAGATTGAGGATGCAGCGTTGTGGGCATGAAGTGACTCATGATCATCTTGCCTTCACTTACATCAAAGGCAGACATGAGTCTTTGCTGATTGGTAGGAGCCAGGTTCAGCAAATGATTGTACAGCTGTACTTTAATAGGATCACTCCTCCTCTTAATGTCAATAAATTGCTGTTTGATGCTTGACTGTCCTTCTCTGTGCTGGCTGGAGGAGCTGACCTCTCCTCCCACGGCTCTATCGTGTTCATGCTGAAATGAACTGGCTGAAACTTCTCCACTGGGTGGGCCCATGCCCATTGCTTGCCTCACTGCTATGTCATCCTCTTGAGAGTCATTTAGTCTTTGTCTTTTCTCTCCCCGATTGATGGATGAAGTCAGGGGAGTCTCTCTATCCCTTTTCCTGGTTAAGTCCTCCTTTTGTGGGGTTTGGAGGACTGAGGTATCAACAGTAGTTTCTGCCCTAGGAGGCACTATTGTCTGAGCCTGTTGCTCAGTGGAGCTTGGAGCATCAATCACTTTTTCTTGCTGCAAGGGCTGTTGTTCACTAAATTGTTCCTCTTCCTGTTGCTACCCGAGTTCCTGCTGCTCCATCTCTTCTTGCTGCTGTAGCAATGTATCCACTTGTTCTTCTGTCAATGGAGGTGGCTGTTCCACCTGCTTCCCTTTATCCTTGCTTGCTGTCTGTGGTGCTTTCTCGGCAGTTTGCTGCTGTGCTGTTGATGATGTAGCAGCTGCTCCAAGTTGCTTTTTGTAGGAGAGGGGCACCTGTCCACAAGTTTCCAAGTCAGCTTCCTTTTGCATATTTCTAGCCTCTCTCTCAAGTAACTCTTCATTAGTAATTTCCTCCTCTAGGGTACCCTCTTCCCAATTTGATGCATTGGCATACTGTTCAATCTCGGGTTGTCTCTTGTGTGCATAGCTACCCAATTTGTATCTAATCCTCCTGAGGGAGATAGAATGATTGGGGTCATAGGGTATCCATTCAAAGCTGGTTTGCAGTCTGAGGCCCTCCAGGATACTGTCTGCCTCCTTCCACCCTTCCTCTTTTCTGTTATATAGGAAAGAACCCAGCTGGCTCCTCACCTTTAGCTTTGACTTCTTGTTCTTGCTCTGAAAATGCAGGTAGTCTGAGTTCCCAAACTGTCTGAAATATTCCAAGGCAAAAAGCCTCATGGGGACATACCTTGGCAACCTAAAGGGGTCAACTCACAGCCATATATCCTGATGACTGTGTGGTTTTGGTAGAAGTACCAATTACCAATGCTGTAGGACTTATTCAAATGGAGAATTCTTCTCATGTCATCAGTTAGTCTAGGAGGAGGAGTACCATGCAATACTGTCATGACTGGATAAATGAATAAGTCAATAAACTCAGTGTATGTGTAAGGTGATACAGAGGTATGATGAAAAACAGAAGTCCAGAACACAACTGATCTTGGATTTCCCTGGGCATTGAGTTGCTTCAAAGGAAAAGAGAAGGTGGCTGGCTGATAGAACAAGAATAGATGGTATATATATGAAGTATACCTGAATAGTCTTTCCCTCTTCAAGTTCATAAACTGCTCATGGATTTTATCTGCAATGTAGGTTGCATAGTCATAATGTACAGCTGGGGGCTTACCAGGAGAGAATATAGACAGCATTGCCATTAGGCTATCATCCACATCCTCCATTCCCCTGAATCCTAGGACATAACTGATTAAATCCACTAACATCCTGCCCAAATCATTCAAGTAGTGATACCCAATAGGAGGGGTTCTGACTGATTCAGAGCCTGGTCTTACAAACAACTGATTGATTTTAATGATTTGGTCATTTGACAGCTTGGTCCCTTTGTTTATCAAATTCTGCATAAAGATCGGGGTCAATTGCTTGGCAGTTTCGAAGTGCAGCATTCCATTTATACTCTCTGGGGTAATCTGGAACAGGATTGAGCCTGTGGGGCTGATGACAGCTCTTTGGTTTGGGTCATAGCATTCCTGGCAGCTGTAGATCAGTTCTGGCATAGGATTTACTTGGGGAAGGTTGTAGATGGGCAAATTTGAGTCCCAAATTCCCAAGATGTCTGCCCCACTCAGGTGCTGGGCTTTTAACTCATTCATCATCTGGATATTGTATTTGGTTCCCATAGGGAACCAGTCCAGCATTTGGTAATCCATGTCTCCCAGAGCTTTCCATGCTAATTCCTGGTGAGGAGCATTGAGGGGCTTGATATTTAGAGCAATAGGAGTCTCCATGATTCTTTGAAGTTCAACAATTGTAATAAAGTGGCTTGTAAAAGCACCAGCACAGAACAGAAGTGCTTTTTGTAAGAATAGTCGTGAAATTTAAGTATCAGAGGAGGAGTTTATACAGCAGCAATTGAAATACTGCTTATACTAGGAGCCAAGGCTACTGTGGGTGTCACTATGCCCTCTTTTAGCGGGTGAATTGAGGTCAACAAGGAATTTGCCGGGAATACGCAGTGAACGCTATTTTTGAGTGAAATTACAGGTATTATGGCTTGGCTGGTGTTTTTAGACTTCACAGTTAAAATTGTGGACGTGCAGAGGGAAATGGGCGGTGCAAATATAGTTTGTAAGGTGTCCTTAGCCTTCTGAGCAACTTAAATTTCAATAACAGTCGTATGGAGGGCAGAACAACGGTAAATACCTGTTAATAGACGAACAGAGGTTGCGCAGGCGTGCACGGTTGCTGCTGAGGAGGTCGCCCGGGTTAACTCAGCAGGTTGGCGGAAATTCGAACGTAAACGGTCATGCAGAGAGAACAGTGGTGACAGGAGTGAAAAGTGAGAAAAACACGGCTTTTTTGGGTTAATATGGACTTTTTTACCATTTTGGCGCTTTTTAGTGATGACGTCAGCATGACATCATTGGCGGGTCAAGGTGAGGTGACGTCAGCTGACGTCATCGGGTGACGTGGCGGTAGACTATTGGTCCAAGGGGGCGATGAGGTGGCAGCCATGTCAGCGGCCAGGTGGACGAATAGCAGGGGCGAGTACAAGCGAACGTGACGTGGCGATGCGTTGGCGGAAAACAGTTGGCGGTTAGGACCGTAGCGGTTACGGTTAGGGCTAGCCGCTACGGTCTCTCGGGGCGGTTTAGGTACGGTCTCAGAACTGTCAGACCCGGCTCCGAGAGTCCTTAACGTTTGACGCGTGGAGAAGCCCTGACGTGACGCAACGTCACCTTCTCGGGCGGTAAAGGACGGCTACAGGGGCAGCTCCGATATCGCTGTGGATCGTCGGATCTCAGAGACTTGATCCGACGGTGGGCGGAGCGGCAACTTGCTTAGGTTATATGCGCGGCGGAAACTTTGGGTTTATGGGTTTTTCATTGGTTTTTTGAATGTTTTCCATTTAACAAATAATGCGCTAACCTTTGGAAATGCGCCAGAGGCGGGTTTTTGACTTTGGTAACTTTTGCAAAGGATTTAAAGGCATAAGAGGTTTTATAAGGGTTTATTCAATGCAAAGGGTAGTTTGAGGAGCGAGTTGGTTTGTAGCAAGGGGGAGTGGGGTGGGACAGGTTCACCAAAGTGACCAGAGGTCATTTTGGTCCCTTCTGAAGAACATATGGCTATAATGCCAAAGGAAGGGGTATTTATAAGATTTTGGGGCTTTATACACCATAGTGTTAGTATTATTAGGGGAAGGGTAAGATAAGGGAGCTATATAGTAGAATTAGAGGTTAATATGAATGAGAGGAGCAAATGAAGGGGATTTTACTGAGTTTATGTAAAGTTGATTTAGTTTTGA
The DNA here is from genome assembly GCA_031772625.1 of Pinus tabuliformis. Classification (NCBI taxonomy): domain Eukaryota; kingdom Viridiplantae; phylum Streptophyta; class Pinopsida; order Pinales; family Pinaceae; genus Pinus; species Pinus tabuliformis. Next base: position 1,106,398,344 of record CM062811.1, read on the forward strand.
GAGTAGATCAAAATGAAAAGATCTTAGACAGGACATGTGGCTTCTGAAAGAACAAGAACCATCATAAAACCATGATCTCTCTTCATAAATCTCAGCTAAACAAAGGGAGTGTTAGTAATGGAATAGAGGGGAAGAGGGAGGTTAGTTATGCTCCTTGCTGTAATTTGATAGAATTAACCACTTTGTCTATTGATAGATTTTTGCCTTGGCAAAACACCTCTTGACATATGTGCAATGGTGAAAATACCCTTTCTGCAACCACAACTGCCTACCCAGCTATTTCCCTAGCATTTTTTGTTTCTCCTTAGAGGGTGCATTTGGACTTGCAAACCCTTGCTTGCCTTTTCTTTTCTTTGGCTTTTTCTTTTTTCTTTTCTATCTACTTCTAACCTTATTTCTTCCAAGGTCCCAGATTAAGCTGTTGGGAACCTTTACTCCTCTACCTAAACTACTTGCCTGCCAAGATTAAGCAGTTTGGACAGACTTCTTTCTCTATTCTATAACTCAAAATTGAAACATGGCATGATCCAGTTTAAACTGTTGAATCATCCACAAAATTGAAATAAAGGTCTTCAATATTTGAAACAGATTACACACCTCTTGTTCTCTAGGAAATATGGGATCTTTGTAATACCAAAGCAGAGCATATTTGGACTTTCCTTGGCCAATCATGAAATATGAAACCTATTAGTATAGGTATCCAACAGACTGAGCACTAATGGAATATGTCAACAAAAGATCTGTCTTCGTTCTAGAGGATAGAAAAATTCATCCCCTACATTTTGTCTATAAGGAATAAACGCATGAGTTAAGTGAGCAACCAAAGAAAGGAAATGGTCGATAGATATCAAATGGATAAAGTGGAAACTATAGCATCAGTAAGTCTCACCTCCTATTGCAGAGAGTATTCCTCTAGATAGACACGTTAATGCCTTGAACGAATAAGATTAACATTGGAAAAAGGGAGGAATGACATCCATGATAACCACTGGCACTCAGCATAGAGTCAAGCGGTGCTATGGCCACCTAAAACCAAACAAAATAAACCAAATGAGATTTTGGTTAGGGGTTTAGACACTATTGAATCCCTAACAGATCTCAACCATTCGATTGCTAGGTTAACTTCAAAACTTGATTTGAAAAGGATGCTTTGTGGGTGAAAACAGGTGTAGCCACATGGTCTTGAAATATGTGGCATATTCTTGGTGCACCATATGTATTGGAGGACCCACTTTACTATCATGCATTTATGAACCAAGTAAATGAAATCTTGGGTCCATAGATTTTGAACCTTGGCAATAAACGATTAAACATCAATAACATGTGGTTCAATAAATAACATTGGAGTGCATGGCGCTATACTGACTTTGTGTTTATACAAAGGTCACTGTAGTCTTTGTATATAGGAATATAGTGGGTTCAATGAGTAGAATCATTAAAATAAATAATATACCTTTTATTGTTATGGTTAAAGGATTTTAAGATATGAATTAGTTGTGATACCCATTTCATACAAAGAACAAAACATTATATATATATATCTATATATATATATATATATATATATATATATATATATATATATATATATATATATATATATATATATATATATATATATATATAATAGATTATGCAATGTAAACTTTGTGGATACATATAGAGTTCAGGTTTAATTACAAAGTACATTAGGCTAAAAGTTGACATGTTTAGAAATTTGGATTAGAGGAAATATGAGTTTTTTATATGTAATAGTTTCAATGCTTCATTGATTTTATATTAATGAACAATAAGAGAAAGAATTTGACCTCGTTATGGGTACAACATATCTCTTACAATTTAAACAGTATTGGTAGAGAATGGAGAACTTAATTATAATTTAAGGAGGTGATATTAATTACAAGATATGAAGTTATCATAAACAATACCACATGACTATTTATCACTTTAAATTAAAAAATAAATCATGTGTATATGAGGTATGTTACATGTTGTATCAGAGTTGTAGGTTCAAAATTGAGGCATAAGGGTGAAACTACAACTTAAAGAATAATGCAGAAAATGTTAATTTTTGAAAATTTAGTTTTGGTTTTGTTGGAAAAAGAGACTACAGTGATGGCATAACCTTCTGCGAGATCTCGTGGTGAGGAAGAGCATATTTAGGTTTAGTTAGGAGATGAAACATCACCTCCAACAACCCAACTTCTAGACATTGTAAGAGACATGAAGCAAGAGTTCACCAGTAGAAGGGTAAAAAATGAGCAATTTCTAAATGAAAGTGGAAAATAGGAGAAGCTCATTAAAGAGTTAACTAGAAATTCAACACATAACCCTATAGATACAGAGGTAAAGGGGGGCAGAGAAGACCCCTTAAAGTGGAAAAATGTTGAAAGTGAACATGACAAGTATGAATGTGAATAATGAAGAAGAAGCAATTAAAACATCTCCAAAAATTTACCAAATCAAGAAAGAAAAATATAATAGAACTTCAGGGAGATTTCAAAAGGAATATACCACCCCTATTTGATGGAGAAAAAGAAGTAGATGTAGAAGCGTGAATGTTGAATATAACCAAGTATTTTCAAGTATATGAATACTCCAACAATCTAAAGGCTAAATTAGTAGTATATTAATTGTAATACAAAGCTTCTCTATGGTGCGAAGAAGCAAAGAAAGTACAATGCATAGAAGAAAATACAGTCACCTAGGAAGAATTCCAAAAATAGTTCAAGGAAAAATTATCGAAGGGATAAAAAATATGCTCAAAAATCATAGTGCTCAAAATATCTCGAAACTAGTGCCAAGTCGTAGATATCTTCGTTTTGATTCCAATTATGCTTGAATCGCCTTAATCCGATACTCTATGAGAAAGTTATCACGTTATCAAGTTTGTGGCAAACAACTAAAAAGTCAACTTGCAGGATTGGTTGTGCAACTGATTGGGCAGATCATATGATGATGTGGCACTAACATAAGTAGGGGATTGTGCGATATGGTTGTAAGAGGACCAATCAGGATAGGAAAAGTGGTGAGTTTCTATTGGTTGCAGTGATCGTGGTTAGGCCAACAACAAGCCACCACATGACCCAATAAATGGATGCCACATGGCCCTATGGGAGGACACCACATGGCTCTATTGTATGGGATAATTTATTATTATGGACCAACCAACCTCAGTGGGTTTCAATGCCAAGACCTCTGGAAACATAGACCAATGACTTACCGCTAGGCCATGCAATATTACTTGTTATACGTAGTGGGATGGTTATATTTAGATGTTAACAATTGACGCATTTGGGGAGGGGGAGGGCTAGACCCAGGTTTTATGCATTGTATTATTACCATGGTTTAATGCAGAAGGGGCATGGATTAAGGCACTAGCCTTGGGCTCTATGGAAGTTAACATAAGCATTGACATAGACAGTGGACAGGTGGGCATGTGGTACCCCGCCTGCACCCAAACCTCAGACATACGTCACTTTATACGACCACGAGTGGAGGGCCAGTAGGCGCGTCACATTTAGCCAATGCCCCCGGTCATATTTTGCCATGTGACCAGACCGAGGGGTTGAAGGATAGGGGCGTTGCCTTATTGGTGTGCCTAATTGTTTGACAATTTGCACCTTTATCAACAGATTTGTTTTCGAACCTGCATGAATTTGTCACTTTGCAATGTTGCCAAGGTCAGAATTTGTTGCCAGTTTTGGCAGAGGGTTAATTTTGTAGAACGATCAGCAGTGAAATGGAGAAGTATACCTAACTTGGTCATTTTTCAAGCTTTTTGAGCTAAATAAGAGACTACACATGGGTTTTTGGGTGTTCTAGACATTATGGCAGTGTTATGTTTTGCAATTTGAGCATGTATGTTGATGTAACTTGACATTTGAGCATATAATATAAAGGGCCAACATTAGAATCTAGACTCAAAGACGTAGCCTAGGAAGGGTGAACTCCATCATCAAATTGTTGTTTTTTGATGCTACATGTTGTCAATTTTTCACTCTTAAAATCAGCAAAACTTAACTAAGTTTATAAGTTTATGTGTTTTTGCAATTTTGATTCAATGCCCATAAGACATAAACTAGCTTTCAAAATTTCACAAGCTACCTTCATTCTTAATTTCAGATTAGTTTGGTGTTAGAATTATTACAAGGTATAAATTGAGAAGAGGAGAAGGAGTGCTTGAAAAACCAAATCCTCAAATTGGTTCAAGGGGGTCACAAAATCCATAAAATCCACAAGTCATGGCACATGAAGAAGAAAAGGAGATGATGTTTGAGGATGAGATAGAATTTAGAAAGGAGTTCTTTGATATGTTTGAGAGGGTGAAAGTATTGTACAATGAGAGGGAAACAAGGTTGCAAAGAGAGAGTTCAAATCATCCAAAACCTAATGGTCGTGATGGGAGAAAACCTCCACCTCCACCTCCTCCTTCACCTCCATCTACACCTCCATCCTCACTTCCTTCTTTACCTCCTTCATCTCATAGACCATATCCAAAAGGACATGGTGATTCTCCCTTGATTAAGCTTGATGTAAGTTTGAATTGCCTGTGTACAATGGGGAAGTAAATGCCGAAATGTTGGATAATTGGGTTTTTCAAATTGAAGTCTATTGCAGGACTCAAAAGATTTTTGATGATGACACAAATATCCAACTTTCTTCTCTTCATTTGGAAAGTGCAACCCTGATCTGGTGGGAGGCTAGAACTCAAGAAGATTTGAAGAAAAGTAGTAAAATTATCTGTTCTTGGAATGATTTTATAGCTGCATTATGAATGAAATTTTATCAATTAGGTTACATACAAAAAGACATTATGGATTGGAAAATTTTTAGACAAGCTAAAGGTGAGAGTGTCCAAAGTTACCCACAAAAAATTAGAAGAATAGATTTAATCTTGGGTGTTGATATGTCTTCACAAGATACTCGCTTTAAATACATAGGTGGATTACATAGTTATTTGAGAAATATAATACTTTTGTTTAATCCCAACAATCTAGATGAAGTATGTGTTCATGCAACTCATTTCAAACCAAGAGACAAGAATATTCCTCAAAAGACTAGCAATTAACCTTCCAAATCTAGAGACAAAGGAAAGGGGAAGTTTAAAGGAAAAGGAAAAAATAATGGTATTGTTAAGAAAGAGGGAGAGAAACTTACCTATATTTTTTCTTCAAAATAAGGCCATGATGAAGACCATTGTTGGAATTTACATCTATAAATGAGACCAAAGCAGTTCAATAACAAGCAAAAACAAAATATTGCTGCTACAACTCAACAAGATCTAGGATTTGTTTCAGGTAATGAAACCAAAATTACAACCATGGGAATGCAAGGTATAACTTCTAATGAAGGTATTAGATCTTCTAGTAACCCCGTAGAACAGAAAAAAGATAAATAAATAATTGAGCATTTCCATATTAGGGTCATTACATAACATACAAAAGTTGATAGATTTTTTGATAGTGGATTTCAAGCCAATCTTATCTTTGAAGGAATTGACAAGAAACTAAATCTAGAAACTACACCTCATGTTAAAACTTACCCGTTGGGTTGGGTATGTGATGATTCCAAATGACAAGTGATGAGAAAATGTAAACTGAAATTTGTCGTCGCTGCTAATTTTATAGATGAGGCTGAGAGCATGATGGTGTACCACTTGATATTTGTGGAATTATTTTAGGGATTCCATACTTGTATGACTAAAAAGCCATATTCTATCATCATGAAAAAAATATATCATATTTTCAAATATTTATTTGAGTATATTGTTAGAGCACATCGCAAGAAGATGAACTTATCTCTTGTTAGTATTGGTTAGATGAAAGGGCTTGTATATGCTAGTAAGAATTTTGTGTTTTTGATGATTAAAGCTACATATAATGATGAATTTGAATCTTTCACATGAAGTGATTCAAAAATCAAGCATGAATTCATTGAAGCTTTTAACACGTATGATAAGATGTTTCAGGAACTGGAAGGGTTTCCTCCTAAAAGGGGAATCCATCGTGAGATTCACCTGCAGTTGGATGCACTACAAAATATTGGCATGTATAGAATGTAAATTTTATAGAATGTAGAAATTAAAAATCAAAATTCAAGAGTTGCTTGACAAAGGGGTCATTAGGCCTAACACCTTTCCTTATGGGTCTCCTATTGTTTTGTTTCCAAAGAAATATGGTACAAGGTGCATGTGTGTAAATTTCTGAGCTTTGAACAAGATTAAGCGAAAGAATCATTTTCATCTTCCTTGCATTGATGATTTTTTATATTAGTTAAAGGAATATATTTAATTTACTAAGTTAGACTTGAGAAGTGGTTATCATGAAATAAGAATCCCTAAAGATGATATTTGGAAAACTACTTTCAAGACAAAACAAAGTTTTTTTGAATGGTTACTTATGTCGTTTAGGCTTTGTAATGCACTTTCAACACTCATGAGAGTTATGAATGATGTGTTGAGACCATTCCTTGATGATTTTGTCATAGTATACTTAGACGATGTTATGATATTTAGTAAGACTTGTGAAGAGCATGTCAAGCATGTGAAACAAGTTTTAGATCTCTTGAAAAAAGAGAATTTGTTTGAATATGTCTAAGTGTGAATTTAGGAAAACCTTGTTGATTTATTTGGGTCATATTGTAGGAGGGGAAGATTTATCCCTCAAAAGTTGATGTCATTGTGAATTGGCCTAAACCAAACAATGTAACAAAATTTAGGAGCTTCTTGGGAGCAACCCAATATTGGAGAAAATTTATCGCTAACTTCTTACTCATTGTGGCACCATTACATGCTTTGAAAAGTGTGAAATATGTCTTTCAGTGGGGAGGCAAGCAACAAAAATCCTTCGACACTTTGAAAGAGAAAATTAGTACAACACCAATTCTCGCACTTCCAAATCTTAAGCATCCATTTGAGATCCAAATCGATGCAAGTGATTATGCTATGGGAGAAATTCTGATGCAACATGGTAAGCCAATTTGTTATCACTCTAAAACCTTTACCAATGCAGTAATTAACTATCCAACTTATGAAAAAGAGTTGCATTCTTTTGTACAAAGTGTGAAGAATTGGAAACATTTTTGGATGGGTAAAGAAATGATTATTCATACTAAACATCAACCTTTTCAATATTTACAATTGCAAACCAAATTACAACAAGCTAGACATTTCAGGTGGATGGGATTTCTGTAGTAGTTTCATTTGGTAATCAGGTATAGTAAATATATATACAAAAAAGTTGTAGATAGGTTATCAAGGCCTATTGTTAATGCGTCTATTATTCTTAAGAATAGCTTAAACACGTATGAAATATATATTGAACAATATGCTCAAGATGAAGATTTTAAATATGTTTATGCACCTTTGAGTCAAGGAAATCATGTTGAAGAGTTGGATTATCATGTTCATAACAAGTTGTTGTATCATCTTGGAAAGTTATGTGTTCCACAAGGTTAAAGAGTCAATGTCATAAGGGAAGCCAACAATTCTCTTATTGTTGGTCACTTTGGTAGAGGAAAAACAATTGCTCAAATTCAGAGGTATTATTATTGGCCTCACATGAATGAAACTATTTCAAAATATGTGAGACAATGTTCCATGTGTGCTACTAGCAAGCCAAGCAACAGGAAATTCGGGTTGTACACTCCACTTCCTATTCCTTTTTGTCCTTGGGAAAGTATTCTATGGATTTTTTTGCAGGACTACCAATTTCTAGGAAAGGTCATGATTATCTATATGTTGTTGTGGATCGTTTAAGTAAACTGTGTGTATTTATGACATGTAAGAAACATGATACAACTGAAAAAGTGGAAAAAGTGTTCTCGCAAAATGTATGGGTTCTCTTTGGGTTGCCCAATTTTATTACTTATGATTTAGATTCTCAATTTGTTAGGAAGTTTTAGTCAAGTTTATGGGAACTTCTGGACACCAAGTTGAATAAGAGCACCACATTTCATCCACAAACCAACAACCAAACAAAAGTAGTGAACAAAAAAATAGTACATCTCATTCAAGGAAATTGGGGTAAGCATATTAAACTTTAGGATGAGCATTTGCATTACATCCAATATGCCTACAATCCCGCCAAGCACTCATCTATGAAACTATCTCCATTTGAAGCTTGTCTGGGTTGTTTCGCAAAGTATCCTTTGTATTTTATCTTTGGTAAAGATATTGCAATAAATGGACATAGTGATGTGGACAAATCCAAGAATTTCATTAAACAAATTCAACTAGTGCATCAAAAGGTACAATAACAACTAGAGAAAAACAAAGCAAAGTACAGAGAAAAACATGAAAAGCATCAGGTTGATCATGATTTCCAAGTGGGAGATCAAGTTTGGTTGTACACCAGTAAGGAAAGACTACAAGGTGAAGGTAAAAATCTCAAGCCAATAAGATATGGTCCCTTCAAAATATTGGAGTAGATTGGTAACAACAATTTTTATTAGATTTTCCACCTTACGTGCAATTTTTTTTTGTTGTGGATGTGGAAAAATTGAGATTGTATGAGCCTCAAATGATTGATGATCATGAAGAGAATGTTCAGATTCCATCTATATAAGATTTTTCTCGGAATATCTAATGAGTCGCAGGAACACTGAATTCCTGATAGGAGGATAAGGACTTGACACGGAGGCAATGTAGAGTATCTTTAAGTGGAGTTCAAAGGTACCAATCCAAGTAAAGCAATGTGGATTGAGATTGGGAATGTGAGGGAGTTGTACCCTCACTTGATTTCTAAGTAAAAATAGAATTTTTTTTATGTGGACTTATCCCTCTTGCATACAAGAGTGATCTCCCTAGACCTTAGAGAAATCTAGTAAAAAACAACTAGGAAATGCTACTTTTCTCTAGACTACGATTTACTGAAACAAATACTATGATAGAAGTCACTCATCATTTAAATCGAAATTCTTGATGAATTCTTATTTAGATATTTCAACCATCCTCCTCTCCTCGATGCTTTAGAGATCTTCCCATTGTTTCCCACATCTTCTTTGAGATGTCCTGAAGGAGATCGGCATAGACAAAAACAAAGATGAGATCACAACATCCAATATATAGCATAAGATATAAATGAGCTAATTAAATATATGAAATCATAATCTATGTAGGTGATAAAGGATTCATACAAATTCTATCAACAAAGATATAATTGAGAAAGAACAATTGTCTTTATACTAATAAAATGGAGAATAGACTTACAACCATGAAGCCTTGATGTTGCAAGTCCCCTCCCACAATCTCCAACCCTCTGCTTGAATGAATACCCTTCCAACCTTATTCCAGTAGCATAAACCTTCTTCCAATAGTCCTCTCCAATCCTGAGGCCTGTGTTAGCTTTATTGGCCAATAAGGGGAGGTTTGGGATCCATTTCCCAAGGGATGAGATCCACTAATGGTGGGATAGGGGTTCCATAAAGATAGGGATTAGCTCCATGATGGGAAGGATCAGGGATGAATATGCATCCACTGAATGCTTGTTAGTTTTGAAATATTTGAAGCTAAATAGGTATACTCCTAAAATAGTAGTAACCACCTATAAATCCCTGCACCCCCCCAACACAGGCTTGTTGACCATGTACCTCAAAGAGGAATGGTCTATGCACATTTTGAATTGAGTACCCAACAAATAATGGCAAAACTTCTTGAGCACATACACCATCGCCAACCCTTCATGCTCCATGGTTGAATAATTCTTCTCTGCATTAGACAACTTCCTCCTCACAAATGCAATTGGATGGTCGATATCACTTGCGCTTGGTTGGGTTGATAATGCTCCTAATGCTATGCAGGATGCATCTACATGTATGAGGAATTCCTTCTTCCAATCAGGGAACACTAGAATAGGCAATGTAATCATATTTTCCTTTAATACATCTAATATTTTATGGAAATCATCATCCCAGCAAGATGTCGCATCATTCCTTAATAATTTTCAATGGGCGCAGTGATCTGCACATATGCTTTGATGAATTTTCTATAGTATCTTGTATGGCCCAATGTTGTGCGCAATTGTTTTACATTTCGTGGAGGCTCCAAATTGATAATTACTGCAATTTTTGTAGGGTCCACCATCAACCCTTTCTTACAAACAACATGGCCCAAAAGTATCCCATATGGTATAGAAAAGATGCACTTCTTTAGATTAAGGGATATTTGATACTTTCGACAAGTATCCAGCATTGGGCGAAGACTGGAAACATTCTTCTTCACTAACCCAAACACTATTCAATCGTCAAAGTAAACCTCAAAAAACTTATGAATAAATTCTTTAAAGGCTGCGACTACCAGCCAAGAAAAGGTTGCAGGAGAATTCTTAATTCCAAAGAGCATAAATCTATACAGAAAACAACCCCATTATTTGGCGAAGGTAGTATCACTTCGATCTTTTGGCATGATCTTGATTTGGTGATACGCTAAGAACCCATCTCAAAATGAGTAGGCTTCTTGACCACCAACATTCTCCAATACTTCATGTGTGAATGGCATAAGGAACGGGTCATGTACACAAGCATCATTTAACTTCCTTAGATCTATGCAAATTCAAATTTCGCCCCTCGTCTTCTTCTCTTGAACCACCATATGACTAACCCAGTCTCGTTCTTCTACAGGATCAATAATCCCTGCTGCAAGAATCTTATCGAGTTCTTCACCCATTTTTTCTTTGTACTTAGGATTCAACCATTATAGGCGCTGCTTTACCGTCTTGCACATATGGCTTTAGATTGTTCTTCATAACACCCAGATTACCTACTATCCCCTTCCGATCACATAAATTTGTTGGAAACAAGTCCTAATATTCTTGTAATAACTCCACGACATTTTCAACTATGTCATAATACCAATAGCTACCTATATTTGAGAAATTTGACTGTGCTTTTGACCCAATGTTCACTTGCTTGGTTTTCAAGGGCTTTGAGATGTCATGAACTTCTGCCTTAGGCCCCGAAACTTCGCACTATCCCTTTCACTTAGGGATACTGATGTTCCTAGGATTTTCCTCAACTTCTTCGGCAGTAACATTGTAGCATTCCAGCACATGGCGCAACTGCGTACTCGAGTCTAGCTTTACCCATGTGACAGGTTCTATAGGTGTTTTGAACATTGCAGCCTCGATCTCCTGTAATGCTTCATCAATACACTCAAATCCATCCTTAAAATTGAATGTTAACAAAAAAATTTCCGTGAGAACATCCCACTTTGTGTTTTCGCGTTGCAACTCTGTTTCTAGATACCAATTCATTGGGATAGTATCCAAAGTGTGGAAAAATATGTGAACCCATTCAGGTTGTGGTTCATCTCCCCATGCTTTCGTCTAATGAGCCAAATGCTCACATAGATCATCCTTTCTTTTATAGTTGTTCGCAATACGGGTATTATCATATCCAAACTACAACTTCATCATCCTTTAGTACTCCTTCCAATCTGCAAAGTTGTGCTTATGTGTACCCAACTATCTGGTAGGTGTATCTCTAAGTGCGATGTCTAGTTCCTGGAACCAATGTTACTCCGATAAATCCCTTTCAAATTTATCCAGAAATAAGTTTACATCTTCTAAGCCATCACAATATGGTAAATTTCATACCTCGGTAGATATACACCAGACTGACTTAGTAATTTGGCTATATCACAGTTTCAATACTTCATGTAATCTATTCTTCCAATGCTCAAGCTCCTCATCTGAATTTGATTTGAAAGGAGTTGTCTTTCTCCCAAGTAATTTGTATATTCATCGTAGTGTTGATCCAATCCTCATCTTGCACAGTAAGCCTATAGATCTGTTCAATATCATCCTCCTCATAGTAATCACGAACTGGTTTAGTACACCACGCAGCCTCATCCATATCCAAAGGAACAATGACCCTGAGTTCCTTCTTCTCAAACATCATGTTGTGCTTCTTTAGGTTGATGACCACATTCATATCAAATTCCCAATCAATTCCAAGCAACACCAAGTATGGATTACTGCCATCCACTATTTCTATTACTTCAAAATTAGTTATAGTGTGTGCTCCTTTAATATCTAAAGCTACTCCATGTAAGCACACCATCAAAATAATATTCTTTTGGTTTGCCATTCGCAACTGAATTGGGGACCACTATAGTGTTGACTTTCCCATTCTTTCCTAGGTTTGTTTAGGCAAAAAATTCGCATTATATCCTAAATCTAGGATCACTTTGTCCATTTCAAATTCTCCAATCAGTGTAGTCAATCTCATCTCGTGACCAATCCTTTTCATACTTTTCTCCACTTTGTGCATTAAGCATTGTTTAGGCAGTGGCTTACCCTCGCCAGTTTAGTTGTCTATCAACTCTTGCAGTCCCTCTACTACTTTTTGGTCCCTTAGGAGCTTCATGTAGGTCTATAAGAAAGATGTTAACAATGAAAGATCTATTTCTTGCATAGCACTGACCTCTTCAAGTTCCGTTGTTCATGCACCCTAAATTTTTGATGTGGAAGCTCCTGAATCTGCAAAAATCTTTTTCACCTCCATAAAATTTCCTTTTCCTTATTTAAATTGAATTCAACATCTTTTTCAGTAGCCTTGAACACCCAGATATTGTCTTCTACTTGTTTCTTTGTATGCTCCCTGGTAGTTATACTGCTTCACGTAACGATATTAATGTTGGGCCCATCTTTGCATGGTTTTGATATCATAATCTAGATGTTTTGAGTAGGCGGTTGGGTCTTTAGGATCTAATTCGGATCAATTGGAAGCCTTATTATATATAATTATAATATAAATAGTCATATTTTTTTTCATGATTGAAAATTATAAATAATATTGCATATTTTGAATTTAGAAATGAAAATTTATATTTGAGGTAGGCAATTTTGGACTTCTTCACGATATAGAAGAGGAAGGTTAACTTTTCATAAGTTTTTGGTAGTGATAAGAAAATATAGTTTAGAATATATGTACATATTTTAAACATATTGTTGAATAAAATAATTATAATTAGTTTTTTAAATGATATTCTGCATATGTAATTTTGATAGACATTTAGTTGGTAATTGCATAATTTACTTTTAATTTTGGGTAATTTAATATAATTTGATTATTTTATGATGTAATGGCCTCACAATGAGCACTCATACTATATGGTTAACAAAGAGCATCTCCAATGTTCATGTTTAGAATGGACATCAATATATTGCATATTAATTCCATTTGATTTTCATGATAAGAAAGAAATATGATTTTTTACTATCTTTAAATGATCAAATAAGTATTGAATTATATCATTAGCTGTGTAAGTCTCGAATTATATCATTAGCTGTGTAAGTCTCGAATTATACCATTAGTTATGTAAGTCATTGGTCAATTCATGTTGTACAATATGTATTATGAGTTTGAACGAATACATCCTTATTTCTTAAAGATGGCCCTAAAAAGATTTAGGTCCTAGAAAATCCTATTAAAACTATAGAGATGGAGAACCTAGTTTATCTAGTGGAAAAGGTAGATGGACGTTGATATCCACATGGATCATAACATGCCTTACCTAAAGACCATATTATTGTTTAATAAATGTATATTTCTTAAATATTTTTCTCTAATAAAATGAAAATCTATATCAAACTAGTACATTGTAGAAATCATATAATTTGTTCACGCTCCTAAAGCATCCAATAAAATCAAAAGACTTTTTTTCCCACATTAAAATTTGATTTTTTCTAAACCTCTACGGTTTTTTTTATAATAATTTTTCAATATAATGCTTTGACCATCAATTTCAATAATAAAATAGACTACCAATATTTTTTGTAGAGACTAATTTCTTCATAATAGAAAATTAAAAATGAACTATCAATTTTGGAAAATTTTGCAAATAACAAAAATTGCCTATACTAAAATCACTCAAAACTCACTCAAAGACTAAACTATATAGCAAAAGACATGCTTAAGAATGGCTTCTCCATTAACTAGGAAAACAATTTACATAGAGAAAGTAAAATTTCACCATATTTTCATTTAGACATGATTTTGAAATGATTTGAAATGAGACACTTTCTCAATTCATGTTTTGAATGTTTAATGGCAAAGGATAAGGGAGTCTTGATGTGGAAATCAAGGAACAATTGAGCCTAGAGTTATAATCATTCCACTATAGCACAAGGTGTCTATTTTTAAGAAGGGTTTAAATGAACTACCTAAGAAAATTTTCAACTTGTGTTTCTTGTACTAGAGTGGCACAACAAATAAATGAGGTTTGATTTTGTGATTTTAGATAAAACTAAATGTTGATCTCATAGTTAAATAAGGGCTTTCTAATTAAAGGTGATCAATATTAGGAAAATTTTACTACTTTCGTGATTTTAGATCAAAGTAAAAGGTGATCTTATAGTCAAATATGGGCTTTCTAATTAAAGGTGATCAAAATTAGGAAAATATTACTACTAAAAAGATTAATGAAATGTTTATTTTTACTTTACGAAATATTTATTTAAAATAAATAATTCAAGTTTTAAAGAAACCATTTTATGAAAGAGTTGAAATTCAAAATAAAACCTATAAGTTTATGGAATGAAAGATCAAAGGGATTTAATGGAAAACATTTGTTAGAGCTCATAAAGTTAAGGAGATGTGATATATAAGAGGCATTGGTTTCAACATGAAAATGATGACTTGATACAAAGTATTAGGAAAACATATGTTTTATATTTTGATATTTTGAATAATGATATTAATCAAGGTTAGGGTATAGAGAGAGTCTTCAAGTCACTTGAATTCTTCAACACATAACTTTCTCCTTGCATCTTTGATTATGGAAACATATTTTGTAAGGTGAATAGGATATATAATTCTTTGCAACAAATTGTTACATTAACCATTTCAAAGAATAAGAATATTTACAAAAAATCATAATCACATGATTTGTACCTACTTGACCTAGAATTTGTTTTTGAAAGTAACATTGAGTTTTTAGTCCTTGAAAATGGTTTGCACCTTCTTGACATCAAAATAATATTTTAAAGAAAGCCCCAAATTCACATATGAATGTATCTTTTAATGATAGTTCATATTTTTTTTTTAAATATTAATTTATAAAAACAAATTTTATTTACTTGCCTTATATATATCTTAATCGCCAAAATTTACGCATCATAAATATTTCAATCTGAAAAAAAAGTGTCTATTTATTTTAGCACACTTAAAGCCAAACACTTAAAAAAGCTTATTTATTTCACTTGAAACTCAACTTTGAGCTAGCCGATAATGCAAAACATCCTCGGTAACTCATACAAAGGTATACAATATTTCCAAGTTATACCCAATTAAATTTAATTGAAACATTAATGAGATTTATAACAACATGCAAGGTATAAAATGTAACCTCAACTAATTTTTAAGACATGTTAATTTAATAATGCGACAATGATAAATTATTATGAAACACATTGCTAAGGAAAATGCATTACATAAAATTCAGCCTCATCAATTAAAAAAAACATTCTTAATAAAACTTTAGAAAATGAAAGAATCAGATGAAAAAACAATCATTAATAGTAAACCTCAAGATTTGCAGGCCATTGAAGCCACCTGAAGTAGCACACTTAAACAAGCAACATAAATAAGTATTTTTTATTTTACTACTTCCATGCTGCAAAGATTCTCCCTTTTCACAAGTTTAGCCAAGTTGCAAAGGCTCTCCTCTTTTCTCACAAGTTTAACACATTCATGAAGTATTTGTTGTTTAAATATCATGCTACAAAGACTTTGTTTCTTCGTCTTTTCCCATTAGCTCCACTTACCTTTTTTTCAAAACACACACATGTATTAAGAGTCACACCAATGGCATTAAGAAAATATGTTCATGACTATATTAACAAGATATACATATATAAATTCTGTTAATAAGGCCCATAGTATATTTTGGATAATGCCGTTGGTGTGAGTCTTAATTGATTTCAAAATTTCTCCTTCATTCTATATTTAATATTCAAATCATATATATATATTTTATCATTTTCAAAGATTGAATTTCATGAGAGGGATTATTATTGTTATAAATAAAAGGGTTTTATTTATTAGTTTCAAATTTTTATTATATCTATATATTTTATAGAAAAATTAATTACTCCACAAACAAAGGTGTCAATTATTAAGTTTTATATATGCCCCATGTAAATTAAATAACTTATTAATAAGCTTTAGATATTGAGTGATTACATTTCTATTGTTATATTGTTATGTAGGCTAGAACCCATTATAATCTCATTTTATTATAATTATGTCCTTTGTCTCCTATATATACGCGAAGGAGACCTACTCTTAGGATCATCAAATATTGTCTGGTTCATTGTATTTATTGTAAAAGGGGGATTAAAAAGAGGATTCCCCTGTGAAGTGGTCTATAATTATTGGATTCTTATCATTTTTAAGGCCCAAGGATAATGATAATTAGTACTAGAGCTATTGATCCAAGGGTTTTGTTGCTTCAAATAGGTCATTGTGGTATTTTCACTATATATATTTTTGGAGGTTTAAGATGGTGAAACCTAGAGGAGATTGACACACATCTCAAAAAATGTTCACTATATTTTCAGAGTCATGGTCTATTGAAGTTAAGGTTTCTCAATGCACTTAATTTCTATCTCAAAAAACTCAACTCAACATTATATATAGGTGTGTGTGTGTGAGGCTTCAAACCATGAAACTTGGGTAATGTTGAGGAAAGCATGATGAACATATGGTCCAAGTTACAGGTCTTGGTTAGATATATTTTTAGAGATTTGACACGAGGGTTCCTCTACACTCCACAATTTAGTCTCAAATAGGTCAGTTTGGCATTTGTGTTGTAACTTGTTTTTTTGCAACGCTTCATAAAGTGAAACTTGGACCATATTAAGAAGAAATATTGAGGAATAACTTGTTTCATTTTCAGAATTTGGCTCACTATACTTTGTAGCTATACCCTATGGAAGTTAGGGTTTGTGAACAATCATGAAATAAATTTTAGAATAGGTCAAGTTGGTATTTTTTCTATATCTTCTTTTCTGGAAATTTAGACAACGAGAATCTTTAATAATTTCAGGAGATATATAGAAGTACCTTAGGTACAAGTTTTAAAATTATATTTTAAGAATTAGACACATGGTACACTATAAAAATAATATCGTGGGAAGAGGCCAAAAAAATCAACAAGTTTTGAGAGAGTTATTATAACTTTCAGTGGACACATTAGATTCAGTTCATACCTATGGAATACAACAAATACAGATTAGAGTATTACATAACAATTTTTTACATATAGAAGGCCTTCTTCATCTTGAGAGCCTATGTAGAATAATTTATTATCAGTGCACTAATTCCCTTTACTATACTTGTTGTCATAGTGGAAACACAATCTCTTATCTCTTATTTCATCCATATGTGAGGAGTCATCCTTGTCGGTTTAGAAAAGGGATCATGATTTCCTCTATAGTTATTAGTGATCAATTTTCTAGTGGTCATATTTTTACTTTCAAGTTTCGTTTCCAAACTGAAATCATGCTCTAAATATTTAGGTTCAAAGATATGAAACTCATGTTGGATGCTTTCCTTTAACATTCCCGTAAATAGGTCTAACAAGTTATCCTCTAAAATATTATTTACTCCGAGACTCTACTTTTGGATTTGTTGAATATGCTATGTAAGTGGAATTTTGTGTCAATATTTTACCAATTGAATAAGAATGTGTTTCTCTTAATATCCCCATAATGTGTTATCCATTCCTATATAAAAATGGACCAATATATAATAAAATTTTCTTTCACAAAGCCATTAATACAATAAATGTTTCTCTTTTTCTAATAAAATGAATGCAATATTTACCTTTTGTAATGATGTGACTTGGTGTAGATCAAAGTATTTCCCCATTTGAAATATCCATGTTACATGATTATTACCATCAAAATTATTCATATCAATATTTGGAATGTAGTAGTTCTAGTGTTGAATTGAAGCCCTCATGATGTGATGATGTGGAAATTGGATTGAAAAATTATGATTATGGCTCTAGGATTCAAATTTTATGCTCTCCAATTGTGATATAATATTACCCATATGAGATTGATTATCATCAAAATTCTTCTCCTTATGTTCACAATTTCCTTGGATCTCCACATCCATTTTAAGAAGCCTCTCCAAGAGATTATTTTCCATTGCAATCATGTATGTCCCATTTCATATAACAACAAGTAGAAAGAAATCATTCATTCCAAGTATCATGAAATGATCAAGTTGCCACCAACATCACCTGAAACAAAATTAATGGCATCTCTTAATTTACTTGCCATTTATGCATTCCCTTCATTGTCGTTATTAAATTTTATTAACAAAATTATTACTTAGTTTCCTCTCAATATTTTGAGCATACTATAACACACCTACTTGGTTGTTGGTAGTTATTGGATGCTACGTAATAAGCTTGTGTTTCAAGTGGGGTTCTTACACTCCTTTTCACCAAACTTTGAGCAATAATTCATTATCTATAAACATAAGAATCTACATATATATATATATATATATATATATATGTATAATGATCGTGATGACTAACCATGGGATAATGATGAATATGTAACCAATAATATATGTATATGTATATATATATATATATATATATATATATATATATATATATATATATACATATATATATTGGTTACATATTCATCATTTCCCATGGTTAGTCATCGCGATCATCTTATGACAACAAACTACTTTGACTATGTAAGAGTATCATATGTAAAGTTTCAATAATTATTTACATGAACCTTTCCATATATTTATGCATTTATAATCTCGTTATCCTTAGGCATATGAGTGCATATGAAATATAGGTTTTTAATCCCTTGTCATATCATGTATATGCTCTTATTTATCATCATATTATAGGGCTTTTCATAATTTAATAAAGCATCAAAATAGTTGGAAATATGTTGAGATATTCCCCCTCATAATCATGGCCACATTACTTGGTCATGTGCTTCTATAGTTATCATTTATTAAACTATTCAAGGGATGTCTACTCAACATTTTGACTATGTCCTCTTCCACAACCTTGGCAATCAACATTGCAACAAATATCTTTATTTTTTGCATCTTCAACACTATTTCCTCAATCTCTTAACAAAGATATGTTACTCTTCTCATGAAGCCATTATGTACATATTACAAGCTTGGGTATATAGAAACACTTTTTTATACACAATGAACTTGGTTCCATGTTGTACAACCTTACTGATATAGTTTTTTCTCTATAACCTCTATAATATTACTATGCAAACCTTTCTTTTGCAGTCATTATAATTTTCCCATCTAAGTCCATTGATGAACCCTTTTTGCTACCACATTGTATTGGAGTAATAATAGATACAACTCTATAGTAGATGAGTACCTTTGCAATCCATTTTGGTACTATTTTGCAATTAAGACCACCTTGAAACAATGTTTTATTTTCATTCTTGTGGTACATCTTTAGCCCTCTAAGCCTAGTTTTTGAGGCACAACTCTAATGCCACTTTGTATCAAAGATCCAACATTATGTCATATAATTTTATACTTCTAGGTTTTGTCTAGTCCAAATGTTGAAACTTGGTTTTGACACCACTTTGTAACATAGCAGACATACTAATGTTGCATTAGGGTTGTGGGGAATAAATAGACCCAATATTAAATGTTTATTACGAAGATCATGTTATCAAAATTTCCTTCTTTTCAGGCACCTAAAATCATATTTTTAGTACTTCCATCATCTTCTACTCCTGGAGAGATTTCGAACAATAGAAATTTCACTTCATTCTCAGCTTTGGGGACAAAATTATGCCCACTTGAGCATCATACTTCATATAACCCATGTGGCCAACACATTGTGGCCCTTGGAAACATGCGACTCCCACTTTGGTCCACATCTAATTGATATTTTCATATGAGGACCTAGTGATGTTGACAACTACGCTTGAATGCAACTTGTCCAACCATCTAACATTTTAGTATAACTGATATACATGTATGGATGATATGGTGATATAGCTAATACACTGAAATGTGGATGTATCAATATTATGATATGCCTTGGGCTGAAATCCTTTTATGTTCTAGTATAGCCAATAGGCCTATATACTAATATTTCCAATATAGTTGATATCCCAACATAGAATACAAGGATATTAGGATATTTATTATAATTGATCCCTATATGGGTATGTAAAGGAAAATGGGATATCAATAACATAATAAATGATAATTATAATGTTAATGAGGCTAAGTGCTAGGGACATTATTTCTAGTGAGCCTAAGCACCATTTTAAAATTTTCAAACTTTTCTCTTCAAAGTGCTTTGGTGAAGATGTTTGTAATTTGCTAAATTTTGGAACAGTGTATTAGGTGAATAACCTTGGAATCTTCATGATATCAAGTCAAATTATATTTTTCTTTTATGTGTTTGGTTCGATCATGGATGTTGACCTTCTTTTCAACTTGATTGCAAAATTATTGTCAATCATAAGAGGAGTAGAATTCACTTTTTCCTTTTGAAAGAATTCAAGGATTTTCTTGAGCCACAAATTTTTTGCTCTGTTATGGAATAATATTCTGGTACTTACTTTGATTCATGAGTAGTGAGATGTGTGAAGTAAATACTCCATTTTCCTTGTCTCCATCAATGTCTGAAATACAATATCCAACCAAGATGAATTCATCCATTTGCCAATTCTTGAGTCCAAAATGTTGATTTATTTTCAAGAACTTTAGAAGTCCTTTTGCAATAGAACAATTTCATTCACATGGATTTTGCATAAATATATAAACATTTCCAATAACAAATGAAATATCTCATCTGATAGTTGTGAGGTAGATAATACCTCCCATAAGCTATCAATACTTAGTTGCATCGTGAAATTCATTCTCTTATTTTGATGTGAGATTCATATTATATTCCATAAAAATAGATAATGGATTGTGTTCACACATGTAAAAAATGTTCAACAATTTTCCAATTTACCTCCTTTGAGAATGGAATATATACTTTAGATGTTAGGTCACTTCAATGCCCAAGTAGTACTGAAGGCATCCCAAATATATCATCCCATATCCTTTCATCAATTCTTTATTTATGGATGCAATATAGTTTTCATTATTCCCAATTATTTATAAATCATCTACATAAACCAAAGGATATATCACATTTATTAGAACATTCTTGAAAAATAGAGTCACATCATCAAGACTAAAGTTTTTGAAATTTAATATCAAAAGATGCTCAATTAAGTTTTCATGCTAGGCTTAAGATGGTTGTTTTAATTCATATGTGGATTTGAGTGTTAACAATCTTTAATGTTCTATTCCATTTACAAAAAAAACATTGTGGTTGAGTTGTGAAGCCATTTCGTTTCAAGTCACCACTCACGAAAGTAGTATTCGCATCCATTTTCATGAAATTTCTGTCCATTCTGAGCTACCAAGGCAAAGAGAGTTTGGACGATTACCCATTTTATTGTGGGGGAAACATGTCTTCATAACCAACACCTTACTTTTGTGGAAATCCTTTTTCCATGAGCCTTTCTTTGTTCTTGTCAAGGTAAGCATCTAATATGTACAAGATTAAAACCACCATAGGTTACTCTATTGATTAAGATGGGGATGCATCAAGGTTTATTGTTTTGATCCTTTAAATGATATCACTAAAATGGTATTCCTAAACTAAATAAGTGGCCAAGACTTGATGAGGGGGAGAAAATGCTTTAGAAGGAGATTCCATATATTTATTCAAGAAATGGACCTTGCTTCAAGATATGGAATCTCATTATGAAATATATGATATGTTCTTGCATGATTGAATATATACAAACAATAAATCCATTCCTCAACATTTTTTTTAGTCTTGGAGGATTAAATAAAAATCAAATACCTAGACAAAATAAACTTCTTGTTTACATCATCATAAAGACAATATGCCTTGGTGGTATATGAGTGCTCCAAGAAGATACATTTCAAAATCCTTGCGATAATATTTCTTCCTTCTTCCTTGGGAATAAGGCATATAAGGTGCAGTGAGATGCCTTACGGAAGGAATGTGACCATACCATATCTCATAAGGACTCTTATTTTTTGGAGCATGAGATGGAAAACATTTTGTCGCATATGTTACACATAAATCTTCATCAACCCAAAGCATCCACTTTACATTATTGAAGAATGAGAAAATCATATTCAATATAATCCCATTCATCCTTTCAACAACATTATTTTGTTGAAGATTGTATGGAATAGTAGATTGATGTTGAATACCATGTTTTCAAATATAGCTTTCAAATCCATTAAAAACATATTATTTTCCATTATCATTACAAAGGGAGCCAATAAGTAATTGTGCATCATTTTTAGTCATACATTAAAATTTCTAAAATCTTCAAAAGCTTGTACCCAACGCATCCTAGTGTAATAATAAATAAAAAATAATGTATACCTATTTCCAATTTTAGAAAGAACAAGCATGAGGCCACACAAATGAGTATGAATCAATGCAAATTTTCTTTGTTGTTTGGAAGTAGAATCATGAAATGGTTATTTACTAAGTTCTCCTAGGTACAAGCATCACCTTACTCTAGATTCCTAAGAATAGTTTGCAAACCAAAAATACTATTCTTTTTTAGTAAACAATGAATCTTAATTAAGATATCGAAATTTTGGATGATATAGAAGACTAAATGACAATGTACTTGAAGAGTTCTATGCATGAGAAAATGTTCCTTCCAAATTCAACAATATTTCCTCCTCTACTCCATTCATCACAATTATGTTTTTATATGCTTTTGCCATTTCTAATTTTCCATCAAACATATGAGCAAATTGAACTTGCTAGAGAATGTGAATAAGGAACATCATATTTCATGTAATTAGGCTAAAAAAATATTATTCCCAATGTAGATACCAAAACCATAAAATATACATGCGAAAGGCTCCTAAATGAAATGTTTAGCAACTTGTTGCTCTCACGACGATAATTATTGGGAAGTCCATATTAAAGCTAAGATAGTAGAGGCAACACATGGCAATTATTTTCTGATCTTCACTATGAGTAAAAATAATAGTAGGAAAGCTAGGACTATTTCAGAGAAAGCGATGAGGGCTTCCAACTAGGTTTAGAGTTCTGGCATGGACCACTTCTGGCAATCTTGTTCCTGGGACAGAGATCAGAGGAAGCCTAAAGCCACTCGTATCTTATTAGAGAAGTGAGTAGCGCAGAGGCAAGAAGTAGTGAGGGGAGTCATAGAAAGGTAGGACTGACAGAGAAATGATAGATGGGGACAGGAGAGGAGAGACCCCTCCTACGAAAATGTAGCAGTGGGTGAGACCAGCAGAAACGGGGGATACAAAGGTTCTGGTAGGAGTAACAAAGATATTCTGGTCATGGGCACTCACTGGTAGACAGGGTTGGGAAGTAGATGCTTGCCAAGAGCAACGAAAAGACCGAGGTATGTAATTCCAAACAATAAACTGGAAGAATATATAGAATGCATGAAAGATCATGCCCTGATTTGTAAGTTTGTGGGGACCTGGCCGTCTGAGAAAGACTTGGCCAAATGGATATAGTAGCGATGGAAGCCCAAGGGACATATAGACTTAAAACTAGGGGCAAAGGGTTTTTTTATAGTCATTCTCGCTAGCCTGGAAGATGAGGAGAGCATCTTTGAGGGGGGACCATATTTCTTGAATAACACTAGAATATTCATGAGGGACTAGGATGAATGCTATAACCTAGATAAGGAGAAAATGCTAGTGGCACCTATCCGGGTAAGATTGTTTGGACTCCAAATCAAGTTCTTGGAACCAAAGATCTTGGAAGAGATCTGGAGACCTTGCCTGAAAGGTGGAAAAAAAACAAAAGCAGACCTGAGATATCCGATCTCATCACAACTGAGGATACAGAAACTCTATTGGATTTGTGGACCACAGCTGCTGTTGGTTTGTTTGACTCATTAGAGGGCATTGAAAATAAGAATTTGAAGCCACGTCCAGGTAAGAAGATCACGTGTTCTTTCGTCAAACAGTTAGTGATCGCGTAGCCACTGTTCTTGGCAGTAACCCAAAGACGAAGAGGGCAACATTGGTGTTATTGGAAAAACGCTTGAAAAATATCCCATTTTGAGGGAGAATTCGAGAAAGCTGTCGTAAGAGAGTTCGCCTTTGCAAACAAGCTCCCATTGGTGACGACTTTCACCAGGGAAGTAGCTAATACGATAGTTGACAGTTCTATAAAGAACCAAACCCTGCTCTCTGTAACTGCCAAGGATTATGAAGAGGTCATTCCATCATTTCAAAACACTGCAAAAGCATTTGAGGGAAAAATCCTTTTGGTGCAGGTTGATTCTGGCAATGTTGATGTTGGGAAACCAAGTATGGAATGCTTTGGCTTAAGTGGAGATAAACCAAAGATAGACTCAACCCTTTCTTAAAGTCCCAACCTGTGCCGGAAAAGAATGATGGAAACATAAAATGTATTGGCCATTAAGGAGTATTTAAAATCCTGATAAGGTCCACCGATTGTGTTGCCATAAGGTTGCATCATTTTTTGTATCAGAGCGGGAAAATATTTCCTGCAGAAATGATTTTTTGCATGCTGAGAAAGAAGAGTGTGAGCAGCCAAGGTGACAGAGCTGGTAATTAGAAAGACTAGTAGGATAAAAAGACTAAACAAGTGTGTTTTGTGTGCAAGGGTTTAAAGGTTGCACAAGGAGAAAGTAGGTCTTGGAAGAAGATAGACGTTGAGAGTAGTAAAGAGGTAAGATAGCAAAGGAAAAGTTGCAGAGGGAAAATGGCCAAGGACAATAAAGGTCAAAGATAATAGAAATGAAAGATAGCAGAGAGAGTTGAGAATTTCATTCTCAAGGGAGATTTTAAATCTAAACACGTAGCATAACAAAGAGGTGAAGAGTTTTACTTTCAAAGAAAGAATTTACGGAAAGAAAATAATTTGAGATAGTACATGCAAAATCCAGATGGACATGATCCTGCAGGGATCATAAAAAAATTATATATATATATATATATATATATATATATATATATATATATATATATATATATATATATATATATATATATATATATATATATATATATGATGATGATATTTGTTTTAAATGTGTTGATAAACTATGATTGAAGGTTTTCAGTAGTAGGAAAAAGGAAAATCAGAGCAAAGAAAGCTCTTTGAAGTGGCAATGAACCTGAAGAATCCAACAAGAGATTGGATAGTGAGGAAAACTGAAGTGTTCTCAAGGAGAGTGAGAGCCTATAGAAGCCTAGGAGGAGTAAAGATGTTGCTCAAGAGAATTTTCTAGATAGAGGACCATGCTTAACAAAAGACTGAGCGTGGAGAGCTTAGTGAGGTAATATTACAGTGAGGGGGACTTGCTATTGCGGAGGCTTGTTATAGTGGAGAGAGGAGCTCAGGAAGAGAATATGAAGACAAAGGTGATGGAATGTCATTGGAGAGGTTCTCAAGAAAGCCACTATAGAGGGAAGGATGCAAAGAGAAAAGGCATGAAGAGGATGAGTCAAGAGGGCTTCACAAGCAAGTTGTTGACATGAAAGCAAGATTGGAGATATTGACAGAGCTACTACAAGACCTAGAAGACCACAAAAGAGGATGGACCTTTCCACTAAAAGGAAAGAGGGTGATTTGGCACTCATTACAGATGAGGTGGAAGCAAATGGAGATTGCCTTACGGAAAAAGGAACTCAAATTCTTTGAGTGAAGGATAAGAATTGAAGATGTCGCAGGCAAATTTGTTCAGAGGAAAATGCTTGAAAATGTAGGAGAAGCAGATGAAGCAGATGAAGTTATCTGCAAGCCAGAGGAAGGAATATCTCTAGATGATGATGAGGAAGAGGTGGGATTGTATGAGGGTCTCAAAAGTTCAGAAGAGAACTTGCAGCAACGTACTAAAATGTTGACAGGAAGACTAGAAGGAAATTCAGAGAAACAGGTTGAATTGGTGATAGAAGGTGAAATTGATGGAACCATGGAAACACAACCTTATGGGAAAGATGAAAATAAAGTAATTGATGTTCCACATAAGCTTCCAACATTGCATAGATCATGGAAAGAAATCTTGGCTACAATGTTACCATTCGAAGGAAGTTCAGGTATGAAAGAAGGCCAGATGAGCATCAGGAAGAGTGTTTTATTAGTATAAAAGAATTCATTAATTCAAGATGTAACATCTAAAAAATATTCTATAGAGGATGTGCAAAAAAAACAAAACTGGACCTGAGATATCCGATCTCATCAAAACTAAGGATATAGAAACTCTATTGGACTCATGGACCACAGCTGTTGTTGGTTTGTTTGACTCATTAGAGGGCACTGAAAATAAGAAGTTGAAGCCATGTTCAGGCAAGAAGATGACGTGTTCTCTCATCAAAGAGTTAGTGATCACGTAGCCATTGTTCTTGGTAGTAACCCAAAGATAAAGAGGGAAGCATTGGTGTTATTGGAAAAATGCTTGAAAAATATCCCATTTTGAGGGAGAATTCGAGAAAGCTGCCGTAAGAGAGTTTGCCTTTGCAAACAAGCTCCCATTGGTGATGACTTTCACCAGGGAAGCTGCTAATACGATAGTTGACAGTTCTATAAAGAACCAAACCCTGCTCTCTGTAACTGCCAAGGATTATGAAGAGGTCATTCCATCATTTCAAGGCACTGCAAAAGCATTTGAGGGAAAAATCCTTTTGGTGCAGGTTGATTCTGGCAATGTTGATGTTGGGAAACCAGGTATGGAAGGCTTTAGATTAAGTGGAGATGAACCAAAGATAGACTCAACCCTTTCTTAAAGCCCCAACCTGTGCCGGAAAAGAATGATGGAAACATAAAATGTATTGGCCATTAAGGAGTATTTAAAATCCTGATAAGGTCCACGATTGTGTTTCCATAAGGTTGCATCATTTTTTGTATCAGAGCGGGAAAATATTTCCTACAGAAAGGATTTTATGCATGCTGAGAAAGAAGAGTGTGAGCAGCCAAGGTGACAGAGCTGGTAATCAGAAAGACTAGTAGGATAAAAAGACTAAACAAGTGTGTTTTGTGTGCAAGGGTTTAAAGGTTGCACAAGGAGAAAGTAGGTCTTGGAAGAAGATAGACGTTGACAGTAGTAAAGAGGTAAGATAGCAAAGGAAAAGTTGCAGAGGGAAAATGGCCAAGGACAATAAAGGTCAAAGATAGTAGAAATGAAAGATAGCATAGAGAGTTGAGAATTTCATTCTCAAGGGAGATTTTAAATCTAAACACATAGCATAACAAAGAGGAGAAGAGTTTTACCCTCAAAGAAAGAATTTATGGAAAGAAAATAATTTGAGATAGTACATGCAAAATGCAGATGGACATGATCCTGCAGGGATCATAAAAAAAATAATAAATATATATATATATATATATATATATATATATATATATATATATATATATATATATAGATATATATATATGGTGATATTTTTTTTAACTGAGTTGATAAACTATGATTGAAGGTTTTCAGTAGTAGGCAAAAGGAAAATCAGAGTAAAGAAAGCACTTTGAAGTGGCAATGAACCTGAAGAACCCAACAAGAGATTAGACAATGAGGAAAACTGAAGTGTTCTCAAGGGAGAGTGAGAGCCTATAGAAGCCTAGGAGGAGTAAAGATGTTGGTCAAGAGAATGTTCTAGATAGAGGACCATGCTTACCAAAAGACTGAGCGTGGAGATCTTAGTGAGGTAAGATTGCAGTGAGGGGGACTTGCTATTGCGGAGGCTTGTTATAGTGGAGAGAGGAGCTCAAGAAGAGAAGATGAAGACAAAGGTGATGGAAGGTCATTGCAGAGGTTCTCAAGAAAGCCACTATAGAGGGAAGGATGCCAAGACAAAAGGCATGAAGAGGATGAGTCAAGAGGAGCTTGACAAGCAAGTTGTTGACATGAAAGCAAGATTGGAGATATTGACAGAGCTACTACAAGACCTAGAAGACCAGAAAAGTGGATGGACCTTTCCACTAAAAGGAAAGAGGGTGATTTGGCACTCATTACAGATGAGGTGGAAGCAAAAGGAGATTTCCTTACGCAAAAAGGAACTCAAATTATTTGAGTGAAGGATAAGAATTGAAGATGTCGCAGGAAAATTTGTTCAGAGGAAAATGCTTGAAAATATAGGAGAAGCAGATGAAGCAGATGAAGTTATCTGCAAGCCAGAGGAAGGAATATCTCTAGATGATAATGAGGAAGAAGTCGGATTGTATGAGGGTCTCAAAAGTTCAGAAGAGAACTTGCATCAATATATTAAAATGTTGACAGGAAGACTAGAAGGAAGCTCAAGGAGATATACTAAAATGTTGATAGGAAGACTAGAAGGAAATTCAGAGAAACAGGTTGAATTGGTGATAGAAGGTAAAATTGATGGAACCATGGAAACACAAACTTATGGGAAAGAAGAAAATAAAGTAATTGATGTTCCACATAAGCTTCCAACATTGCATACACCGTGGACAAAAATCTTGGCTACAATGTTACCACTCGAAAGAAGTTCAGGTATGCAAGAAGGCTAGATGAGCATCAGGAAGAGTGTTTTATTAGTATAAAAGAATTCGTTAATTCAAGATGTAACATGTAAAAAATATTCAGTAGAGCATGTGCAACTTTCCAAGAGCAGCCTGAGAGAGACAGAAGAGGTCAAAGAGGGTTTAAATGACGTGGAAGTATTAGTTCGATACGCAGGGGAAGACAAATTATAATTGAATATTCCATTTGTTGGTCAATGGAAACCTGGCAGAAATGCCATCAAATGTAGTGATCAACCCTGTTCTGCTCCTGTGGTTTGGGATGCACATCAAGCTGGTTCCCTTGAGAAGTTGGCAGGTGGGGACATAAAATCAATTGAAGAAAGGGTTAAGTTGCCGACATCTTGTCTTCACAGTAATAGAGGTAATCTTACAACATTAAAAGATACTCGAAATTTGAAAAATTTAACTTTGGGAAACAACAATCACCTTGTCAACTCAGGACATTCTGATTCCACTAAGCTGGCTAATGTATCAATAACAGGGTTACCCATAGTTGGTAGAGACATTTCTTGGCAGGAAGCATGTGGTCATAGCTATTGTTCCTCTCCACCCAATGGCTCCTCAACATTGTTTTCAAGCGATTCAGTATCATCCACGTGGAGTGTAGTTGATAGTCCTGGAAGAGAAAACTGCATACAGGACGAGAGCTCAACAATATTAGTTAAAGCAACATATAAAGGTGAAAAGGGACAACCAATGAAGATTGTCAAAGAAGTTGATGAAGAAGAAACTACGATTTCTGAAAACATAGTAAAATATCATCATGCTATCATGATGATATGGCATGATTGAGTCAACCATGGGAGAGGTTGAGTTGATCAACCTGGAAAACATACCTCAAGGATGACGACATGAAGCAGAAATTCACCTAGCAAAAGGCGAAGAAAAGGAAGAAGAGCTGACAATGACAAGTCAACAATAGGATCAAGGAGAAAAATAAAGCAACACTCATCAAGAAGCTAATGTATGGGAGAAGGGGCTAGAGTTACTAGAGAAATGGCTAAAAGCACCAGTACTTGATGAAGACTGCAAGAGGTTTGCAGTAAAGGAAGTAGAAGCAGAGGAAGAAGTTCACAACTATGAACCAGGGCAAGCAAGAATTATTAGAATAGATGATGTAGAGGAAAAACTTGAAAACTCTTTGAAGGAGTTAAATCAACACACTGAAATGGTGATGAAAGAAGAAAGTCCAAAACAACTAGTTGAAATACTGTTGAAAGGAGACACACAGTCTAAATATGTGAACAGAGGAAGATGCATCTCGACAGTAGTAACAAACTAAAGCAGGAAGGAAGAATTAATGAAGAAGACCAACAAGAAGATCTACTGGAAACAAAGATTGAGAACATAAAGAAAATGATGTTGAAGCAGACCAGAAGGCAAAGGCTAGCAACATCAGAAAAGGTGATCAGTTAAGTACTAAAATATTTTCAGCAGGTTAAGAGAATTTGTCCAAATGGTCATGATGCCACCAAAAAGCTTGAAGAGACTGAAAAAATAGTCAAAAAAGTTAGATTTATTGAGGCCATCTCAGTGAATGATCTTCAGAATCATTTTGTTGTTGATTCCATTGATTTTCATTCAACAAAGGTAGAGCACCAGCATATAATAGAAGGAGAAAATGTAACATTGGAATTTATAAAGAAAATGATGGATGACTTCAAGAATCAGAAAAATATACATAGAAGGTGTGCATTTCAAATATTATTGCATGTAAAGGATTTGCTAGAGGTGATGCCATCATTGGATGACATCAATATTCTAAATGGAAAGCAATTCACTGTTTGTGGTGACTTCCATGGTTAGTATTATGACCTTTTGAACATATTTGAGATTAGTGGGCTTCCTTCCAAGGATAATCCTTATCTTTTTAGTGGTGATTTTGTTGATCGAGGATCATTTTCAGTCGAATTCATACTTGTGCTATTCACATTCAAGTGTATGTATCCAACTGAACTCTATCTTGCATGAGGAAATCATGAAAGCAGGAGTACGAACAACATTTATAGTTTTGAGGGCAAAGTCAAGTCCAAGTACAGTGAAATCATGATTAAGCTTTTTGCTGAAGTGTTTTGCTGCTTGCTTTTGGCTCATGTCCTCAATGACAAGATTTTTGTTGTTCATGGTAGTATTTTTAGTGTTGATGGTATAAAACTGGATGATATGAAAGATATTGTTTGATTCCGAAAGCCAGGTGAAGAGGGTCTACTGTGTGAAATACTTTGGAGTGATCCAAATCCCCATAAAGGTCGTGGACCTAGCAAACGAGATGTTGGTTTGTCTTTTGGAGAAGATGTGACCAAAAGGTTTTTCCAAGAAAATAATCTTGAGGTGGTGGTCAGGTCTCATGAAGTTAAAGAGGAAGATTATGAAATTGAACACGATGGAAAACTTATTACGGTTTTCTCAGCTCGAAACTATTGTGACCAGAGAAGGAAGATGAAGCAGGAAGTAGCTAACATGCAGCCTAAACAGAGGAGCAGAGCATATGGACAACTCCAAGACAAAGTCTAGGATCCAGGAGGAATTTTTTTCTTTGTTCCTTTTTGAAAGCACATTATTAGGAGATAATGAATGTTTTCAAGTGTGAGAGTCTAATGCAGGAGCATCTAGACCTGGTCAATAATGTGATGGGGTGGTCAAATGTTATGGCTAACGCAAGATTGGGAGGAAGACTTAGTTGTTAAATTTGTATTAATTTCTATAAGGATAAGTAGTTAAGAGTGGTCTAGCTTGTTTAGATGAAGATAAGATTGAATTATAACTATATAACTAATTCCTTCATGTGTGGAAAGAAGTAGTTAGATATGACATATGTATAACTTATTTTTGGGTGATTTTGGGAAGAAGGAGGAGGCAGTAGGGGAGAGATAAATTGAGTGAGGGGAGTTTTGATAGATAGAGAGGGCCAGGGTAGAGCACACTCATCCTTGTATGATCAGGTCATTGATGTAATAGTAATATGTTAATAAAGATTCAAAATAATAAATTTGTAATAATTCTGTGTTTCTATGACTTGATCTCCCCATGGTCAACTGGATAAGTGTGTAAGTGTCTACTCAGAAATCTGATTTTGGGAAGCCAGGTATGGAATGCTTTGGCTTAAGTGGAGATGAACCAAAGATAGACTCAAGACTTTCTTAAAGTCCCAACTAGTGCCGACAAAGAATGATGGAAACATAAAATGTATTGGCCATTAAGGAGTATTTAAAATCCTGATAAGGTCCATCGGTTGTGTAGCCATAAGGTTGCATCACGTCACCTTATTAAACAATGCCCCTTGAATGCATCTGGAGAGGTAGCTGAATAGGGGAAGGAGGGACAGAAGGAGACAGAGCCAAATAGGGAAGGTGACGATGGGTTCACGAAAGTACTTACTAGAAGGAAATGTCAAAAAGGATCAGTCCATCTAAAATCAACTGTCAAAATAGTAACTGGAGAAAACAAAAACAAGTTTGGAGTACTACAGGAGGAGGAAATGGAATTGGAGAAGGAAGCCAATGAAGAGGAACCAGGGTAACCTACAAAAAGGGCTGTAGAAAAAGACACGATGCAAACAATAGTAGAACAAGAGAAAGCATGAGGAAGCCTGGGAACTCCCCAAGACTCATCCGAAATGGAAATAGACCCACAAAAGGAAAAAGAAAGTGAAGAAGAACAAGTAATGAAGAGACTTCTACAAGAATGGCATCATCTGGATGAAAGATTCATCCCGGAAGAACAAAAACAATTATACAAGGAAATGTTCCAAAAATATAAGGAGAAAGGAGGAACAGCTGCAGCAAATCAACCAGAATAGCTAGGAACACAAGGAGGACACAGCATGGAAGCGGGAAACACTGGAAAACCAGGGAGGAAAAGAGGGAGAACGCCTATGAGTGAAACCATCCAAATAGTTGGAGAAATGTTAGTCAACTCAGGACGGGTCATACCTCTATCAGAGGTATTCCAACAACCACTTAAATTGTTAAAATGATAATAACAATGTGGAATATTAGAGGGTTAAACATCAAGGGGAAACAGAGATATCTAAAGGATAGGTTGAAAAGAGACAAACCCAATATAATGATTATTCAGGAAACCAAAATAAGTGAACATAAATTGAAAGGAATAATGCGGAGATATAAACCTCATTATGGAGTAATGGGATAGGATGTTATAGGTAGTGCAGGAGGCTTCAAAATTCTTTGGAATATAGAGGAAGTCCAGTTTGAAAATTGGGTAAGCTTGCCTTGAATCCTCTCAGGAAAATTGAGGAATATAGGTTCTCAAGAATGGGTCCTTCTCACTGGAGTCTATGGCCCCCATTTAACATGAGAACGTAGAAGCTTCCTCTAGAAGGTAGGAACATTATGAAGTTTATTCCCTGATTTATCTTGGATAGTAGGGGGTGACTTTAACATGATTACTAACATAGAGGAAAAACGCCGGGGGGGGGGGGGGGGGGTTTGAGAAGAACAGATCCGGACATGGAAGCCTTTGGTAATACGATATTGGAAAAAATATTGGTGGACATATCTACTACAAATGGGATATACACATGGAATAACAGAAGAGGAGGTACAAACCAAATCGCTTCAAGACTTGACAGATTCCTACTATTTGAACAAGTTCTTAGTAGAGAAATATTTGTTGAAGCAAGGATCTTACCACGAATGGGTTTAGATCATTGGCCTATCTAACTAGAAATTGACATTAAGGCATGCCCAAAAAATCGCCCCTTCAGGTTCGAAGCTTTTTGGCTTAGGGATTAGAATTTATTGACAAAAGTGGACGAGTGTTGGAACCAGAGCTAGTAGAAAGGCAGAAGCAGAATGCAAACCTTCCAATTAAAATTAAAGGAGCTTAAGGGGAAAATAAAAAAATGGATTAGGGAAGAATTTGGGAATATATTTAAAGAGCAGCAACTATTAGACTAGAAAATGGCAACCCTTCAACAACAAATAATCTCAAAAGGATGAAGTGAGGAAAGAATTTAGGAGGAAGGGATATTAATAAGATAAATAAAAGAAAGAAGAAAACAGGAGGAGATTCTATGGAAACAAAAATCAAGCGTGAACTGGCTTAGAGAAGGAGAAAGAAACATGAAATTTTTCCATCAAGCCATGATCCAGCACAGACAGAGAAATAGAATTTTTTCCATCACCAACGAATAAGGAAGACACTTAACCCAACATGAGGAAATGGAGCAAAATCTAGTAGATCATTTCAAAGACCTCCTTATGGAACCCCAGGTCAACAGAAGAGCAGGTATAGAAAGGATTTGCAATGAAATCCTTAAACTGATCACTAGGGACCAGAACCTAGCCCTCATGAGAGCTACAACCCTAGAAGAAGTGGAAGAGATTGTGAAATGGATGAAGAATAATAAAGCTCCAGGACCAAACGGATTCACTGTGGAATTCTACCAAGAAGGCTGGAAATTCTTGGGACAATACATTTTAGAAGTAGTGGAAGAATCACACTGAAATCAGAAGGTATGTCCTGGTCTTAACTCAACCCTCTTGTCTCTCATTCCCAAAAATGCTAATTCGGATACTGCCCAGGGCTTTAGACCCATAGCTTTATGTAACATAATTTATAAGATTATTGCCACATTGATAGCCAAGAGACTAAAGCCAACTATGTCAAGTATTATCTCTCCAGAACAAACTGGGTTTGTGGAAGGAAGACAAGTACTGGAGAGCCTAGTAGTTTCTCAAGAAGTAGTGCATTCATTGAAAACCAAAAAGGAAGTGGGAATGATAATTAAGTTGGATCTCTCAAAAACTTATGAGTGTCTGAACTGGGATTATCTTAAATCGGTTTTAGTAGCATTTGGTTTCAACAATAGATGGATTCAATGGGTGCAAGATATGATCGCTACACCAAATTTCTCCATCCTCCTAAACGGAACACCAACCTCGATGTTCAATGCCACAAGAGGGTTGAGGCAAGGGGATCCTCTATCCCCTTTCTTGTTTATCATAGAAGCAAAAGGACTTGGCAGATATATCAAGAAAGATCTGAGAGAAAGGAAAATTAAAGGGTTAAGAGTTTGGGGTAACAGCCTACTGATCACACACCAGCAATTTGTAGATGATATCATGCTTTTTTGTGCAGTCTCTCTAAGAGAAGTAAAAATAATGAAAAATATTCTTGATCTTTTCATGGAAGCTTTAGGTACTCAAATTAACAAGGATAAATCTTGCACATTCTTCTTCAACACACTGGGCAATGTTAAATCCTTTTTGACAAGAATATTGGGCTTCCGTTGTAGAGATTTACCCACAAAGTGTTTAGGGACACAATTAGCCCCAAATCCACTCAAGATGGAAAATTGGCATCATACCATAGAAAAACTCCGGAATAGATTGGAAAATTGGTCCTTTCGAACCTTGAACATAGCAGGATGAGCAGTGCTTCTGAGATCGGTTCTACGAGCAATTCCCATTTACCTCCTGTCGGCAACGACAGTTCCAAAGGGGTCATGAGCAAAAATGGCAGAGATATTCGAAAAATTCATCTACAGAGGACCACAACAACAGAGGAAATGGGCCCTGATATCGTGGAAAGGCCTGACAAAAAATAAGGCAGAAGGGGGACTAGGGCTAAGAGATCCATACATCTTGAATCAAGTAATGGGAGTGAAGTTGTGGTGGAGGTGGATGAAGGGAGGAGTAGACCTATGGAAAAGAATCTGGATGCAAAATTACAACATGCCCACTAAAATTGAAGACCTCTTAAGACTGGAAGAATCTCCAAGAGGCTCTACAATCTCGAAGTTGGCCAGTCAAAAATAGAATATGATCTCCAAACATGCATTCTGGGAAATACAGAATGGGAAATCAACTAAATTTTGGGATGAAGCTTGGCAGCAGAGAGCAAAACTGAAGGAAATGGAGGGCCTTAGGAATACATGTTAGAGGGCTAAGGAGGAAGGACTAAATCATGTAAA
Organism: Pinus tabuliformis; assembly: GCA_031772625.1. Taxonomy (NCBI): domain Eukaryota; kingdom Viridiplantae; phylum Streptophyta; class Pinopsida; order Pinales; family Pinaceae; genus Pinus; species Pinus tabuliformis. The sequence goes on from CM062811.1 coordinate 1,106,433,875, forward strand.
ATAGTACTCGCATGAAGGAAGACAGGACGAAACCTCGAGAACTTAGAAGGACCCAGAGGTGTGGGACAGAAACATAGATACCGAAAAAAGAGAGCTATACACAACAGAAATGAAGTCTAGGAGAATAATCATTTGAACGGGTCCAGATATATTAAGATGGGGTAAATCTACGACAAGAGCCTTCACAATTAAAGAAGCCTACCATCTAACCATGCACCAAGGGAAAGATGAAAATCCTTCCATATGGAAACAAATATGGTAGAGTCGTTGGTGACCAAAGGTAACCATGTTCTTATGGTTGGTTGGAAAGAGTCGTATCTTGACATGGGACCAGATTCAGAAGTGTGGAATCCATGGACCCCCTAGATGCTGCTTATGCAAGCAAGCCCAGGAAACTTAGGAACATCTTCTAAACTGATGCCCTTTTGCCCAGCAGTAATGGGATGAAATCAACAAGCTATTCAGCAAGACAAATAAAGATCCTCAAAGCATAAAAGAAACTATTAATCAATGGGGACATGGCCAATTCTTGAGCCCGATAGTAAGAAGAGCCTGGAGTTTAACGATGGGCTTAAATATATGGATGATATGAAAAGAGATAAACCGAAGGATATTTCAAGATAAAGAAATGGCCCTTGAATTGATATGGGAAAAAACCCAAACCCACATAAGAGAAACTATCTTAACAAAATACTGGAATCAAGAAGACTAGGAAATAACTCCGGAGGAAGGTAAGATCTTGACATACCTCAATCTAGCACAAGGAATGGTTCACCCCCAAAAACATAAGGATTTGGTAACAATTGTCAACAGCCCGGCCAACTTCAGACACCCTCAAGACGGCTTCATCAAACTTAACTTTGATGGAGCCTCTAAAGGAAATCCAGGGCCAACAAGATTTGGAGGCATCTTTAGAGACCATCAAGGGAGGACAAGATGGGTGTACGCAGATCATGAAGGCATTATGAGCAACAACGAAGTGGAATTAACAGCAATTCGCCAAGGACTAAGAATAGTGATCAGAAATGGATACAATAATCTGGAAATAGAGGGGGACTCAAAGATAGTGATAGAGATGCTTAGAAAGCTCAATAATTGAAAGGACTGGGAAAAAGTAGCGCAGAGCTGGAGGACGACAGGCCTTATTCAAGACATGGAAACGCTCATGAAAAGAATAAGCTACAAGATTATCAATCATACCAGAAGAGATGGCAATAAGGTAGCAGACTTCCTTGCTAACTGGGGATGTAACGAACAAAGGGGGAAAGTGGATAGTATATGGCCGATGCATACGAAAGATCAAAGGTGGGAGTCCCTCAAAGCAATTATCAACCATGACAATAATACGGACATGATCTCAAGGTAATAGTCATAAGTGGGCCCCGATTAGGATGACAGATGGGAAGATGATGAATGGATTGTGGAGGGAATGGATGACAGTTCCAGCCTCCAAACATTCCCATAATAAAATAGGATGCGGGGATGGAATGCAGATGGGATAGCACCCCGAGGAATAGAGCTGATAGGGGAATGGGGGAAGAAAGAGCAGAAACTGGCGGCGATGGAAAGATGAGACGTAGGACAGATGATAGAAGGAAAATAAGATAGGAGAGGGTAATGAGGGTGGTCATTAAGAAGCGAAGGAGGAAGACAGCGGGAGTGAAGGACAAGCTGGTTTCACCTGAGGCGACGCATAGGTCCAGGTATGTTTTCATAAATCCGAATCATGTAATTTTCTTAACTGTAGATAGTCTGATGGAAGAAGGGGGAGAGCTAGGAGTAGTAGAGAGAGGGAGAAGTATATAAGAGGGGGTAAAATCCTTTAAGGATGGTATTATGGAGGAGGAAGGAGGGTCGAAGGAATTCATGGGAAGGACACAGAATGGGAGGAAACCAAGGCAACGAGGGCAAAGCCCCACTAGGGTTTTGCAAAGCAGATGATCAGGGATAGCTTGAGGAGGATAAATAAACAATCTAGGAAATGGGGAAGACTATAAAGGTTACCCATAGGAATCACACTGCAGGAATATTCCATTCAGCAGAAGAAAGAATTGGTGAATCACACAGCAAATTTTACTGTTATTGCAGGGCACCTCTACAAAATGGGCAATGGTGAAATATTACGCAGATATGTACCTAAATTTGAGAAAGGAGATATTCTAGCTGAAGCACATGGGGGGTTGCTGGAGGACATTATGCAGGCTGTGCCACAACACAAAAGATTCTTCCTGCCCAACTATGGTGGCCAACTCTACATCCAGATTCGAAAGCATACTGTCGGGCCTGCGACGTATGTCAACGGACTAGGAAACCATTGCGGAGGGACAAAATTCCACTCAAGCCACAGATGACACTGCAACCATTTGAAAAATGGGCGATCGATTTTGTGTGACTGATCACACCTCTAGGAAAGACAAGGGCACGCTATATTATCACAGCGACAGAGTACTTGACTAGATGGGCGAAGCACAACCGATTAAAGGTTGTATGGCTACTACAGTTGTGAAATTCTTATTCGAGAATGTGTTAACATGATTTGGATGCCCAACAATTCTAATGAGTGACCACATAATGCATTTTCTCAATGAGACTATCAACGTGCTCAATGAGGAGTTTTATATATATCATCAGTAGAGTACACCGTATCATCCGCAAGCAAATGGGACTATTGAAGTGTTTAAAATTTTTTGGAGACACAGTTCACCAAGGTATGTAATGCGCAGCGCAAATATTGGGATTTACGCATACCTGCGGTGTTATGGACATACAGAATGAGATGCAAAAAATTGACAGGCCAGACACCTTTCTGGTTAGTCTACGACAAGGAAGCCATCATGCCCATGGAGTACATTTCACCGAGTTTTCGAATAGCAGTAGCGACAGGTATGGTAGACTTTGCGTCATTGGAAGAAAGGATCGCGCAACTAGAGGAACTAGAGGAGGAGCGACTTCTGGTAGGATTTCATCAGCAAGTACAAAAGCAGCGAGATAAGGCTTGGAATGATTGCCATATCAAGATGCACACGTTGAAAGAAAATGATCTAGTACTACTATATGATAGTAAATTCGAAAAATACGATGGGAAGCTTTACATGCACTGGTTGGGACCTTATGTAGTTAAAGAAGTTACAGATGGAGGCGTGGTCTAACTTACTAAGCTCAATGGAGACCCCTTCCTGGGAAGAGTAAATGGCAGTCGCCTGAAGCTCTACATAAGTGGGTTGACCGCCTGACTAACTATCCAGAGGACAGTCTCACCACTCCAGTGAGTTGAAAGAGAGCGTGCGACGGTAAAGCAGTCTGGGGAGCAGCTGCCTGACAATCGGGGTGTGAGTAGATTTGATCTATCACAAGGGTTTCAGATGCATGGAAAGGGCTATGCTGCTATGACAACAAGAAGAGAGGTGACCATTGCTATCACTATTAATGACAAGATGTGTGAGTTATGACAAAAGGGAGCGGGTGGTGGGCAATTAAGAGACGGGGTACAAGCCAAATCCGGACAAATATACCGCAGGCTTAGCATGAGGGTAGCAAAAAAGGCAGAAGCCAACGAATTTGAACTTTGGGACACTTATAAATCACAAGGTGGCATCCACTGAATGAGTTACATTTCTGAAAACTGTGAGTTATAGTGCCTTCCCGCCGCTATGGAAATATTCATTATCGACGCTCAAGGAGTAAGGTCGAGGGTTGTGATCTAGCCATTGGAGGTGCCGGGAATTTTGAAAAGGATGGTGGTGACAGCTACAGGCACCGCACAGAGTTCAACATCGCCAGTAGGGATGTGCCAGAAATTTGTAGACACGAAGCAGAACTGGTCCGGATGCCGCTGCGTCAACCTTGGGTTGGCCAGTGAACCATGCAAGTTAAGGGAAAGGCTGTAAATATGGAGACAAATGATGGAATTGCAGTTATTATGTCATCTCTGATGCACCTTGGAGATTGGGATCCTGTGGAAAACAACAATGGTCTTACAAAATTGCAAGACAGTACCTTTGAAATCCATTTTGGTACTATTTTGCAATTAAGACCACCTTGAAACAATGTTTTATTTTCATTCTTGTGGTACATCTTTAGCCCTCTAAGCCTAGTTTTTGAGCCACAAATCTAATGCCACTTTGTATCAAAGATCCAACATTATGTCATATAATTTTATACTTCTAGGTTTTGTCTAGTCCAAATGTTGAAACTTGGTTTTGACACCACTTTATAACATAGAAGACATACTAATGTTGCATTAGGGTTGTGGGGAATAAATAGACCCAATATTAAATGTTTATTACGAAGATCATGTTATCAAAATTTCCTTTTTTTCAGGCACCTAAAATCATATTTTTAATACTTCCATCATCTTCTACTCCTGGAGAGATTTCGAACAATAGAAATTTCACTTCATTCTGAGCTTTGGGGACAAAATTATGCCCACTTGAGCATCATACTTCATATAACCCATGTGGCCAACACATTGTGGCCCTTGGAAACATGCAACTCCCACTTTGGTCCACATCTAATTGATATTTTCATATGAGGACCTAGTGATGTTGAAAACTACGCTTGAATGCAACTTGTCCAACCATCTAACATTTTAGTATAACTGATATACATGTATGGATGATATGGTGATATAGCTAATACACTGAAATGTGGATGTATCAATATTATGATATTCCTTGGGCTGAAATCCTTTTATGTTCTAGTATAGCCAATAGGCCTATATACTAATATTTCCAATATAGTTGATATCCCAACATAGAATACAAGGATATTAGGATATTTATTATAATTGATCCCTATATGGGTATGTAAAGGAAAATGGGATATCAATAACATAATAAATGATAATTATAATATTAATGAGGCTAAGTGCTAGGGACATTATTTCTAGTGAGCCTAAGCACCATTTTAAAAAATTTCAAACTTTTCTCTTCAAAGTGCTTTGGTGAAGATGTTTGTAATTTGCTAAATTTTGGAACAGTGTATTAGGTGAATAACCTTGGAATCTTCATTATATCAAGTCAAATTATATTTTTATTTTATGTGTTTGGTTCGATCATGGATGTTGACCTTCTTTTCAACTTGATTGCAAAATTATTGTCAATCATAAGAGGAGTAGAATTCACTTTTTGCTTTTGAAAGAATTCAAGGATTTTCTTGAGCCACAAATTTTTTGCTCTGTTATGGAATAATATTCTGGTACTTACTTTGATTCATGAGTAGTGAGATGTGTGAAGTAAATACTCCATTTTCCTTGTCTCCATCAATGTCTGAAATACAATATCCAATCAAGATGAATTCATCCATTTGCCAATTCTTGAGTCCAAAATGTTGATTTATTTTCAAGAACTTTAGAAGTCCTTTTGCAATAGAACAATCTCATTCACATGGATTTTGCATAAATATATAAACATTTCCAATAACAAATGAAATATCTCATCTGATAGTTGTGAGGTGGATAATACCTCCCATAAGCTATCAATACTTAGTTGCATCGTGAAATTCATTCTCTTATTTTGATGTGAGATTCATATTATATTCCATAAAAATAGATAATGGATTGTGTTCACACATGTAAAAAATGTTCAACAATTTTCCAATTTACCTCCTTTGAGAATGGAATATATACTTTAGATGTTGGGTCACTTCAATGCCCAAGTAGTACTGAAGGCATCGCAAATATATCATCCCATATCCTTTCATCAATTCTTTATTTATGGATGCAATATAGTTTTCATTATTCCCAATTATTTATAAATCATCTACATAAACCAAATGATATATCACATTTATTAGAACATTCTTGAAAGATAGAGTCACATCATCAAGACTAAAGTTTTTGAAATTTAATATCAAAAGATGCTCAATTAACTTTTCATGCTAGGCTTAAGATGGTTGTTTTAATTCATATATGGATTTGAGTGTTAACAATCTTTTATGTTCTATTCCATTTACAAAAAAAACATTGTGGTTGAGTCGTGAAGACATTTCGTTTCAAGTCACCACTCACGAAAGTAGTATTCACATCCATTTTCATGAAATTTCTGTCCATTCTGAGCTACCAAGGCAAAGAGAGTTTGGACGATTACCCATTTTATTGTGGGGGAAACATGTCTTCATAACCAACACCTTACTTTTGTGGAAATCCTTTTTCCATGAGCCTTTCTTTGTTCTTGTCAAGGTAAGCATCTAATATGTACAAGATTAAAACCACCATAGGTTACTCTATTGATTAAGATGGGGACGCATCAAGGTTTATTGTTTTGATCCTTTAAATGATATCACTAAAATGGTATTCCTAAACTAAATAAGTGGCCAAGACTTGATGAGGGGGAGAAAATGATTTAGAAGGAGATTCCATATATTTTTTCAAGAAATGGACCTTGCTTCAAGATGTGGAATCTCATTATGAAATATATGATATGTTCTTGCATGATTGAATATATACAAACAATAAATCCATTCCTCAACAATTTTTTTAGTCTTGGAGGATTAAAGAAAAATCAAATACCTAGACAAAATAAACTTCTTGTTTACATCACCATAAAGACAATATGCCTTGGTGGTATATGAGTGCTCCAAGAAGATACATTTCAAAATCCTTGCGATAATATTTCTTCCTTCTTCCTTGGGAATAAGGCATATAAGGCGCAGTGAGATGCCTTATGGAAGGAATGTGACCATATTATATCTCATAAGGACTCTTATTTTTTGGAGCATGAGATGGAAAACATTTTGTCGCATATGTTACACATAAATCTTCATCAACCCAAAGCATCCACTTTACATTATTGAAGAATGAGAAAATCATATTCAATATAATCCCATTCATCCTTTCAACAACATTATTTTGTTGAAGATTGTATGGAATAGTAGATTGATGTTGAATACCATGTTTTCAAATATAGATTTCAAATCCATTAAAAACATATTATTTTCCATTATCATTACAAAGGGAGCCAATATGTAATTGTGCATCATTTTTAGTCATACATTAAAATTTCTAAAATCTTCAAAAGCTTCTACCCAGTGCATCCTAGTGTAATAATAAATAAAAAATAATGTATACCTATTTCCAATTTTAGAAAGAACAAGCGTGAGGCCACACAAATGAGTATGAATCAATGCAAATTTTCTTTGTTGTTTGGAAGTAGAATCATGAAATGGTTATTTACTAAGTTCTCCTAGGTACAAGCATCACCTTACTCTAGATTCCTAAGAATAGTTTGCAAACCAAAAATACTATTATTTTTTAGTAAACAATGAATCTTAATTAAGATATCAAAATTTTGGATGATATAGAAGACTAAATGACAATGTACCTGAAGAGTTATATGCATGAGAAAATGTTCTTTCCAAATTCAACAATATTTCCTCCTCTACTCCATTCATCACAATTATGTTTTTATATGCTTTTGCCATTTCTAATTTTCCATCAAACATATGAGCAAATTGAACTTGCTAGAGAATGTGAATAAGGAACATCATATTTCATGTAATTAGGCTAAAAAAATATTATTCCCAATGTAGATACCAAGAGCATAAAATATACATGCGAAAGGCTCCTAAATGAAATGTTTAGCAACTTGTTGCTCTCACGACGATAATTATTGGGAAGTCCATATTAAAGCTAAGATAGTAGAGGCAACACATGGCAATTATTTTCTGATCTTCACTATGAGTAAAAATAATAGTAGGAAAGCTAGGACTATTTCAGAGAAAGCGATGAGGGCTTCCAACTAGGGTTAGAGTTCTGGCACAGACCACTTCTGGAAATCTTATTCCTAGGACAGAGATAAGAGGAAGCCTAAAGCCAATCGTATCTGATTAGAGAGGCGAGTAGCACAGAGGCAAGAAGTAGTGAGGGGAGTCGTAGAAAGGTAGGACTGACAAAGAAGTGATAGATGGGGACATGAGGGGAGAGATCCCCTCCTACAAAAATGTTGCAGTGGGTGAGACCAGCAGAAACGGGGGATACAAAGGTGCCGGTAGGAGTAACAAAGATATTCTGGTCATGGCCACTCACTGGTAGACAGGGTTGGGAAGTAGATGCTTGCCTAGAGAAACAAAAATACCGAGGTATGTAATTCCAAACAATAAACTGGAAGAATATATAGAATGCATGAAAGATCATGCCCTGATTTGTAAGTTTGTGGGGACCTGGCCGTCTGAGAAAGACTTGCCCAAATGGATATAGTAGTGATGGAAGCCTAAGGGACATATAGACTTAAAACTAGGGGCAAAGGGTTTTTTTATAGTCATTCTCGCTAGCCTGGAAGATGAGGAGAGGATCTTTGAGGGGGGACCATATTTCCTGAATAACACTAGAATATTCATGAGGGACTAGGAGGAATGCTATAACCTAGATAAGGAGAAAATGCTAGTGGCACCTATCCGGGTAAGATTGTTTGGACTCCAAATCAAGTTCTTGGAACCAAAGATCTTGGAAGAGATCTGGAGACCCTGCCGGAAAGGTGGAAAAAAACAAAACCAGACCTAAGATATCCGATCTCATCACAACTGAGGATACAGAAACTCTATTGGATTTGTGGACCACAGCTGCTGTTGGTTTGTTTGACTCATTAGAGGGCATTGAAAATAGGAATTTGAAGCCACGTCCAGGTAAGAAGATGACGTGTTCTTTTGTCAAACAGTTAGTGATCGCATAGCCACTGTTATTGGCAGTAACCCAAAGATGAAGAGGGCAGCATTGGTGTTATTGGAAAAACGCTTGAAAAATATCCCATTTTGAGGGAGAATTCGAGAAAGCTGTCGTAAGAGAGTTCGCCTTTGCAAACAAGCTCCCATTGGTGACGACTTTCACCAGGGAAGTAGCTAATACGATAGTTGACAGTTCTATAAAGAACCAAACCCTGCTCTCTGTAACTGCCAAGGATTATGAAGAGGTCATTCCATCATTTCAAAACATTGCAAAAGCATTTGAGGGAAAAATCCTTTTGGTGCAGGTTGATTCTGGCAATGTTGATGTTGGGAAACCAAGTATGGAATGCTTTGGCTTAAGTGGAGATAAACCAAAGATAGACTCAACCCTTTCTTAAAGTCCCAACCTGTGCCGGAAAAGAATGATGGAAACATAAAATGTATTGGCCATTAAGGAGTATTTAAAATCCTGATAAGGTCCACCGATTGTGTTGCCATAAGGTTGCATCATTTTTTGTATCAGAGCGGGAAAATATTTCCTGCAGAAATGATTTTTTGCATGCTGAGAAAGAAGAGTGTGAGCAGCCAAGGTGACAGAGCTGGTAATTAGAAAGACTAGTAGGATAAAAAGACTAAACAAGTGTGTTTTGTGTGCAAGGGTTTAAAGGTTGCACAAGGAGAAAGTAGGTCTTGGAAGAAGATAGACGTTGAGAGTAGTAAAGAGGTAAGATAGCAAAGGAAAAGTTGCAGAGGGAAAATGGCCAAGGACAATAAAGGTCAAAGATAATAGAAATGAAAGATAGCAGAGAGAGTTGAGAATTTCATTCTCAAGGGAGATTTTAAATCTAAACACGTAGCATAACAAAGAGGTGAAGAGTTTTACTTTCAAAGAAAGAATTTACGGAAAGAAAATAATTTGAGATAGTACATGCAAAATCCAGATGGACATGATCCTGCAGGGATCATAAAAAAATAATATATATATATATATATATATATATATATATATGATGATGATATTTGTTTTAAATGTGTTGATAAACTATGATTGAAGGTTTTCAGTAGTAGGAAAAAGGAAAATCAGAGCAAAGAAAGCTCTTTGAAGTGGCAATGAACCTGAAGAATCCAACAAGAGATTGGATAGTGAGAAAAACTGAAGTGTTCTCAAGGGAGAGTGAGAGCCTATAGAAGCCTAGGAGGAGTAAAGATGTTGCTCAAGAGAATTTTCTAGATAGAGGACCATGCTTAACAAAAGACTGAGCGTGGAGAGCTTAGTGAGGTAATATTACAGTGAGGGGGACTTGCTATTGCGGAGGCTTGTTATAGTGGAGAGAGGAGCTCAGGAAGAGAATATGAAGACAAAGGTGATGGAATGTCATTGGAGAGGTTCTCAAGAAAGCCACTATAGAGGGAAGGATGCAAAGAGAAAAGGCATGAAGAGGATGAGTCAAGAGGGGCTTCACAAGCAAGTTGTTGACATGAAAGCAAGATTGGAGATATTGACAGAGCTACTACAAGACCTAGAAGACCACAAAAGAGGATGGACCTTTCCACTAAAAGGAAAGAGGGTGATTTGGCACTCATTACAGATGAGGTGAAAGCAAATGGAGATTGCCTTACGGAAAAAGGAACTCAAATTCTTTGAGTGAAGGATAAGAATTGAAGATGTCGCAGGCAAATTTGTTCAGAGGAAAATGCTTGAAAATGTAGGAGAAGCAGATGAAGCAGATGAAGTTATCTGCAAGCCAGAGGAAGGAATATCTCTAGATGATGATGAGGAAGAGGTGGGATTGTATGAGGGTCTCAAAAGTTCAGAAGAGAACTTGCAGCAACGTACTAAAATGTTGACAGGAAGACTAGAAGGAAATTCAGAGAAACAGGTTGAACTGGTGATAGAAGGTAAAATTGATGGAACCATGGAAACACAACCTTATGGGAAAGATGAAAATAAAGTAATTGATGTTCCACATAAGCTTCCAACATTGCATAGATCATGGAAAAAAATCTTGGCTACAATGTTACCATTCGAAGGAAGTTCAGGTATGAAAGAAGGCCAGATGAACATCAGGAAGAGTGTTTTATTAGTATAAAAGAATTCATTAATTCAAGATGTAACATCTAAAAAATATTCTGTAGAGGATGTGCAACTTTCCAAGAGCAGCCTGAGAGGGACAGAAGAGGTCAAAGAGGGTTTAAATGACGTGGAAGTATTAGTTCGACATGTAGGGGAAGACAAATTATCATTGAATATTCCATTTGTTGGTCAATGGAAACCTGGCAGAAATGCCATCAAATGTAGTGATCAACCCTATTCTGCTCCTGTGGTTTGGGATGCACATCAAGCTGGTTCCCTTGAGAAGTTGGCAGGTGGGGACATAAAATCAATTGAAGAAAGGGTTAAGTTTCCGACATCTTGTCTTCACAGTAATAGAGGTAATCTTACAACATTAAAAGATACTCGAAATTTGAAAAATTTAACTTTGGGAAACAACAATCACCTTGTCAACTCAGGACATTCTGATTCCACTGAGCTGGCTAATGTATCAATAACAGGGTTACCCATAGTTGGTAGAGACATTTCTTGGCAGGAAGCATGTGGTCCTAGCTATTGTTCCTCTCCCAATGGCTCCTCAACATTGTTTTCAAGCGATTCAGTATCATCCACGTGGAGTGTAGTTGACAGTCCTGGAAGAGAAAATTGCATACAAGACGAGAGCTCAACAATATTAGTTAAAGCAACATATAAAGGTGAAAAGGGACAACCAATGAATTTTTTCAAAGAAGTTCATGAAGAAGAAACTATGATTTCTGAAAACATAGTAAAATATCCTCATGCTATCATGATGATATGGCATGATTGAGTCAACCATGGGAGAGGTTGAGTTAATCAACCTGGAAAACATGCCTCAAGGATGACGACATGAAGCAGAAATTCACCTAGCAAAAGGCAAAGAAAAGGAAGAAGAGCTGACAATGACAAGTCAACAACAGGATCAAGGAGAAAAATAAAGCAACACTCATCAAGAAGCTAATGTATGGGAGAAGGAGCTAGAGTTACTGGAGAAATGGCTAAAAGCACCAGTACTTGATGAAGACTGCAAGAGGTTTGCAGTAAAGGAAGCAGAAGCAGAGGAAAAAGTTCACAACTATGAACCAGGGCAAGCAAGAATTATTAGAATAGATGATGTAGAGGAAAAACTTGAAAACTCTTTGAAGGAGTTAAATCAACACACTGAAATGGTGATGAAAGAAGAAAGTCCAAAACAACTAGTTGAAATACTGTTGAAAGGAGACACACAGTCTAAATGTGTGAACAGAGGAAGATTCAACTCGACAGCAGTAACAAACTAAAGCAGGAAGGAAGAATTAATGAAGAAGACCAGCAAGAAGATCTACTGCAAACAAAGATTGAGAACATAAAGAAACTGATGTTGAAGCAGACCAGAACGCAAAGGCTGGCAGCATCAGAAAAGGCGATCAGTTAAGTACTAAAATATTTTCAGCAGGTTAAGAGAATTTGTCCAAATGGTCATGATGCCAACAAAAAGCCTGAAGAGATTGAAAAAATAGTCAAAAAAGTTAGATTTATTGAGGCCATCTCAGTGAATGATCTTCAGAATCATTTTGTTGTTGACTCCATTGATTTTCATTCAACAAAGGTAGAGCACCAGCATATAATAGAAGGATAAAATGTAACATTGGAATTTATAAAGAAAATGATGGATGAGTTCAAGAATCAGAAAAATATACACAGAAGGTGTGCATTTCAAATATTATTGCATGTAAAGGATTTGCTAGAGGTGATGCCATCATTGGATGACACCAATATTCTAAATGGAAAGCAATTCACTGTTTGTGGTGACTTCCATGGTCAGTATTATGACCATTTGAACATATTTGAGATTAGTGGGCTTCCTTCGGAGGATAATCCTTATCTTTTTAATGGTGATTTTGTTGATCGAGGATCATTTTCAGTCGAAGTCATACTTGTGCTATTCACATTCAAGTGTATGTATCCAACTAAACTCTATCTTGCATGAGGAAATCATGAAAGCAGGAGTACGAACAAGATTTATAGTTTTGAGGGCAAAGTCAAGTCCAAGTATAGTGAAAATCATGGTTGAGCTTTTTGCTGAAGTGTTTTGCTGCTTGCTTTTGGCTCATGTCCTCAATGACAAGATTTTTGTTGTTCATGGTAGTCTTTTTAGTGTTGATGGTATAAAACTGGATGATATCAAAGATATTGTTTGATTCTGAAAGCCACGTGAAGAGGGTCTGCTGTGTGAAATACTTTGGAGAGATCCAAATCCCCATAAAGGTCGTGGACCTAGCAAACGAGATGTTGGTTTGTCTTTTGGAGAAGATGTCACCAAAAGGTTTTTCCAAGAAAACAATCTTGAGGTGGTGGTCAGGTCTCATGAAGTTAAAGAGGAAGATTATGAAATTGAACATGATGGAAAACTTATTACGGTTTTTTCAGCTCGAAACTAGTGTGACCAGAGAAGGAAGATGAAGCAGGAAGTAGCTAACATGCAGCCTAAACAGAGGAGCAGAGCATATGGACAACTCCAAGGCAAAGTCTAGGATCCAAGAGGAATTTTTTTCTTCGTTCCTTTTTGAAAGCACATTATTAGGAGATAATGAATGTTTTCAAGTGTGAGAGTCTAATGCAGGAGCATCTAGACCTGGCCAATAATGTGACGGGGTGGTCAAATGTTATGGCTAACACAAGATTGGGAGGAAGACTTAGTTGTTAAATTTGTATTAATTTCTATAAGGATAAGTAGTTAAGAGTGGTCTAGCTTGTTTAGATGAAGATAAGATTGAATTATAACTATATAACTAATTCCTTCATGTGTGGAAAGAAGTAGTTAGATATGACATATGTATAACTTATTTTTGGGTGATTTTGGGAAGAAGGAGGAGGTAGTAGGGGAGAGATAGATTGAGTGAGGGGAGTTCTGATAGATAGAGAGGGCTAGGGCTATGAAATGCTGCTTAGAAATTCTTGTGCAATCCCTATAATATGAAATGGAAATGTTTGAATGCATGACTTATGATCGCTGAATGAGTTTCTCCTGGTAGTTAATGGCACAGGAATTATGAGGTTCCTGTAGAAGGGTTTGAATACCTTTCTGGCACAGAAATCAATTTGATTGATATGAATCAAGTTTTGTATGTTGTATTAGGGGAACCTGTCATAAATTAAATCCAGAATCAAGTTTTGTATGTTGTTTCAAGGAAACTGTCATAGGTTAAATCCTTGGTTAGTAATAAACTGTTAATGTTACAGGAATCACCATGGGAAACCTCTTCGTGGTGTTCGTTAATTTCCAGTTCATGAAAGTCACCTTCTAGGAGTAAATGAACAAACACTTCTGTTGATTAGGGTCCTGCTCAGAGATCTGGAGACCCTGCCTGAAAGGTGGAAAGAAAACAAAACCGGACCTGAGATATCCAATCTCATCACAACTGAGGATACAGAAACTCTATTGGACTTGTGGACCATAGCTGCTATTGGTTTGTTTGACTCATTAGAGGACACTGAAAATAAGAAGTTGAAGTCACGTCCAGGTAAGAAGATGACGTGTTCTTTCGTCAAACAGTTAATGATCGTGTAGCCACTGGTCTTGGCAGTAACCCAAAGACGAAGAGGACAACATTGGTGTTATTGGAAAAACGCCTGAAAATATCCCATTTTGAGGGAGAATTTGAGAAAGCTTCCGTAACAGAGTTCGCCTTTGCAAACAAGCTCCCATTAGTGACGACTTTCACTAGGGAAGGTGCTAATACGATAGTTGACAGTTCTATAATGAACCAAACCCTGCTCTCTGTAACTGCCAAGGATTATGAAGAGGTCATTCCATCATTTCAAGACGCTGCAAAAGCATTTGAGGGAAAGATCCTTTTGGTGCAGGTTGATTTTGACAATGCTGATGTTAGGAAACCAGGTATGGAATGCTTTGGCTTAAGTGGAGATGAACCAAAGATAGACTCAAGCCTTTCTTAAAGTCCCAACCTGTTCCGGAAAAGAATGATGAAAACATAAAATGTATTGGCCATTAAGGAGTATTTAAAATCCTGATAAGGTCCATCGGTTGTGCAGCCATAAGATTGCATTAGGTCACCTTATTAAACAATGCCCCTTGAAGGCATCTGGAGAGGTAGTAGAACAGGGGAAGGAGGGATAGAAGGAGACAGAGCCAAACAGGGAAGGTGACGATGGGTTCACGGAAGTGCTTACTAGAAGGAAATCTCAAAAAGGATCAGTCCATCTAAAATCAATTGTAAAAATAGTAACCGAAGAAAACCAAAACATGTTTGGAGTACTACAGGAGGAGGAAATGGAATTGGAGAAGGAAGCCAATGAAGAGGAACTAGGGGAACCTACAAAAAGGGCTGTAGAAAAAGACACGATGCAAACAATAGTAGAACAAGAGAAAGCAAGAGGAAACCTGGGAACTCCCCAAGACTCATCTAAAATGGAAATATACCCACAAAAGGAAAAAGGAAGTGAAGAAGAACAAGTAATGAAGAGACTTCTGTAAGAATGGCATCATCCAGATGAAAGATTCATCACGGAAGAACAAAAACAATTATACGAGGAAATGTCCCAAAAATATAAGGAGAAAGGAGGAACAACTGCAGCAAATCAACCAGAATAGCTAGGAACACAAGGAGGACAAATCATGGAAGCAGGAAACACTGGAAAAGCAGGGAGGAAAAGAGGGAGAACACCTATGAATGAAACCATCCAAATAGTTGGAGAAATGTTAGTCAACTCAGGACGGGTCATACCTCTATCAGAGGTATTCCAACAACCACTTAAATTGTTAAAATGATAATAACAATGTGGAATATTAGAGGGCTAAACAGTAAGGGGAAACATAGATATCTAAAGGATAGGTTGAAAAGAGGCAAAACCATTATAATGATTATTCAGGAAACCAAAATAAGTGAACAGAAATTGAAGGAAATAATGCAGAGATATCAACCTCATTATGGAGTAATGGGACAGGATGCTATAGGTAGTGCAGGAGGCTTGGCAATTATTTGGAATAGAGCGGAAGTGTAATTTGAAAATTAGGTAAGCTTGCCTAAAATCCTCTTAGGCAAATTCAGGAATATAGGTTCTCAAGAATGGGTCCTTCTCACTAGAGTGTATGGCCCCCATTTAATAGGAGAACGTAGAAGCTTCCTCCAGAAGGTAGGAACATTACGAAATTTATTCCCTAATTTACCTTGGATAGTAGGGGGTGACTTTAACATGATTACTACCCTAGAGGAAAAACGGGGGGGGTTTGAGAATAACAGATTCGGACATGGAAGCCTTTGGTAATACGATATCGGAACAAAGATTGGTGGACATATCTACTACAAATGGGATATAGACATGGAATAACAAAAGAGGAGGTATAAATCAAATCACTCTAAGACTGGACAGATTCATACTATCTGAACAAGTTCTTAGTAGAGACATATTTGTTGGATCAAGGATCTTACTAGGAATGGGTTCAGATCATTGGCCAATCTGACTAGAAATTGACATTAAGGCATGCCCAAAAAATCTCCCCTTCGGGTTCGAAGCTTTTTGGCTTAGGGACTAGAATTTCATGACAAAAGTGGAGGAGTGATGGAACCAGAGCCAGCAAAAAGGCAGAACCAGAATGCAGGCCTTCCAATTAAAATTAAAAGATCTTAAGGGGAAAATCAAAAAATGGAATAGGGAAGAATTTGGGAATATATTTAAAGAGCAGCAACTATTAGACTAAAAAATGGTAACCCTTCAACAAGAAATAATCTCAGCAGGACGAAGTGAGGAAAGAATTTAGGAGGAAGGGATATTAATAAGCCAAATAAAAGAAAGAAGAAAATAGAAGGAGATTCTATGGAAACTAAATCAAGAGTGAACTGGCTCAGAGAAGGAGAAAGAAACACGAAATTTTTCCATCAAGCCATGATCCAGCACAGACAGAGAAATATAATTTTTTCCATCACCAATGAAGAAGGAAGACGCTTAACCCAGCATGAGGAAATGGATCAGAATCTAGTAGATCATTTCAAAGACCTCCTTACGGAACCCCAGGTCAACAGAAGAGCGCCTATAGAAAGGATTTGCAATCAAATCCCTGAACTGATCACTAGGGACCAGAACCTAGCCCTCATGAGAGTTGCAACCCTAGAAGAAGTGGAAGAGATTGTGAAAGGGATGAAGAAGAATAAAGCTCCAGGACCAGACGGATTCACTGTGGAATTCTACTAAGAAGGCTAGAAATTCTTGGGACAAGACATTTTGGAGGTAGTAGAAGAATCACACCGAAATCAGAAGGTATGTCCTGGTCTTAACTCAACCCTCTTGTCTCTCATTCCCAAAAATGCTAATTTGGATACTGCCCAGGGCTTTAGACCCATAGCTTTATGTAACGTAATTTATAAGATTATTGCCACATTGATAGCCAAGAGACTGAAGACAATTCTGTCAAGTATTATCTCTCCGGAACAAACTGGGTTTGTGGAAGGAAGACAAGTACTAGACGACCTAGTAGTTTCTCAAGAAGTGGTGCATACATTGAAAACCAAAAAGGAAGTGGGAATTATTATTAAGTTGGATCTCTCAAAAACTTATGACTGTTTGAACTGGGATTATCTTAAATCGGTTCTACTAGCATTCGGTTTCAACAATAGATGGATTCAATGGGTGCAAGATATGATCATGAGACCAAATTTCTCCATCCTCCTAAACGGAACACCAACCTTGACGTTCAATTCCACAAGAGGGATGAGGCAAGGGGATCCTCTATCCCCTTTCTTGTTTATCATAGCAGTAGAAGGACTTGGCAGATATATCAAGAAAGATCTGGGAGAAAGGAAAGTTAAAGGGTTAAGACTTTTGGGTAACAACCTACCGATCACACACGAGGAATTTGTAGATGATATCATGCTTTTCTGTGCAGTCTCTCTAAGAGAAGTAAAAAGAATGAAAAATATTCTTGATCTTTTCATGGAAGCTTTAGGTACTCAAATTAACAAGGATAAATCTTGCACATTCTTCTTCAACGCACTGGGCAATGTTAAATCCTTTTTGACAAGAATATTGGGCTTCTGCTCTGGGGATTTACCCACAAAGTATTTAGGGACACAATTAGCCCTAAATCCACTCAGGATGGCAAATTGGCATCATACCATAGAAAAACTCCAAAATAGATTAGCAAATTGGTCCTTTCAAACCTTGAACATAGCAGGACGAGAAGTGCTTCTGAGATCAGTCCTACAAGCAATTCCCATGTACCTCATGTTAGCAATGACGGTTCCAAAGGGGGCATGTGCAAAAATGGTAGAGATATTCAAAAAGTTCATCTGCAGAGGACCACAACAACAGAGGAAATGGGCCTTGATATCGTGGCAAGGCCTGAAAAAAAATAAGGCAGAAGGGGGAGTAGGGCTAAGAGATCCATACATCTTGAACCAAGTAATGGGGGCGAAGCTGTGGTGGAGATGGATGAAGGGAGGAGGAGACCCATGGAAAATAATTTGGACACAAAATTAAAACATGCCCACTAAAATTGAAGACCTCTTAAGACTGGAAGAATCTCCAAAAGGTTCTACAATCTGGAACTTAGCCAGTCAAAACAGAGATATGATCTCCAAACATGCATTCTGGGAAATTCAGAACGGGAAATCAACTAAATTCTGGGATGAATCTTGGCAGTAGAGAGAAAAACTGATGGAAATGGAGGGCTTTAGGAATACATGTCAGAGAGCTAAGGAGGAAGGACTGAATCATGTAAAAGATTACTAGGATAAAGGAAGACAGGAGGAAACCTGGAGAACTTGGAAGGACCCAGAGGTGTGGGATAGAAACATAGATACCGAACAAAGAGAGCTATACACAACAGAAATGAAGTCTAGTTGAATAATCATTCAAACAGGTCTAGATATATTAAGATGGGGTAAATCTATAACAAGAGCCTTCACAATTAAAGAAGCCTACCATCTAACCACGCAGTAAGGGCAAGATGAAAATGCTTCCTTATGGAAACAAATATGGCAGAGTCGCTGGTGGCCAAAGGTAATCATGTTCTTATGGTTGGTTGGAAAGAGTCATATCTTGACATGGGACGAGATTCAGAAGTATGGAATCCATGGACCCCCTAGATGTTGCTTATGCAAGCAAGCCCAAGAAATTCAGGAACATCTTCTAAACTCATGTCCTTTTTCCGAGAAGCAATGGGATGAAATCAACAAGCTATTCGGGAAGACAAATAAAGATCCTCAAAGCATAAAAGAAACTATTAATAAATGGGGACGTGGCCAATTCTTGAGCCCGATAGTAAGAAGAGCCTAGAGTTTAATGATGGGCTTAAATATATGGATGATATGAAAAGAGAGAAACCGAAGGATATTTCGAGATAAAGAAATGGCCCCTGAATTGATCTAGAAAAAACCCCAAACCCGCATAAGAGAAACTATCTTAACAAAAACCTGGAATCAAGAAGACTGGGAAACAACTCTGGAGGAAGGTAAGATCTTAACATACCTCAATCTAGCACAAGGAGTGGTTCACCCACGAAAACATAAGGATCTGGTAACGACTGTCAGTAGCCCGACCAACTTCAGACACCCTCAAGACGGCTTCATCAAAATTAACTTTGATGGAGCCTCTAAAGGAAATCCAGGGCCAACAGGGTTTGGAGGAATATTCAGAGACCATCAAGGGAGGACAAGATGGGTGTACGTAGATCATGGAGGCATTATGAGCAACAACAAAGCAGAATTAACAGCAATTCACCAAGGACTAAGAATAGTGATCAGAAATGGATACAATAATCTAGAAATAGAGGGGGACTCAAAGATAGTGATAGAGATGCTTAGAAAGCTGAATAATGGGAAGGACTGAGAAAAAGTAGTGCAGAGCTGGAGGACGGCAGGCCTTATTGAAGACATGGAAACACTCATGAAAAGAATAAGCTACAAGATTATCAATCATACCAGAAGAGATGGCAATAAGGCAGTAGACTTCCTTGCTAAGTGGGGATGTAATGAACAAAGGGGGAAAGTGGATAGTATATGGCCGATGCATACAGAAGATCAAAGGTGGGAGTCCCTCAAAGCAATTATCAACCATGATAATAATACGGACACGATCTCAAGGTAATAGTCATAAGTGGCCCCAGATTGGGATGAGAGATGGGAAGATGATGTGGAAATGGATCGTGGAGGGGAATGGATGGTAGTGTTGGCCTCCGAACATTCCCATAATAATACAGGACGCGGGGATGGCATGCAGATGGGATAGTGCCTCGAGGAATAGAGTTGACAGGGGAATTGGGGGAAGAAACAGTAGAAATCGGCGGGGACGGAAAGATGAGACGTGGGACAGATGATAGAAGGAAAATAAGAGAGGAGAGGGTAATGAGGGTGGTCATTAAGAAGCGAAGGAGGAAGATAGCGGGAGCGAAGGATAAGCTGGTTTCACCTGAGGTGACGCGCAGGTCTAGGTATGTTTTCATAAAGCCGAGTAATGTAATTTTCTTAACTGTAGATAGTCTGATGGAAGAAGGGGGAGAGCTAGGAGTAGTAGAGAGAGGGAGGAGTATATTGGAGGGGGTAAAATCCTTTAAAGATGGCAGTAAGGAGGAGGAAGGAGCGTCGAAGGAAAATTCATGGGAACGACACAGAATGGGAGGAAACTGAGGCAACGAGGGCAAAGCACTACTAGGTTTCTGCAAAGGAGATGATCAGGGATAGCTTGAGGAAGATAAAGAAACAATCTAGGAAATGGGGAAGACTATAAAGGTTACCCAATTATCTGGGATAAGGGGAGGAAAGACTGAAAGCAGCCTGACCATAGGGAGAAATTGGAGCGGGGAAGGCCAATTCAGGGGAATGGGTACTCAGGAAAGGAGAACAAAGGCAACGACGGAGAATCTAACCTTCATTGTTGGACATGAAGCACAGGCGATTGTAAGGGGAAAAATGGCGCGAACGAGAAGGGGAAGGGGGCGTGGTGGAAGAGGCTAGTCTAACCAATCTGGCTGCAAGAATAAGACAACCTCAACGTCGACCCCACAAAGACGTAGTTGGAGAAAAATGAGGAAAACCATCTAGGAGGTGGAAAGGGCGTATCGAGAAGGCACAGATCAGGACATACACAGACTCATTAAGGAGCTAGAAGAAAATGTAATGGAAGAGGACTCAGAGCTAGAAATGGAAGAGTGGGGGGACCTCATCCGAGACTCGGGTAACACCAGGGGACGCATGACCTTATATAAACAGGCCTTGCAAGTTTCTTGGGTGTTGAAATGCCTACTTGCAAAGGCATTGGAGAAAGTTGCACCAGAAATGGGGCAACTGGCCCAAGGCATGCCTAACATGACAATGGAAATGAAGAACCTTCAAATTACCATGATCATGCAGGATAGTAAGCTGGACGAAATCTAGCAACAACTGAGGCAGCTCATTCCAGCACAACGAGCAGATGTGGTACCACCCGAGGGAGGGGAAGAATGACATTTAAGATGAGCTGTTGTTTCCATGGCTAGATTTTTGAGGATAATATTTCATCCTTTTTGTCTGTTTTCATGACTACTGGATATATGCTTAGTTTTTTCTGTTGTGAAGTTTATTTAGCATGGATTAATAGACTTACTCATTTTTGTTACTCGATGGCTTATTTTAATTTGAGGTGGCCAACAGACTCGGTTTCCATTTGGGCAAGTTGAGGCCACCAAAACAATGTATATGGCTTAACCTGGATTTGTATGAATAGAAACAAAAAGGCACTACTTTAGGTCACAAAAAAAAAAGATAGTAGAGGCAACACCCATGACATATTCAAATCCATCATGGATATTAAATTCATTATTTTTTTTTTAGTATAAAACAACATTTACAACAATTATTGATGCAAAATTCCTCTTTCTTTCTCCTTTGACGAGGGTTATGCAAGGCCCCTAATGTCTGCAGCAACACTCTAGGACTTCTTCCATGTGAAAACACTTTGTGGGCATTAAGGAATTGCTCTGATTGATTCTATGGAATATAAGGAATTGCTCTGATTGATTCTATGGAACATAAAGAGCAAATGGGCACGTTGTAGAACATTTAAACGTGCATGCAACACATCCCTGACCCCTACCACCTTTGCTCCTTCTTAAAAACAATTTGGCTATGCTAGAAAGAGGCAATGTTAAAGAATGGTGGAGAAGCAAATCCCAATGATGGTAGCTACCAAGGAAAATGGGGAATGAATGTAGGGAACCCATTGAGAGAGAGAATAGGAAATAGATAGGCATACACTTATGGAAGTGAACCTATTATGTTCAAGTACGGATGGCACTAAATAGATAGTGAGGAGTTACTAAGAGGGTAAAAATTAACTAAACTTGGTTAAGATACCATGTGAGGCCATGTTAAGTAACCCTAAAAACTTGAATGATTTGCCATTAAATTAGCATACATATACATACACAATGGTGTGACTTTTGGTTTTAAATTCTAAAGTCCAATATCTCTTCCTATTCTAATAGGTCATATTTAGCATATTCACATATTTACACTTTTACAAAATTCATAAAATTAAAATATCTAAATTTAAAATTTAATTTTTTAAATAATTAAACTTCAAATTATTACAATTATATTTATACTCTTTTTATCACTCCATAATTATATAAACTATCCCAACACAAAGTATATTCTGATATAAACATTATGATATAAAGCGACCATGGCAATTCAAATTACCAAGCTAATGTAATCCTTAATATAATTTTTCCCACTTATAACCACGTTTTAGAAAGACTACAAAAAAAAACTATTTCTTCTTCTGTGAGAATATGGAGTCTTCTTCTGTGAGAATATGGAGTTTTGAAGCGGAAGGCATTGAGCTTGTATGTAACATCTCAAGAAGGGAAACTAAAGCCGTTAAAAATAATTCCAAAGAATATTTGAAAATTATCTAATAAAGAGAACTAATTTCCAACCGACCAAACTTTGCGTCGGCCTAAGGCAAAGAGGGTGTTGTATTTAACCTAACACATCCCATCATGATATTCAAATATTTACACACATATACGTATTAAAAGGTAAGGTAAGATTCATCGATGAAACTTAAGAACTGTGAGCTGCTAGATATCCCACTGAACAGATTGAAACGATTGTCTTGACCCGGACAGAAAGATGGTGTTCTCAGGGGAGAATATTAGAAATACTGAGAAACATACTGTTTCCGATACGACATCTGAGACATCCAACTCACGTAAGTCACACAACTATTGAGATTAATTGTAGCGCTCACATTGAGATATTGTATTGATGGGAATCATTCCTGGATTGTCACAAAATTTGGCATGGGATCAGCGGCCGGTCTTGAGCTTGTTGAGTCAATCGTGGGCTAATGCGATGACAAGCCACGAATCGTTAACCTGTGATCAACTTTACAGCCCAGATACTATCCTCTCCTCTCGAGGATTCATTATATCTCGCGCTTTTTCCCCGAACCCTAAAAGCCCTTGGGAGGAAGATATGAGCCTGTGGGCGTGGAATCCCTTTGTTGGTATCACAAGCATGCTCCCCCCACCTCCGGCAGATATGAGCCTGTGGGCGTGGAATCCCTTTGTTGGTATCACAAGCATGCTCCCCCCACCTCCGGCCCATTTGTTACCAAAATATGTAATAAAGTTTGTGTGCGACGGTGAACGCGTATATGCTATAATCCCAGGCTTTCAAACAGAAGAGCAAACCGTGGAGCATGAGGTGTACCATGTGTGGATGCTCAATTTAAGAGAGTTCAATGTTATTTGGAGGAAACTTCCTTTCTTGCCAAGAGTGGGGCGAAACATTAACGTCTGCAATTGTGTCGGGGATATTTACATATGCCAGCGAGACAACGAATTTTCATGGAAGGCAGATAGGATATGGAAACTTTCAGGAAGTGGAGCAGATAATAATGAATGGCATTGGCAAGATATTAACCCTAATATGCCGTCTCCCAAATGCTTGAATTTCAATACCTCTGATAGAGCGCCATCATATATTGAGATAAACGAAGTATTTTATATGGATGTTGTTCTTAAGTGTCTATACGAAAGACAGTCCCTTCCCTATCAATTTCTGGATTCGATTCCAAGGATCCCACAATATATTTTCTTGATTCCGGATGCGGATGCGGATGGTGACGGAAGCGTCGAAAGCGAAAGCCACCCGGTCATGTATGGAGAGCTGTATTGCTTTGAAGTTCATCACCCGGTAAATGATGGAGAGGTAAATGGTGGAGTACACCTATTAAAGGCAGAGTTGGATAATGAGAACACAAGAATCGTGGAAGAGGGTGACTTTGTTGATTTTGCGGAGGGTTGGGCTGATGAGTTGGAGGACGACGCGGATGGTCAGAACAACCCTGAATTTCCTAGGGGTACCCAACGTAGCGGGAGGCCCATCCAAGTTTTTCCGTGCACTAAATGGAAAAAACAATATAGGCTCGATTTAGGGACGTGCAAAAGCATGGTAGATAACATGGCCATCGACAACGTGGCTCATTTTGGGGCAATCTATGTGTACCAATTAAAAGGTATAAAATTTGTTGATGAACATCGAGATTTTGAATGAGATCTCCACAACCAAAGTGGCTCAATTTGGGTCTATATTTGAAAGCGGTGAAGATATTATGATTGTTGTACTATATTTTTTTGCAAAGCTTTATTTTAAGAAAAAAAATTTAAGAACTTGAAAAACATATAGTATTTTGAAAGATTTAAGTATTTTTGACTAAGTGAAGACCCCTATGATAATTTTAGGTTTTAATTAATAATATTATAATATTAAAAAAATAATTTTCTGTTATTTATTAAAATAATATTAAATTTTTGATAAATTATCCATTATAAAAATAATATTGTTTTTTTGACAAATTTAATTTTAATATATTTTGTTGAATTTGTTTAATAATTTATTATTTTATTATTTTATTTTTAAAGTATTTTGTTTTATGATCATTATAATTATAATTATAATGGTAATGAGATTTACGGGTATGAGATTGGAGAATTTAATGATATTGAAAACAATTTTAAGGGTAAATGTGGATGAAGGTTTAATAGTTATATATTTGCATTTTCGTTGTTTATAATTATTTGTAATCTTTTATTAGGTGGAAGTTAATGTGGTAATACTTTTAGAACTTATGAGAGTGTCGTTGGTGGAAAGATGGAACAAAGACGAGTGTATTGGTGGTTGAAACCAAAATTGAAGATGTACTCTCATAACTCGTTTGTAACCCATATATTTCTATTCGAAGATTTGCATCACATGTTAAGGTCATGAAGATGTAGTACTACACTCACGATGTGTAAATTTAAGAGGGGGAGTATGTAACACCCCACCATTGTATGTAAAACTTTGCTAACCAAAGATGAGAAAAGATAGGTACGCTATGTAACAAGAAAAGTAAATACTTTATGAAATAAATAAAATAATTAATCACTTGGAAAAATGAGACACCAAGAGATGAGATTCTTGCCAAATCCCATTGGTGAATGGGAAGGAATAATTCTTACATGATAAAAATTCTAGATAAAATTCTTGATAAAGCTTGATGGATTGGGAGATAAATATCCAATATCTTTCTTAGGTGTAAAATGATGCTAAGCTTAACATAAAAGCCTTGCATGAGAGAAAGACAAGCTTTTATGGGAAAAGCCTTGGAGGAGAGAAAGTCAAGCCTTTCCATTAAAAGCCTAGGCAAATATATAAAAACATCCACCTAAAAGGGGAACCCCTCTAAACGAAATTATATCGTGAAAGAGGTTATTATATACCCATTGAAGAGATTAACAGAGGTAGTTGATTAGTGGCAAGAACTCTGAGCTAGTGGGTGAACTAGTGGAAGATCATTTTAGGTTGGGTGGCCGTGTTCAATTTTCACAAGTGACTATGCTCAACTAAGCTAGTTTACTTCAATTGCTTGGGATGTACTATATGTGTCCCCTTTACTGTCTTTGTTTTCACATATTTAAACTTATGAGTACAATTACATGATTCTATCTTATGACTCATTACTCTTGTTGTTGTAGAATTTGTGAGTATATGATGCATGAATAATCCTTGTCGTGAGATGATGGAATAATGGTGATTAATTATGCATGAGACAACTAGGTTTAAAGAGTAATTATTTGATACACCATTATTTGATACAAGATAAAATATTCTCGCAATCAGTTAGAAGAAATGCATAAAGTGGAGTCTAAGAGAAGCTCTAAATTGTCTTTGGGCATTATTAGAATACAAGAATTGCTTGGGAAAAGAAGAGAAGACAACACATGAAGACCACATGAGAAGGTGTGAGTTGCAGCAATCACTGGCGAGAGAGAGGTCTCTTGATGTCATATCTAAGCATAAACAAGAGGAGGAGGTGGTGAGAGAGAGGTCTCTTGATGTCATATCCAAGCAGAAACAAGAGGAGGAGGTGGAGGGACAAATAAGATACCTCGCAAGGTTTTGAAGATCATAGATAGAGAAAGAGGAAGAATTCAAGTCTAGGAGTTGAGTGAAAGGAAACTCTACATTACCAAGGAGATGAGAAGTGAATAATGATAGTTTGATTGAGAATAGGAGGGCCAGAAGGACACACCCCTCAAGTGAGTAGTAGTAATGGCTAGATTCCCTGATTAAATGGAGGGTGGAGATGGGTTAATCTCTAGATTCCCTAGAAAACTTGGGTGGAGGCTTTCTTCTTGTGTTCATGGTGAGGAGTTTTTTGAACTCTCCCTTTACTTGTTTCCTAATTTTATCGTAGTGCATTCTGGATTCTCAAGATTGGGTGGAAATAATGTGCACTATCTCTTTGAGGATGTGGGTGAAACATCCATGGATACTTTTGTTTGGCTAAGTGTGGAAGCATTTTATCCTCTAGACTCCAATATTTGGTTGTTGGGTGGAGGTAGTAGGATCTCTGCATTCCCAATAGTGGGAAAGTGTGAGAAGTACCTTGAAGTTCCTTACTCAAGTTCTGAAATTTGGTTCATGAGTGAAAAATACAAAAAAGAATTGGTTGTAGCTCATCTAAGGTTGGGTGGAGAGTTAGAGTAACAATCTTAGTTTCCTTGATTCCATCATCTTCAGATAAGTGTTCATACAACTTATATGAATGTAGAACACTTGAATTTGGTTATTATATTATGAGCACATATTATTCCTTGTGCACCATGGATTTTCAAATGGATACTACCATGCTTTTAGTTTTGAGGATATGCCTATTTTTAGACTATTGAATCATTGTTTGAATGTAATGGCTGTAGAAGCCATGATTGAAATTATTTGATTATGTAATTAAATTTCATTTTTTAATGAATAAATGAGTCATTTGGGAATAATAGGGAAATAACTCATAAGTAAAGGAGTCTTCTCACTATTCTAGAAAAAAATGTTAGTGGCCAAGTCCATATGGTGGACCTCCCAAATATTCTCCTAAAAATCCAAGGAGAAAAATTCAAAATTTAAGAATAACATAATGGGGGATAAGTATGATGTTAAATCCCTATGGAGGCAATTGATAAGTAGGGTGAAAAAAATGTAGAACATGAGGGAAAAGCTTGCTTTAAAGAAAAGTAAATATTTTTTCTTATTTTAAATGAACATCTTATGAAATTAAAGCATGCAAACCCTAAAAGCAAGATGGTGCTAAGGAAAAATATGTTGGGAAAAACTATAAGAAAACCACTCAGGAATACAAAAAGGTTGTTAATTCTTGGATGTAAGAATTTTGAGCTATAGTGGAATTTCTTTGGTTAGGAGGAAAGTGCTATCTAAGTTAATATTCTCAAGAAAATGGTTAGAGTGAGATGGATATATTTTATTGTTTTAATGTTGAGCTATTTATCTATTAATTGTGATTGAAACTTATGAGTAAGAACTCTATTCATACTAAAACATAATTTTTAATGTGAAAATAACTCTTTGTAATTAATATTATGAATGAATTATAAATTGATTACAAATTGAAAATAATTATATCATGATAACTGTATTGAGTAGAAATTATAGATACATATGTTGCAAGGTAAATTAGTATACAAATGGAAAGAGTAATAATCTAAGTCTCAAGGAAGAGGGATGGGATAATTAGAGTTATGGACGAGTTAAAACTAGGAGCATAATAGTATATATCTATACAACCTTCTACCTTAATTTTATATATTATTATGCATGTATGGTTTTGTATATGAGATAGAGTCATATTTTGAGATCAAAAAAAGAATTCTTAGTTTGGTTATGGTAATAGGAATTAGAATTGAAGCAACTGGATTCCTATAATATAATTCATCCAAAGCTAGATAGGCTTATTAATTGAAAAGAATTGCATAATTTAGAAATATAATTCCATCTAAACTGAAGAATTAAGATTCATCCACAAGAGGAGTTTGGAGGATAGCCATATAGTAAAAAAATTGTAGATGACTATGATTAATGATTAATGATACATGGAATTTACTTAATAATCTAAAATACCTTTGTACCAAATATGTTTGTGAGCTTGCTTAGGCCTCTTGATGGAAAACTAGAAATTATTTTTAATTAACTGAATATGATGTTACAATTGCTACATCAAAGTGAATAGTCTAGTAAGAACTTCCACAAGGAAGTACAATTAATTGATGAACATAAATATTAGTAGTGTGTGTATATTATATACAGGACTTTACATACTTGTATAATGCCTAGAAATTACCAAAGGGTGTGAAACTTTATTGATAATCTGAGTATTTACTCAAGTATGATTCTTATGATAAATCTTATTGGACACATTAAGTTTAAAGATGTAATGTACAAGATTTATGATAGATGTACATACATTGATAATGATTTCATACTTTACTAGAAAATTGCTAAAAAAAACCTAAAATTAAAATATGGATGTCTATACATTAAAATTTGTAAAGGAACAAAGAAATCCTTTAACAAAGTATTGATTGGAAAGAATAGTAAACATAATAATCATTAATACCAATGGATATTCTATTAAAAGGAATAATAAGCTTCTAATTATTGATAATAGAAAGAAATATAAGCACCCATGAAAAATTATAAACAAAATTGTAAATTACAATGGGATTGCAAGCCATAGAAAATACAATACATTAGGTGTTGCTAGCCATATAAAGAAAAGACAATAATATTTTTTTATTATGGATAACCATACTTAAGAGAATGGCCTTTTAATTCAATAAAGATTGGTTCATTGGAAATTATTGAGCTGAGAGGCTCTACGACCCAGTGTGAATCATTCTACAACCTAGTGTGAACGCCATGTGTAAGTATGTTAATGCTCAATTTGGAGTTGACACATGTCCCTTTTAAATATAAATAAAATAGTATCTAAGTAGAAAAACAATGTGGATTATAATAAAAAAGAAAAAAAATTATACATGTTTAGTTAGTTTTTCCTATGACTTAATATAATTTAATGTAAAATAATTAGAAGTAAAAAAAAATGTGATACTTTTCAAAAGATTTAATGTTGTATAAAATAAAATATACAATGTGGGTTATGAATAAAATATTTTAATATGAATTAATTTTGAAGTATAACTAAAATATATTAATATAAAAAAAGCTATTTTTGATCTACATGTTTTGTAATCTCTATAGAATTCAAAAATACACTTTAAACAATGACAAATTAGACATTGTTATTTGCACTCTAAAATAAGTTTTCACCTCAAGATTAGATTAGTATTTTAAATCGATCTATGTTGGTATGAATAAATAGACCCACTACTATATACTTATTATACATAAACAAAATAATTATAATGTATTTTTCAACCAAATCTATAGGTCAGGTAAGAGCAACAAAAAAAACCATTCAATAAAGATAATTAACCACACTACATAGGCTTATGCTTAGTGAGAAACCATTGACAACTATTCTCAAGTATATGGACGAGAGTTAGTTAGTTCGCATGTGCCCATGTAATCCATATGTATGAAAGAAAATAGGAGAACGATAAGTTAAAAATGAGTACAAGAAAGCATGAATATAAGAATGATGGCTATACATTCCTTTAATGAAAACAAATACAGTTTTATACTGGAGATGGACATAGTTCCATGCGACCTTGGTACTCTGCCAAATTCAATAGAAAACTGGAAATCAAGACATTGATTAGAGAAAACAATGATAACCTAGCATATCTATATATATCTATCTATATATATATATATATATATATATATATATATATATATATATATATATATATATCATTTCGGGTAAAAACCTTGAAGAAGAAAAGGGTAATATATGTGTTATCTACTAAACATACAAATAAGAAACTAGAGAAGACGACTGAACTATAAAGATACAATGCAGACTTCCAAGTCTGTAAATGCTACAACTATGGTAAATAAACAACACTTTTGTTTTTTAGGGTGAACCTTGGGCTCGAAGAATGATCCAAACCTATAACTGAAAAATGACAGAAATTATAGAAGACGACGTGAACTCTAAAGATACAATGTAAACTTCCAAGTCTATAAATGCCACAACTATGGTAAATAAACAACACTTGGGTTTCTCAGGGGTAAACCTTGGTGTCGAATAATGATCCAAACCTATAAATGAAAAATGACAATTTCAAAATGAAACTGATGCAGGAGCATCCAGCTAAGGGCACCGTGACTGAGTGTTGGTCTCCGCCAAGGTGAAAAGTTTATCAGTGTTTGGTTTCTTAATGTTTAATTAGTCAAACCAGAATGTAGGGACTTGTTGTTTCTTTTTAATTTTAGTATTAGTTAGGGAATAGTATAGTTAGTTAGGGTCACTATCACAATTGTCTGCCTTTTAGTGAATAATTGTCTTATAACTGTTTCTTCCATTTAGAACAAAAAAAAAAAGACATCCATGTCAATTGTAAAATCTTGCAGCAAGAATGACCGAATGAATTAACAGTTATATAACTAACAAAAGAAACAACTGAAGCATAATTGTGCACAGTTCAGGTAACTGTAGGAAAATAGTACAATTACAAAATGTAAATCATTTTGAGGGGTTGAGAACATGAGAATAGTAATAGAATACAAAGAATAATCTTCTTCCATATAAGCCAATCTATAATAGTTATTGTAATGTCTAACTACTTCTTCTTCATCATTGAGTAAACCAAATAAGCAGATAGAGTGCATGTCACTCCTTTCCATTGATTTTTTCTCTTAAAAGAATAGTAAGCAGAAAAAGAAAAGTGCATGGGAATTTCTAGCACAAAGGCTGGCAATCGACAAACAGAGACCATAACCAGAAGATCCAAACACATTTTGAACAAGTTCGACCAAGAACGAGCATATAACCGCTGAGTACAACGCCCAGTGTAGAGGTAACAAATACAACCGAAATACACTGTGTTTCTTTTCATTCCAAACAAAAAAATAGTTGTATACATATTATAGTCCACAGATAATCCATTGAGCAGTGCAAGAATCTAACGAACGAGCAAAAACCCTAAATGAGGGTTCCAGATAGCCTTCAAATAGTATTTTGTAATCATTTTATAATTACAAACTTTGTGGAATCAAACAATGGTTTGTGCCAAATAACCTAGGTCGCATAGCGACGAGAGAGGAGTATGAGCAAACAAGTACTGGGACTCAGTCCAACCTAATCGACAGAGACTAACAATAAAAACAAGTTGAAATAGTGGCAGAGCCTACTCGGAAAGGACCGTGGTGCTCACACCAACCACACCAAAGAGCAAACCCCTGACCTGCGTAATCGAAATAGGGCGACACTGTTAGCCCAACTGTCAACAGAGGAAAGCAAACGAAAGGTAGAGAATTGTTTACACAGTGGGAAAAAAATTACCCGGAGGTTTAGTAGTGCGGGAAGAAAGCAAACCAACTAAGCTACAATCCATGGTGACAACCTGAGACTGAGGAGCAAAAATTGTTAGAACTAGAGAAGATGAGGAGGAAAATAAATCATGGAGAGATAGTTTACCTGGAGTGAATTGCGAGCAGGAGGAGGCCACCATAGGTATGACCTGTAGCATGCACACCATTAGTCAAATCTAACCAGTAGGATAACCACAATAAAACAATAACAGCGGAGCAAATATAAGTCAAGCAATCGAAAAGAACATACTGTAGCTATTCTCTTATGCAAACGAGCAGAACCATCACCCTGTGCTCAAGGAACAGAGCCCATAAGTCACTAGGACAAACGCAGGTGCCATACTCATAGGAAGCACAGTCCATAACTGATGCACGTAGAGTTGTGGCTTAACACCACACATTTGCAACATGAAATTCTTGTTTCCACACCAAAACCTCAGCACAGTAGGTCGGAAAACAAAAATGAAAGAGTGACAATAGAAGGTAGGGTTTTGAAATAGACCGAGGAGCGGGAAAACAAAAACTAAGGCAAGGACCGCTAGCACAATAACATTAATGACTATCATAAATGCCACCTAAACAAAGTCCAGAATCATCCGAATATTAACAACCAATCGCAACTACTAAGTCCTCAAAAATCATTGCTTAATCATTTAATTAGTAATTAGTGTAATATTGTGTTGTTTGTTGATGCAGGAGCATCAAGGCCATTTTTCATTTGTAAATATGTGATAAAGGGGGGTGTGACATTTTTATTATTTTATTAATTAATTTGTTATTTTTAATAAAATAGGAGATAATTTGGAAAAGTGAGGATTTTGTAAATATTCTTTTATTGATTAAAAGGATATGAGAGAAATAGTTTAGGAGAAAAATTAGAGATTAGGAATTCTATGTATAGGACTTTGTTGAGTCCACACCTAAAATATAGATTAGTTGAGGATTAGGTGGAGAGATATTTTGAGTGAATTAAATGCATTATCTATGTATAAATATGAGGGGTTTTTGAGAGGATTAGGAGACATTGAGATTATGAGTGAGTGTGAGATTGAGAGTAAGCTTGAACAGCAACGCTGTAAGCCTTCAGCAATTGTAAAGGGCCACAGAAATGATAGACCTGGCCAAGGCGAGAGGAAGTTTGTAAGTAAATTTGTTTTGTTCAGATTATACATATTGGCTGTTAAATTCTGAAACTGGGAGTGAATTATGCACATTTAAATTGGAGGTGTTATGAATTCAGAGACAACTAGTTGACTTATATTTTGTATGGATTTGATAGTTCGATCTGCATAGTCAATGTCGATTGCACTGTATTGGGTATGAATAAATGGTGAATTATTATTGCTAATGTGTTGGTCTGCGGTCCAATGATAAAAGTCGACATATTATGTGAACCAAGTTATTGAAGCTGTATACAGGTGAAACTGAAATCAATATATTTGAAATTGTATGAATTTACAATACAGAATGGTTGTCTGCACAGTGGTATGGAGTAGCATCGTTTATATGAGTCGACATTGATAGAACTATGCTTCGGCATGTTTTAAATTAAATGGATCTAATTTATGCCTGACATTAAAATTAATGAATTTGGTGGTGATTTAGTCTATGTTGAGAGCGCACGTTTTGAATTCATTTACTCCGTAATGTTGGATTGATTGAAAACAAGTGGAATTGTGTTATATATAGCATGGAATCCAATTGAGAGTATGGAAATCGACTTTTATGGATCTGCTGGTACTGTTGAGGGAACAAAACGGAACGTAGAGACCGAGTGGGAATGATTTGTTTGTTAAAATTGACATTGATTTGTGAAAGAGTATGTTTGCAGGAGAGACCGTCAGCGCTGAAGAATTGTTTGCAGAAGCGACTGTATTGAATTGAGGAACAATCAGCGCTGAACATAAGTCTGGAAAAACTCGTTGAAATCCAGCATTGAGGAAATGGTGACGTTGTAATAACCATTAATAATTTATTCAGGAATTGCAAAACAGAAATCATGGAGTGGAACGTTAAAAACCGGATGCATAAGTAGTGAAGGTTGTGTAGACCAGATTGTTCATTATGGAGGTAAGATTGTTGGTTTAGTACAGACTTTGGATTGAAAGCGCTGACATTAAAAACTGTATGAGCCAGCATCATTTCTAATTCAAATGAATAAATTGAAGATGTGGGAGACTGCGTTGAAATCAGTTCATTGCAGTGGAATCGCTATGGAAGGTATGTAATTGAAGCGCAGAACTAAACTCTATGTATTAGTTGATTGTAATTGCAGGAAAGGCTTGTTGGTCTTGGAATACAGCAAACAAATTGGAGTCTATGAAGTTAATTCGGAGCAGAGAGAGAGTTATGATTAACTCTTGAGTGAAATCGATTTTAAACATCGATTTCTTATGTCTGAATGTACTGCCTTAGCGTTGGAAGATTTGAGATTATAGTTCCACAGCAACTACAGAGGGTGAATTGGTATTACAAAGAACCGATGTTATTGGTGGATAAACAAGTATGAAATTTGGATTCTATTGTTTAGATTTGAGCTTGGTAAAGGGTGCATCATGGATTTGTGTAAAGCGCTCCTGGATTTAATCCAGTGATTTGTGTGAATTGGTTGGTTAACCAATTGTCAAAGATTGAAGGGTGCAGTAAAGTTATGGATCGAATACTGAATGAAGTGATTGTATGGATCAACGTTGAGGTTGATGACAGTGTTAAAAGTAGAGTTTGAGTTGGAGGATGGACAACGTTTGATAACACAGGTATGTTTAAATTGAATGCAATTAGGTTGAATAGCGGTGGCAAGATAAGTTGTTACTAATGTTTGTATTGAGTTCAAAGGTGGAACTTTGTTGTGATGCTTGTTTTGTGGAATCAAGCATGGGAAGACCATGAGTGCATGGTCTAATTGGTTTTTATGGAATATTGAACTCACACTATTATTGGATCCTAGATACTCATATTGCTGAATAGAAAGGAATGAAATAGGAAGTGATGGGTGAGTTTATGGGATTTATGTTGAAGGGTTTCTGCATAATAATGGTATTGTGTGAATTTGCCAACTATTGAAGGTTTGATTTGAAAAAAAAACTAAGATGCATTCTTATATGCACGGAATGTTGCAGATCGTGGGTATTGCAGGCCCTGCCTGCATCAATTTTTCGTATCAGAGTTTGGCTCTGTTGAAATAGAAGATATTTGTTTTTCCGAATGAGGACAGAAGGTTTGTTGAACTGAAATGTATTTTTGAATGTGTGATGAATGATGAAGATAAGATTTCTAAATCTGATATGCAAACTACACAAGTGAACAGGATTGCAGGGAGGAAAATATCATGCAAGATCTTAAGAGGTGAGATGATTTTTCTGATTTGAAATTTGTAAATGCAGTTTATGGTTACAGAGAAGATGATGGCAGTGAACCTGGCATTCAGCTAAAGGCTGAATAAGGAGGACAATTGCAGTGTCCTGAAGAATAAGGTGAGTTGAAGAGATAGCCTGGAGAGAGCAGAGAGAGTGCTCGGAGGGTTCCAGAGGTAGTGAACCAAGTACTTACCAAAAGACTGAGTGAGGAGAGCTTGGTGAGGTAAGGGGCAGCAAAGGAGATTGTCGTCGTAAAGGCTATTGCAACACATAGTGAGTGAGAAACTCATGAAGGAAATGATCATGGAGGATCAGAGAAGAGGTTCAGAGGAATGCCATAAAGGTGAGATGACTGATGAGGTCAGAAGAAGAGAAATTGCAGTAATGAAGGTACAATTGCAGGTACTAGATGAATGGCTGCAAGAGCAGGAAAATCAGAATAGAGGTTGGATCTTTCCACTAAAGGGAAAGAGAATGATTTGGCGACAACTGCAGAGGAGGTTGAGGCAAATTGTGATTGCGTTGTTGAAAAAGGAACTTAGGGTTCTTGAACCATAGATGGAATTTGAAGATTCCACACGTAGATTTGTTCAGATGGATGTGTTGGAGGGAGCAGTCAAGACTGAAAAGTCTTGCGGTTTTAAAACTGACAAGTTGTGTATGTTTGCAGGTACAGTACAAGGAGATGAGCAAGCTTTAGAGTTTGTTCAAGAAGAATTGAATCTGAAGGTTGTTCAGATCGATGATGAGATAGAAAGATCTCAGAAGGAGATGAAGACGAAGGAGTCTAATCAGGATGTTGATGCAGAAAGAGAAGGACCAGCTGATGATTGGTTAAGAGGTGGTGAAGGTATGGAAAATTGTGTAAAATTTCTGAGTTCTACTCCTAATGAAATTGTTGAGTTGTATAGAAAACTAGATCTTCAAAGAAGAGAATTGGAGAGACAGAGAACTTATGTGCAGGATAATTTGCTGAAGAAGCAAGGGAAGAGAGTTTTCATGAATGACAGTCATGAAGCAGAGGATGGTAAGAAGGAGAGACTAGCTAACAATCTCTTGATGAATGTAAATCAACACACTGATGTGCTGACAAAGGAGTTGGGAAGGAACTCAGAGCATCATACTAAAGTATTGCCAGAGGAAGTTGAGGAGGAAGCCAGTGAAGATTTTCTGAGTCCTGAAAAAGACTTGGAGCTGCGGATGACTGAATCAACAAGTAAGACCATTGGGTCTTGTGATTTTGATGCTAACAATTTTATTGTGTTTACAGGTAAGAAAGAAGACAGTCCATCATTTGGAATTGTCTTGGAAGGAGGAGAACAATTGCAGAAAGAAGATGAGACAATCATGTCTCATAAACAGAGGCTTTTTACCATGGGTGACAAGAAAGAGTTGGCTTGTCTGTATAGCCAAGAGAAGACTGGTGTACAAAATTTTGGAGCTACTACAGTAGTACAAGATGAAGCTACAGTGTTTCCAAAACTTGATTGGATTGCCAGAATCAATCAAGATGATAATGGACAATTACTGAAAATTGTCGAAAGAGAAGATGGAGATTATGCTGGAGTTAATTTGCAGCATGTTGATGAAATTGCTGATGATGAGCAAAGGAATGTTGCAGAGGGACAGGAAGATTGGGAGGCCGCAACATCCATAGTGACAGCTAGAGCAACATGTGGGGTGACATTTATGGTGACAGCTGAGGCAACACTGACAACAGTAACATCTATGGGGGCGCTAAAGCCTTATGGTTTTTATTCTAACAATTGTTTTGTGAATACAGATTTTATTGAAGATGCTGGAGAAAGTCTGTTAGACAGAGAAATTGAACTGATGAGGCAGATGACGATGAAAGAATCCCGGAAGAGGCCAGCAGCAGTAAAACAAAGGAGAAGCAGCAAAAGAAAGACAACAAAAGATTGTGAGAGCACAGCCAGTGGAGCAATGCAACATAAAGTGTGGAAACCTAGAGAAGAACATCAAAAAGAAGCAGTGGCAAGTGGAAAGTTGCAGCACAAGATATGGGATCTAGGCATACACAGATCCGAACACATGATCAGGCGATCATGATTAATTTTAACATTGGGTGTCTGATGCAGGAGCATCAAGGCCATTTTTCATTTGTAAATATGTGATAAAAGGGGGGTGTGACATTTTTATTATTTTATTAATTAATTTGTTATTTTTAATAAAATAGGAGATAATTTGGAAAAGTGAGGATTTTGTAAATATTCTTTTGTTGATTAAAAGGATATGAGAGAAATAGTTTAGGGGCAAAATTAGAGATTAGGAATTCTATGTATAGGACTTTGTTGAGTCCACACCTAAAATATAGATTAGTTGAGGATTAGGTGGAGAGATATTTTGAGTGAATTAAATGCATTATCTATGTATAAATATGAGGGGTTTTTGAGAGGATTAGGAGACATTGAGATTATGAGTGAGTGTGAGATTGAGAGTAAGCTTGAACAGCAAGGCTGTAAGCCTTCAGCAACTGTAAAGGGCCACAGAAATGAAAGATCTGGCCAAGGCGAGAGGAAGTTTGTAAGTAAATTTGTTTTGTTCAGATTATATATATATATATTGGCTGTTAAATTCTGAAACTGGGAATGAATTATGCACATTTAAATTGGAGGTGTTATGAATTCAGAGACAACTGGTTGACTTATATTTTGTATGGATTTGATAGTTCGATCTGCATAGTCAATGTCAATTGCACTGTATTGGGTATGAATAAATGGTGAATTATTATTGCTAATGTGTTGGTCTGCGGTCCAATGATAAAAGTTGACATATTATGTGAACCAAGTTATTGAAGCTGTATACAGGTGAAACTGAAATCAATATATTTGAAATTGTATGAATTTACAATACAGAATGGTTGTCTGCACAGTGGTATGGAGTGGCATCGTTTATATGAGTCGACATTGATAGAACTATGCTTCGGCATGTTTTAAATTAAATGGATCTAATTTATACCTGACATTAAAATTAATGAATTTGGTGGTGATTTAGTCTATGTTGAGAGCGCACGTTTTGAATTCATTTACTCCGTAATGTTGGATTGATTGAAAACAAGTGGAATTGTGTTATATATAGCATGGAATCCAATTGAGAGTATGGAAATCGACTTTTATGGATCTGCTGGTACTGTTGAGGGAACAAAACGGAACGCAGAGACCGAGTGGGAATGATTTGTTTGTTAAAATTGACATTGATTTGTGAAAGAGTATGTTTGCAGGAGAGACCGTCAGTGCTGAAGAATTGTTTGCAGAAGCGACTGTATTGAATTGAGGAACAATCAGCGCTGAACATAAGTCTGGAAAAACTCGTTGAAATCCAGCATTGAGGAAATGGTGACGTTGTAATAACCATTAATAATTTATTCAGGAATTGCAAAACAGAAATCGTGGAGTGGAACGTTAAAAACCGGATGCATAAGTAGTGAAGGTTGCGTAGACCAGATTGTTCATTGCGGAGGTAAGATTGTTGGTTTAGTACAGACTTTGGATTGAAAGCGCTGACATTAAAAACTGTATGAGCTAGCATCATTTCTAATTCAAATGAATAAATTGAAGATGTGGAAGACTACATTGAAATCAGTTCATTGCAGTGGAATCGCTATGGAAGGTATGTAATTGAAGCGCAGAACTAAACTCTGTGTATTAGTTGATTGTAATTGCATGGAAGGGCTGTTGGTCTTGGAATACAACAAAGAAATTGGAGTCTATGAAGTTAATTCAGAGCAGAGAGAGAGTTATGATTAACTCTTGAGTGAAATCGATTTTAAACATCGATTTCTTATGCCCGAATGTACTGCCTTAGCGCTGGAAGATTTGAGATTATAGTTCCATAGCAACTACAGAGGGTGAATTGGTATTACAAAGAACCTGTGTTATTAGTGGATAAACAGATATGAAATTTGGATTCTATTGTTTATATTTGCGCTTGGTAAAAGGTGCATCATGGATTTTTGTAAAGCGCTCCCAGAGTTAATCCAGTGATTTGTGTGAATTGGTTGGCTAACCAATTGTTAAAGATTGAAGGGCGCAATAAAGTTATGGATCGAATCCTGAATGAAGTGATTGTATGGATCAACGTTGAGGTTGATGATAGTGTTAAAAGCAGAGTTTGAGCTGGAGGATGGACAGCGTTTGATAACACAGGTATGTTTAAATCGAATGGAATTAGGTTGAATAGCGCTGGCAAGATAAGTTGTTACTAAGGTTTGTATTGAGTTCAAAGGTGGAACTTTGTTATGATGCTTGTTTTGTAGAATCAAGCATGGGAAGACCATGAGCGCATGGTCTAATTGGTTTTTATGGAATATTGAACTCACACTATTATTGGATCCTAGATACTCATATTGCTGAATAGAAAGGAATGAAATAGGAAGTGATGGGTGAGTTTATGGGATTTATGTTGAAGGGTTTCACATAATAATGGTATTGTGTGAATTTGCCAACTATTGAAGGTTTGATTTGAAAAAAAAGCTGAGATGCATTCTTATATGCATGGAATGTTGCAGATCCTGGGTATTGCAGGCCCTGCCTGCATCATTTATAATCATTATTGTGTGGAAGTACGGGCTGGTCCTATCATAGTGGTATCAGAGCAGGATTTAGTGTTTTCTTGAGAAATGGAAGTTGGAAGACGAGGACGTGGAAGAGGTGCTCGAAGAGTAGTAGATGAAGGATTGAGAGAGGAGATCAGGATCCTTACTGCCCGTTTGGAGGCAGTTGAAGCAGGAAGGAGAAGGGATCTAGAGGTAGGAGATGACAGCGAAGAAGAAGCCATAGTGACAACAGATGGATCGGATGAAGAAGGTCCAGAAATGAGACTGTTGAGGTCGGTCCTATTGGCGAGCAGCAAGCCTAAACTAGAAATTTCAAATTATGATGGCAGCTTGTCCACAGAGGCTCTGTTGGACTGGATCAGCAAGCTAGATAAGTATTTTGAGTGTGAAGAGATTAGTGAAGATCAGAGAGTTAGGTTCGCTGCAACGAAGTTGAAGGGACATGCAGTCTTATGGTGGGATAGTGTCAAAACAGAGAGAAGGAGGATGAACAAGTTGCCAATCAAGAAATGGTCAAGGATGGTGGCCAAGTTGAAAGGCAGATTTTTGCCTAAAGATTACCAGATTGCATTGCATCGGCAAGTGCAGAATCTGAAGCAGAAATGGATGACAGTAAGAGAGGACACTAAAGAATTCTACCAAGTAAATTTAAGAGCCGGTTATATGGAGGACACCCCAAAGAAAACAACAAGGTATGTAAATGGTTTAAGGTTAGAAATATTAGATGAAATTAGCATTCTTTCCCCGAAAAACATAGAAGAAGCATATCAAAGTGCTATGAAAGTAGAGGAGAAGATCACCAGGAAACAAAATTCTAGGAGAGGATGGGAAACCGACAGAGGAAGAGGACAATATTATGGCAGAGGATGATTTTCTAGCAATAATGAAGAAGGTAGTAGTTCCAAAGCTTCTGGGACCACAGAGAAAGGTGACAGCACGAGAGGTGGCAGGCCATATCAGCGAGGCAAGGGAAATGGCCGAGGCAGAGGAACTAGTTATCAATGTTACAGGTGCCACAAGTGGAGGCACAGATCTTTTGAGTGTCTTGAGGTGGAACAAGCTGGACAGAGGGGTGCGTATGTCGCGCAGCCAAAGGAAGCAGAGGAACCTCCCCAAGAAGCGGAAAATGTGTCGGAAACAGGGGAAGCCTTAGTTTTGAACAAGGTGTTGCTGAAACTAGCCAAAGAAACAGCTAAAAAAACTCAAAGCAAAGCTTTGTTTTGGATAGTTTGTAAGTCACACGGTAAATGTTGTAAGCCGATTATCGATAGTGGGAGCACAGACAATCTGGCTGACACGGAGATGGTGGAGAAGTTGGGGTTGAAGTGGTTGAAACACACCACTCCTTGCAAGGTATCATGGCTGCAAAAAGGCCATCAGTTGTTGGTAGATGAGCAATGCGAAGTGGAGTTCCATATCAGCAGGTATAAGGATAAGGTCATTTGTGACATAATGCCGATGGATGTATGTCACATACTGTTGGGCAAGCCATGACAGCATGACAGGAAAGTAGTACATGACAGGAAGACAAGCTGTTATAAGTTTGTCAAAGATGGGATCAAACACATGCTTGTGCCCATCAAGGAGGAAGAGACAGCGGAAACAAGTGGGACGAGAGTGTTATTAATGGGTGGAAAACAGGTTTTGAAGCAGATTGAAGACAGTGAAGTGAGCTATGCTATTGTAAGAAGAGAAAAGATGGTGCTGCTACACACAGAGGTGTCAGATTTTCCCATGGAAATTCAGGAGATGCTATAGGAGTTTAGCGATATAGTAGTGGATGACTTGCTAGATAAACTACCCCCTAAAAGAAGCATAAGTCATCATATTGACTTTATACTCGGAGCAAGTTTTCCGAATAAGGCAGCATATCGGATGAGCCCCAATGTCAATGAGGAGATCATAAAATAGGTGTAGGAATTGCTAGATAAAGGGCTGATAAGGGAGAGTTTGAGCCCTTGCGTAGTTCCAACAGTTCTCGCTCCCAAGAAAGGAGGAGAATGGCGAATGTGCACAGATTCGAGGGCCATCAACAAGATTACCATCCGGTATAGGTTTCCACTGCCATGGATGGATGACATGATGGAGTGCCTGAGCGGGGCAGCATATTTTTCCAAGATTGATTTAAAGAGTGGGTATCATCAGATTCGAATCTGAGAAGGGGATGAGTGGAAGACAACCTTCAAGACTAATGAGGGACTGTATGAGTGGCTGGTAATGCCATTCGAACTGAGCAATGCACCCACTACCTTTATGTGATTAATGAATGAAATGCTGTAAGAATACAATGGGAATTTTGTAATAGTGTACCTGGATGACATATTAATTTTCAGCAAGACAAGAGAGGAACACTTTTGACATGTTCGAAAAGTGTTGGAAAAATTGCAGCAAAATAAGTTGCTCATAAATCTGAAAAAGTGTACTTTTCTTAAAAACGAATTAGTTTATTTGGGTTTTGTGATTGTAGAAAATGAGCTGAAGATGGAACCAGAGAAGATTATAGCAATAGTCAACTGGCCATCACCGAAAATTCTATTTGAGGTACATAGCTTTCATGGGTTGGCAAGTTTTTATTGAAAATTTATAAGAAATTTTAGTGAAATCTGCGCAACTATGTTGGACACTGTAAAGAAGGCAAGTCAGCCTTTTCGTTGGACTGAGGCAGCAGAGAGGAGTTTTCAGCTACCGAAGAATAATATCACAGAGAGACCGATCTTGAGATTGCTAGATTTTAAAAAGCTTTTTCAGGTTTGCTGTGATGCAAGTGGTACGACCATTGGAGCTGTACTTAGCGAAGAAGACAAACTTGTTGCATTTTTCAGCAAGAAGTTGAATGATAGCAAGCAGAAGTATTCATCCTATGACAAGGAATTCTATGCTGTCATCCAAGCACTGAAGCATTGGAGACACTATTTGCTGGGGAATGAGTTTGTTTTATTCTCGGATAATTCTGCACTGCAGTATGTGATGCAATAGCACGAGTTGAATCACAAACATGATAAGTGGGTTGAATATTTGCAGAGTTTCAACTTTGTGTTGAAACACATCAGTGGGTAGTCCAACAAGGTGGCAGATGCGTTGAGTAGGAGAGCCTTACTCTTACAGGAGAGTACTATACAAGTGTTGGGCTTTAAGCACTTGAAAGATTTGTATTAGACTGACACGGATTTTAAGGAGGCTTACGAAGCGTGTCATAATCCTTTGGTGAGAGACAATAGTCTGTGGTTGGACTATAATTTGCAAGAGAAACTGTTGTTTAGAGGAGGATAGTTATTCATTCCTGACTGCTCAATGAGAGAGAATATCATTCAGGAGAAGCATAGTGGAGGTCTAGTCGGACATTTCGGCATAGACAAGACATTAGAGCAGCTCAACCATTTTTATTATTGGCCAAAAATGCGAAGGGATGTATAGAGATTTGTGACCAAATGTAAATTGTGTCAGTTGGCGAAGAGTCACAGTCAAAATACGGGACTTTACATGCCATTGCCCATTCCAAGTAGACCGTGGGACTCAGTCAGCTTGGACTTCATCTTGGGTCTACCAAGGACACAACTGGGTTATGATTCGGTGATGGTAGTAGTGGACCAGTTTTCAAATATGGCACATTTCATCCCTTGCAGAAAAACCAGTGATGCCACTCACGTGGCCCACTTGTTCTTTACAGAGATCATCAGACTACATGGTCTACCTAAGTCCATTCTCTCTGACAAGGATGTGAAGTTTACAGGGCACTTTTGGTGCACCCTGTGGAAGAAGATGGACACGCAGTTAAGTTTTAGCTCTGATTATCACCCACAGACTGATGGGAAAAAAGAGGTGGTAAACAGAAGTCTGGGGAACCTACTACGAAGTTTGATTGGTGAAAATTCGCGGATGTGGGATCAAGTACTTGCCCAGGCAGAGTTCGCTTATAACAACTCATCAAATCGTAGCATGGGTTATAGTCCTTTTCAGATCTTGTATGGCATGCATCCTCATGGAGTGCATGAGTTGTGAGATTTAGGACAGTAGGAAAGATGGAGTGCTGATGGGGAAGATTTCGCTAACGCGATGAAAGATTTGCACGAGCAGTTGAAAATCAAGTTGCAGGACAACAATAAAAAATATAAGCAGCAAGCAGATTTGAAATGGAGAGAAGTGCAGTTTAATGTAGGGGATGAAGTCCTCATGCATCTGTGCAAGGAATGTTTTCGTAGAGGTGCATAAACAAGCTGAAGTACAAGAAGATAGGTCCCTGCAAAATTCTCCGGAAATTTTCAGCCAATGCTTACGAAATACAGCTACCACTAGGAATAGGCATCTCGCCCATCTTTAATGTGGTAGACTTGTTTCCATACACTACTGGTTCAGAGGAAGACAGTACCACATGGCCTACACAGGACACCCAAGACAGAAGTGAGACTTGGATGAGACAAATGCCTTACGTTTAGCCCCCTGAGATCAAGAGGATCCTCGATACTCAGGTGGCCAAGAGAACTCGGCGAAAAGAGTATATTCAATATCTGGTTAAGTGGAAGAATCGTCCTATTGAGGACAATTCATGGCTTGATTCCAGGCAGATAGAGCAGGCAGGTTACTTAATCGATAAGCTCATGGACCAGAGTCATGATTTCTTTTTACCCCGGGAGCCTGATGCAGGAGCATCTAGCTAAGGGCACCATGACCGGGTGTTGGTCTCCACCAAGGTGGAAAGTTTATCAGTGTTTGGTTTCTTTATGTTTAATTATTCAAAGAAGAATGTAGGGACTTGTTGTTTCTCTTTAATTTCAGTATTAGTTAGGGAACAATATAGTTAGTTAGGGTCACTGTCACAATTGTCTGTCTTTTAGTGAATAATTGTCTTATAACTATTTCTTCCATTTAGAACAAAAAAAGAACATCCATGTCAATTGTAAAATCTTGCAGCAAGAAGAACCGAATGAATTAACAGTTATGTAACTAACAAAAGAAACAATTGAAGCTTAACTGTGTACAATTCAGGTAACTCTGGGAAAACAGTACAAATACAAAATGTAAATCATTCTGAGGGGTTCAACATGTGAGAATAGTAATAGAATACAGAGAATAATCTTCTTCCATATAAGTCCGTCTGTAACAGTTATTGTAATGTCTAACTACTTCTTCTTCATCATTGAGTAAACCAA
The DNA here is from genome assembly GCA_031772625.1 of Pinus tabuliformis. Classification (NCBI taxonomy): domain Eukaryota; kingdom Viridiplantae; phylum Streptophyta; class Pinopsida; order Pinales; family Pinaceae; genus Pinus; species Pinus tabuliformis. The sequence goes on from CM062811.1 coordinate 1,106,478,496, forward strand.
ATATGTAGATACAGTGCATGTCAATCCTTTCCATTTATTTTCACTCCTAAAGGAACAGTAAGAAGACAAAGAAAAGTGCACGGGAATTTCCAGCACAAAGGCTGCCAATCAACAAATAGAGACCATAATCAGAATATCGCACATTTCGAATAAGTTCGACTGGGAACAAGCATATAACCGCTGAGTATAACGCCCAGGGAAAAGGTAACAAATACAACAAAAATAAATTGTGTTTCTTTTCATTCCAAACAAAAAAATAGTTGTATACATATTATGGTCCACAGATAATCCATTGAGCAGCACAAGAATATAACAAACTAGAAAAAACCCTAAGACAAGGGTTCCAGACAGCCTTTAAACAATATTTTATAATTACAAACTATGTGGAATCAAACAAGGGTTTGTGCCAAATAACCCAGGTCGCATAGCAACGAAAGAGAAGTATGAGAAAACAGGTATTGGGACTCAGTTTAACATAATCAATAGAGACTAATAATAAAAACAAGTTGAAACAGTGGCAAAGCCTACTGGGAAAGGACCATGGCGCTCATACCAACCACGCCAAAGAGCAAACCCCCGACCTGTGCAATCAAAACAGGGCAACACTGTTAGCCCAACTGTCAATAGAGGAAAGCAAACGAAAGATAGAGAATTGTTTACACAGTGGGAAAAAAATTACCTGGAGGTTTAGCTGCATGGGAAGAAAGCAAACCCACTGAGCCACAATCCACGGTGACAACTTGAGACCGAGGAGCAAATTCTATTAGAACCGGAGAAAGACGAGGAGGAAAATAAATCATGGAGAGATAGTTTACCTAGAGCGAATTGCGAGCAAGAGGAGGCCACCGTAGCTATGACCTGTAGCATGCACACCATTAATCAAATCTAACCAGCAGGATAACCATAATAAAACAATAATAGTGGAGCAAATACAATTCAAGCAACTGAACAGAACATACTATAGCCATTCTCTTACGCAAATGAGCAGAACCATCACCCTGTGCTCAAGGAACCGAGCCCATAAGTCACCAGGACAAACGTAGGTGCCACGACAGAGTCATGGCTTAACACCACACATTTGCAGCACGAAATTCCAAACCCTCAGCATAGCAGGTCACAGAACAAAAATGAATGAGTGATAATAGAAGGTAGGGTTTTGGCATAGACCAAGGAGCGGGAAAACAAAAACCAAGGCAAGGACCGCCAGCACAGTAACATTAATGACTGTCATAAATGCCACCTAAATGAAGTCCAGAATCATCCTAAGATTAACCACTAATGACAACTGCTAAGTCCTCAAAAATCATTGCTTAATCATTTAATTAGTGATTAGTGTAATATTGTGTTTTTTATAATCATTATTGTGTAGAACTATGGGCTGGTCCCATCAGAAACCCTCATTCCAACTTACTAAAATATTTGAGGCTGATTTTAGGATTGCTCCATACCTTATTCAAATAAAGAATCTGTAAGTGCAAGGGGAAACAAAATGCTAAATACACAATGAATAAGGAAGATATAAAACCCCTCCAAGTGAATTGCCTGGTAAAAAGATGAGGATGGACTGAGCACTAATGGCATATGTCAACAAAAGATCTGTCTTCGTTCTAGAGGATAGAAAAATTCATCCCCTACATTTTTTCTATAAGGAATAAACGCATGAGTTAACTGAGAAACCAAGGAAAAGAAATGGTCGATAGTTATCAAATGGATAAAGTGGAAACTGTACCATTAGTAGGTCTCACCTCCTATTGCAGAGAGTATTCCTCTAGATAGACACGTTAATGCCTTGAATGGACAAGCTTAACAATGGAAAAAGGGAGGAATGACGTCCATAATAACCACTAGCACTCAATGTAGAGTCAAGCGGTGCTATGGCCACCTAAAAGCAAACAAAATAAACCAAATGAGATTTGGGTTAGGGGTTTAGACACTATTGAATCCCTAACGGATCTCAACTGTTCGATTGCTAGGTTAACTTCAAAACTTGATTTGAAAAGGATGCTTCATGGGCGAAACTAGGTGTAGCCACATGGTCTTGAAATATGTGGCATATCCTTGGTGCACCATATGCATTGGAGGACCCACTTTACTATCATGCATTTATGAACCAAGTAAATGAAATCTTGGGTTCATAGATTTTGAACCTTGGTAATAAAATATTAAACATCAATAATATGTGCTTCAATAAATAACATTGGAGTGCATGGCGCTACGCCGAATTTGTGTTTATACAAAGGTCACTATAGTCTTTGTAAGTAGGAATAGAGTGGGTTTAATGAGTAGAATCATTAAAATAAATAATATACCTTTTATTGTTATGGTTAAAGGATTTTAAGATATGAATTAGTTATGATACCCATTTCATACAAAGAACAAAACATTATATATATTATAGATTATGCAAAGTAAACTTTGTGGATACATATAAAGTTCAGGTCTAATTACAAAGTACATTAGGCTAAAACTTGACATTTTTAGAAATTTGGATTAGAGGAAATATGAGTTTTTTATATGTAATAGTTTCAATGCTTCATTGGTTTTATATCAATGAACAATAAGAGAAATAAATTGACCTTGTTATGGGTACAACATATCTCTTACAATTTAAACAATAGTGGGAGAGAATGGAGAACTTAATTATAATTTAAGGAGGCGATATTAATAACAAGATATGAAGTTATCATAAACAATACCACATGACTATTTATCACTATAAATTTAAAAATAAATCATGTGTATACGAGGTATGTTACATGTGGTATCAGAGTTGTAGGTCCAAAATTGAGGCACAAGGGTGAAACTACAACTTAAAGAATAATGCAAAAAATATTAATTTCTGAAAATTTAATTTTGGTTTTGTTGTAATGATGCACAAAAATAAGGAAAAAGAGATTGTAGTGATGGCCTAACCTTCTACCATATCTCGTGGTGAGGGAGAGCACATTTAAGTTCAGTTGGGAGATGAAACGTCACCTCCAACAACCCAACTTCTAGACATTGTAAGAGACATGAGGCAAGAGTTTGCTAGTACAAGGGTAAACAATGAGAAATTTCTAAACAAAAGTGGACAATAGGAGAAGCTCATTAAAGAGTGAACTAAAAATTCAACACATAAACCTATAGATATAGAGGTAAAGGGGGGCAGAGAAGACCCCTTAAAGTGGAAAAATGTTGAAAGTAAACATGAAAAGTATGAAAGTGAATAATGAAGAAGAAGCAATTAAAACATCTTCAAAAATTTACTAAATCAAGAAAGAAAAATATAAAAGAACTTCAGGGAGATTTCAAAAGGATTATACCACCCCTATTTGATAGAGAAAAAGAAGCAGATGCAGAAGCGTGAATGTTGAATATAACCAAGAATTTTCAAGTATATGAATACTCCAACAATCTAAAGGCTAAATTAGTAGTATATCAATTGTAATACAAAGCTTCTCTATGGTGCGAAGAAGCAAAGAAAGTAGAAGAAAATACAGTCACCTAGGAAGAATTCCAAAAATAGTTCAAGGAAAAATTATCCAAGGGATAAAAAATATGCTCAAAAATCAAAGTGCTCAAAATCTCCCGAAACTAGTGCCAAATCGTAGATATCTTTGTTTTGATTCCAATTACGCTTGAATTTCCTTAATCTGATACTGTATGAGAAAGTTATAATGTTCTCAAGTTTGTGGCAAACAACTAAAAAGTCAACTTGCAGGATTGGTTGTGCAAATGATTGGGCAGATCATATGATGATGTGGCACTAACATCAGTAGGGGATTGTGCAATATGGTTGTAAGAGGTCCAATCAGGATAGGACAAGTGGTGATTTGTTATGAATCCAGCTCACAAAAAGATAGAAAAGAGAGATCCACGCCTTAGAATTCAGCCTCTTCGAGGGGGCAACCTCCTTTACATTACATAAATGAACAATTCTTGGATGATTCAAATGAAAAAACCTCCTTTCTATATATAGGAGTCTATGGAGTCACAATATAATCCAGCCGACCTAACAATAATAATATAAAGCCACAAATATAACAATAGAGAGATTCTATGGGCACATTAATAACAATATGGGGGTAATGGGGGCACAACAATATAAATAAGGGGTATAACTACAATAGTAATGGGGTAATCACTAGTATTATAGGGACCCAACATGCCCCTCTCCTTCAAAAAGTGTTGTCCTCAACGCTTGAGTAGTTCAGGATACTTCTGCATAAAATTCTCATCCTCCCATGTGGAATCTTCAGCGGATAAGTTCTTCCACTTGATAAGGTACTCTGAAATTGATCGATTTCGTAGCTGTCGAGTTCATGTTTCTATAACTGCTTCTGGTTCCAATATAATTTTTCCTTCCTCGCCAAGTTCTGGCAATATTGTTTGAACTGGGAGCTTGTCGCCTATAACCTTCTTTAAGCATGAAACATGGAAAACTGGGTGCAATCGAGAAGCTGCAGGAAGCTCCAATTTGTATGCCATAGTACCAATCTTTTGCAACACCTTATACGAACCATAATACTTTGGTGATAATTTATTATCCTTCTTAGCTTGCTTGAGGGACATTTGCTTATATGGTTGTAGCCGTAGGAATACCCAATCACCTACATCAAAACTTCTTTCACTGCGATGTTGATCTGCCTGTTGTTTCATTCTATTTTGTGCCAACACGAGGTTATCCTTTAAGAGTTGGAGGACTTGTTGTTGATGTTCGATGTGATGTTCCACTGCCTGAACCTTAGAATTTTCTCTTAAATATGATGTGATGGATGGTGGTTGATACCCATAAAGTGCCATAAATGGGGTCATTTTTGTTGCTGTATGAAAGGAAGTGTTATACCACCATTCAGCCAGAGGCAACCATTTGACCCATTGTGTCTGTTTATCAGATACAAAGCAACGAAGATATCCTTCCAAACATTTGTTTACTATCTCAGTTTGCCCATCAGATTGAGGATGATAAGATGAGCTATGAGCTAACTGAGTACCAAGACAAGAAAATAATTGTGTCCAAAAATTTCCAGTGAAAATGGGATCTCTGTCACTTACAATAATCTTTGGGTTTCCATGTAGCTTTTGAACTGTTTCCATGAATGCAGTAGAAACTGTACTGGCTTTAAATGGATGTGATAATGCACAAAAGTGTGCATACTTGGTAAGTCTGTCAACTACCACCATGATGACACTCTTTCCCTCAGACTTGGGTAAACCTGTGATAAAATCCATTGATACCTCCTCCCAACGTTGGCTTGGAATGGATAAAGGTTGTAATAGACCTGGTGTCTTAATTGTTTCAACTTTATTTTGTTGGCAAACCAAACATTCTGCCACAAACTTTTGAATATCTGATTTAAGGCCATCCCAAAAAAATTCCTTCTTAACCCTGTGGTAAGTTTTTAAAAATCATGAGTGCCCTCCTAAGGGAGAAGTGTGCAATTCCATAAGAATCTTTTGTTTTAGCTGGGAATTCTTACAGAGGTATAAGCGATATTTGTACCATAACGAATCATTTTTCCAGCTAAATGTATCAGACGTACTGGAATCTTGTTGTAGCTTTCGAATAAGTGCCCACACTTCTTCGTCATTCTTCCATTCCTCCCTTGCTTCATTTATCCAATCTGGTTGGATGATAGAAATAGCGCACAACAATGCTTCCACATCCTCATCCTTCCTTGAGAGTGCATCTGCCACCACATTTTGCTTCCCTTTTTTGTAGATGATTTCAAAGTCATAACCCAACATCTTTGTGACCCACTTTTGTTGCTCTTCAGAGGATAATCTTTGTTCTAAAAAGTATTTAAGGCTATCATGATCTGTTTTTACCTTGAAGTGTCTTCCCATTAGGTAAGGTCGCCATTTCTTAAGGGCATGGAGTATTGCCAACATTTCCTTCTCATAAATAGCTTTGCTTAGAAACTTTCCCTTGATTGGACGACTTTCAAAAGCAATGGGTCTTTCATCTTGCATTCGAACAACACCAATTCCATTTCCTGAAGCATCACATTCCACAATGAAGGTTTTTGTGAAGTCCGGTGTAGCTAAGACCGGTGCTTGGCACATTGCCTCTTTAAGATGTTAAAGGCCTTTGTTGCTTCCGGAGTCCATGAAATGCATCTTTGTTCAATAATGTCGTTAGAGGTGATGCTATTCTCCCATAATTCTTAACAAACTTGCGATAATACCTTGTCAACCCAAGAAATCGCGCAAATTCTTTATGGATGTCGACATTTTCCATTTCTTAATGGCTTTAATTTTGGTAGGGTCTACCTTAACTCCATGAGATACAATATGACCCAAATATTCCACCTCCTGAACTCCAAAGAAACATTTTGATCTTTTGGCATATAATTGTTTCTCTTCCAATAGACACGTAATGCCTTGAATGGACAAGCTTAACAATGGAAAAAGGGGGAATAACGTCCATAATAACCACTAGCACTCAATGTAGAGTCAAGCGGTGCTATGGCCACCTAAAACCAAACAAAATAAACCAAATGAGATTTGGGTTAGGGTTTAGACACTATTGAATTAACGGATCTCAACTGTTCGATTGCTAGGTTAACTTCAAAACTTGATTTGAAAAGGATGCTTCATGGGCGAAACTAGGTGTAGCCACATGGTCTTGAAATATGTGGCATATCTTGGTGCACCATATGCATTGGAGGACACTTACTATCATGCATTTATGAACCAAGTAAATGAAACTTGGGTTATAGATTTTGAACTTGGTAATAAAATATTAAACCTCAATATATGTGCTTCAATAAATAAATTGGAGTGCATGGCGCTACACCGAATTTGTGTTTATACAAGGTCATAGTATTTGTAATAGGAATAGAGTGGGTTTAATGAGTAGAATCATTAAAATAAATAATATACCTTTTATTGTTATGGTTAAAGGATTTTAAGATATGAATTAGTTATGATACCCATTTCATACAAAGAAAAAACATTATATATATTATAGATTATGAAAGTAAACTTTGTGGATACATATAAAGTTCAGGTCTAATTACAAAGTACATTAGGCTAAAACTTGACATGTTTAGAAATTTGGATTAGAGGAAATATGAGTTTTTTATATGTAATAGTTTCAATTGCTTCATTGGTTTTATATCAATGAACAATAAGAGAAATAAAT
>CM062811.1:1108285721-1108477601 GCA_031772625.1 Pinus tabuliformis
TTTCTTTTGTTCTTATCATGAGTTTCCTTTACTACCTTTTCACCATTAGTAAGTATTTCTTGTAGAAAATTTGTCAAATCTATCTTCAAATATGCCATGTCTCTCTTTAAATCTATCTTCAAATCATCCATCTTACCTTCCATTCCCTTTATCTTAGATTCTATTATCTTTTGTGAGAGTGACATTTGTTGCACTTGGCCTTGTAATTTTGATATATCATGTGGCATTTCTTCCTCTTCTTCATGAATCATGCTAGAGCCTTCAGGTTTCTTACTAGGTGTTTTCATTTTCTTCCCTCTGGGCATTAGTTATCGATAATAATTCTCTACTATGACCTTTGAATTCCTTCAAAATAAATTTTAAGCCAAGCTTAAGAAAAATTGAAAAAAATCTACACACCGTTTTTCACTTTGTAGGAGCTCGATATTGCCTCTAATTTATCCCTGTACTTTTAGATCATCCAGTTCTAAAATTGTGACCTGTAGTAGCCCTATATGTCCTCTTTCCAATGCCACTAGTGTGATCCAAATTGGATTCTCCAAGGAGGAGCTATATGAAATCTCGCACAGTGACTTGATTATAGACTAGTACAGTAGAGTTAATTAGTATGATGTGCCACGAGTCACTATTTTGACCTTTGGCTCTGAAAAATATCTACAAGATACTATATCCCGTCCTCTTTTTGTACTATCTTACAAAATTTCAATCCAATGCTCAGAGAGAAAGTTATGACGATTTTCCCTAGGTCACCTGTTTGGAATGTAATTTAGGATTCAGGAAAAAAGACCAACTTCGTCAAATCATATCTCCGAAAATATAGCGCAAAAAACTCTAAAATTTAGATCCGAGATTCATCGCGATTCCTTCTCAAATGGGTTTTTTTTTTAGCTTTTGAAACGTCGCAGAAAATAAGTTATAGCAAAAATTCCACAATGACTTGTTTGGAGCAGGGAAACCCTAGAATCTAAAGCTCTGATACCAAATGTTATGAAACCAGCTCAAGAAAAAGATAGAAAAGATAGATCAACACCTTAGAATTCAGCCTCTTCGTGGGGGAAACATCCTTTACATTACATAAATGAACAATTCTTGGATGATTCAAATGACAAAACCTCCTTCCTATATATAGGAGTCTAAGGAGTCATAATATAACCCAGTCGACCTAACAATAATAATATAAAGCCACAAAAATAATAATAGAGGGATTCTATGGGGCACAATAATAAAAATATGTGGACAATAGGGGCAAAAAAATATTAATAAGGGATACAACTACAATAGTAATGGGGTAATCACTAGTATTATAGGGACCCAACAATTACTCATATAAATGGGGGTTGTTACATAGTACAACTATTGGCGATTCACTTAGGAGAACCAACCATCTCTGATTGATCTTTTGAAATTTCTAAAACTCTCAAAATAATAAAATTTATAGAGATAATTATTATATGATTTATAATCTAAACCACATTCCTTTGAAATCATAATCATTCGCTCAATCTATCTATTCAACTACTTTACTCTTGTAGTGATAAAAATACAAAATTTTGCATGAGGCAATACTAATATTTTAAAGAGACATAGCAGGTGTCTTCTACAGATTGGTTTTTTGGTTTTCTTATTTATCACAAATAGAGCCTTTTCTGCTAGCAAGCATTCATAGCCTCGGTAGGGTTATCTTTTAACGAACAATGATTCATTGTCCCATCCGAAGAAATTTTCAAAATTCTAAAAGACACTCTTTTGTTTTTTCTCATTTGGACCTTGTTTTTCTTTTCATGTAAATTTTCTTTTGTAATTTCTTAAAAGAAATTATCTAGGCTTGGTAACCTAATAATGATAATACCATTCACCAGTTGTAACTAAATTGAACAAGCTGTCTCTTAATGAGATCCCTTGTCCTTTGCTTTATTAGATCATCAGATATTACCCTTTTTTGATATTTAGTTTTGGTAATATGAATTTAATTATTCTCCTATGATCAGGGTAAAAGAGCTCATAATGAGACTTATTATCTTTTAAGTTTTGTATATTTTATAATTACACTGTGAAAAAAGAAAATTTTATTAGATGGGGTGAATCATTGGCCCTTTATAAAGAGTTTTAGATTATAATAATAGAGTTTTGAGATATTGATATGTAGAAAGTCCATACTAGGTTAAAGATTCTTTTCTTGACTCATAACGAAACATATATATCTTATAATATAAGAGCTTGTCCATAAATATGTGCTTTTAGAGAGGTAAGGTTTTTCCAAAGAAATTAGGTCCACTTTGACACTCAAATTCTCTAATTATTTCTTTAAATTTTCCTACTTATAGAACCAAAAAATCAAAATATTATTAGAGACTTTATTTTGATAAGCCAAAACATAAATATTACCATTGTTGGGTGTGGAGCCTGATTATCTTCTATATTCAAAGGTATCGCCACATAGGACCCCAGTTCGAACGTTGCCGCCCGTAAAATGTTCACTCTAGGGGGGGTCCAAGGGGGTTTCAGGGGCAGCGCCCCCGAAGCTAAAAACAGCTGTAAAATTGCCTTGTAAAAGTATAGTAATTTCTAGTCAATCTGGGCCGTTCATTAGGCGAATGATCTGACGGTAGAACTTATGTTTAGTTTAGGGTTCTTTTCCCTAGAAGGCAACCCCTCTCTTTGTATGAGGGTATTGTATTTGAGGCTGTGAGATAGATGTGTATTCAGTGAGCGAGAAACATAGAGGTGAGACTGTGAGAGAAAACAGAGGATATTACAGCGGTTTTGTTGTAGGTTGTATCTCTTCATTTTGCTGGATAATAGAAAGGAAGGACTGGCTGTTCAGGGTGGACGTAGCCCAAACGGGGTGAACCACGTATATCTGTGTCTCTCTTGTTTTGTGCGTTTTCTGTGTTTATATTTCTGCAATATTTTATGTGTTCCATTGCTCCGTAATATATAATTTTCTAACAACTGGTATCAGAGCCGAAGGTCTATTTGGCTGATAAACTCGCAGGAAAGAAGGGTTCTTGGTTCGAGTGGGAGCAATGGCGAAAGATGGTAAGTTTAGGGTCGAGAAATTTAACGGCCAAAACTTCTCGCTGTGGAAGATGCGGATGGAAGATTATCTGTATCAGAAAGATCTATACCTACCATTGGGCGGAAAAACAAAGATGCCGACGGGTATGAAAGACGAAGAATGGAACCTTCTCGATAGAAAGGCACTCGGAACAATACGGATGTGCCTTGCTGCGTCAGTCACTTTCAACATTTCGAAGGAAACCACGACAGCAGGTTTGATGGAGGCGTTGTCGAAACTATATGAAAAACCCTCGGCCTCGAACAAGGTATTTCTTATGAAACGGTTATTTAATATGAAGATGTCGGAAGGTGGATCTGTTGCAGACCATTTAAATGATTTTAATACAGTTACAAGTCAGTTAAGTTCTGTAGGGGTAAACTTTGATGATGAAATTAGAGCTCTGTTATTCTTATGCTCGTTACCAGAAAGCTGGAATGGTTTGGTAATGGCCATCAGTAACTCTGTTTCTGGATCTAGTACTTTAAAGTTTGATGATGTTGTCGGTGCTATCCTTAGCGAGGAAATGCGACGGAAAAGCTCCGGTGAGACATCGGGAAATGCTTTGAGTGCAGAGTCTAGAGGAAGAAAAATGGAAAGAGGAAAGAGCTCAGGATATCGTAGTAAATCAAGGAAAGGCAGATCCACGTCTAGATCGGGGATAGTGTGCTGGAAATGTGGAAAGAAAGGACACCTAAAGAAAGACTGTAGATCTCGGAAGGGAAAAGAAGGAGATGCACAGCAAGAAAACAATCATGAAGCAAATGTGACAGGTGAGGTGTTACAAGATGCTTTGATTCTTTCTTTCGAAAATATTATTGATTCCTGGGTGGTAGATTCAGGGGCTTCATTCCATGCCACACCTGATAAGAAATACTTTCATGACTATGTTCAAGGAGATTTTGGACAAGTTCGTCTAGGTGATGATAAACCCTGTAAAATCGTTGGAATGGGTAAGGTTCTCGTAAAACAGCAGAATGGAAACCAATGGCTACTAAAGGAGGTAAGGCATGTTCCAGATCTAAAGAAAAATCTGATTTCAACAGGGCAGTTAGGCAGTGAAGGTTGTGTGACAACTTTCACAGATAAAGCTTGGAAGGTCACTAAAGGAGCCCTGGTAATAGCAAAAGGTGAAAAGGTTGGTACATTGTATTTATGCAATGGTATTTCTAACTCTGTTAATGCTTTAACTTCTAGAGGAGCAGATGCAACATTATGGCATCATAGGCTCGGACACATGAGTGAAAAGGGATGTAGATTCTTCACTCAAGGAATTTGTTGCCAGGTTTGAAGAATGTTGATTTGGATTTCTGTGAGAACTGCATTTATGGAAAACAGAAGAGAGTCAGATTTCTCAGAGTTGGGAAAGAAAAGAAGAACGAAAAATTAGAGCTTGTGCATACAGACGTATGGGGACCTGCTCAGGTATCATCTCTCGGTGGCTCTCGTTATTATGTTACTTTTATTGATGATGCAACTAGAAAAACTTGGATTTATTGTATTAAGAATAAATCTGATGTATTTGATACTTTCAAGAAATGGAAAGCTTTGGTTGAGATTGTGACAGGAAAGAAATTGAAGTGTCTTAGATCAGACAATGGAGGTGAATATTGCAGCAAAGAGTTTGATAGGTACTGTTCAGAGCATGGAATTCGCAGAGAGAAGACAGTTCCAAGAACACCACAAGAAAATGGTGTGTCAGAAAGGATGAACAGAACAATCATGGAGCGTGCAAGGTGCATGAGATTGCATGCAGGATTGCCTTTACAGTTTTGGGCAGATGTTGTAGATACTGCTGTTTATTTAATAAACAGAGGACCTTCAAGTTCCTTGGATGGTGGTGTTCCAGAGGAAGCATGGACAGGGAAAAAGGTAAACTACTCTATTTTAAAACCTTTTGGTTGTGAGGCCTTTGTCCATATTGATAAAGAAAATAGAACAAAGCTTGAGGCAAAGTCAAAGAAATGTACCTTTATTGGATATGGTGTTAATGATTTTGGTTATCGCTTATATGATTATAAAAATCACAAAATCATTAGGAGCAGAGATGTAATATTCAATGAAAAGGTCTTGTATAAGAATCAGTTGCAGGAAAAGAAACAAGAAAAAGAAAACAAGGAATACGCAGTTCTTGATGAAATTACTGAAAAAGTAAAGGTGCCTGAAAATAATAATAATCAACAACCACAACAACAACAACCATCACAACAACAACAGGCACCCCAAACACCTGAAAGTGGTGTTAGAAGATCTACCAGGACAAGTAGACCTCCTGAACGATACTCTCCTTCATTATATTATTTATTGTTGACTGATTCCAGTGAACCTGAATGTTATGAAGAAGCAATGCAGGTTGAAAGCAAGAAGAAGTGGGAGGTAGCCATGGAAGAAGAGATGGACTCCTTAATGCATAACCAGACTTGGGATTTAGTCAGGTTGCCTGCAGGAAAAACTACATTGAAGAATAAATGGGTTTACAGGCTAAAGGAAGAAGATGGAGGAAAGCAAAGGTACAAAGCTAGACTTGTGGTGAAGGGGTTTGCACAGAAGAAAGGTATTGATTTTGATGAAATATTTTCTCCTGTTGTTAAAATGACTTCAATCAGAACTATTTTAAGTCTTGTAGCAGCTGAAGATTTGCATCTTGAGCAGTTAGATGTAAAGACAGCCTTTCTGCATGGGGATTTGGAGGAAGAGATATATATGCAGCAGCCACAAGGATATGAGGTGAAAGGGAAGGAGAAACTTGTGTGCAGGTTGAAGAAGAGCTTGTATGGTTTAAAACAGGCTCCAAGGCAGTGGTATCTAAAATTTGACAAGTTTATGTCTGAACAAGGTTATACTAGATGTCACTCTGATCATTGTGTTTATCTGAAAAAGCAAAATGATGGCAGCTATATTATATTGTTATTGTATGTAGATGACATGCTTGTTGCAGGATCTAACATGCAGGAAATAAATGTGCTCAAAAGAAAATTGGCAAATTCATTTGCAATGAAGGATTTGGGTGCTGGAAAACAAATCCTTGGTATGAGAATAACTAGAGACAGGAAAAATAGAAAATTAACATTGTCTCAGAATGAGTACATACAAAAGGTGTTGAAAAGATTTAACATGCAAAATGCAAAACCAGTTAGTACACCTTTTGCTAGCCATTTCAAACTTAGCAAAGAAATGTGCCCAAAGACCCAAGAAGACATGGATTATATGTCTAAAGTTCCATATGCATCAGCAGTTGGAAGTTTAATGTATGCAATGGTCTGCACAAGGCCTGATATTGCACATGCAGTGGGAGTTGTAAGCAGGTACATGAACAATCCAGGAAAGGAACATTGGATGGCAGTGAAATGGATTCTCAGATATTTGAGAGGTACCACAAATCAAGCATTATGCTTTGGTGGTTCAAACATATCCCTACAAGGATATGTTGATGCAGATATGGCAGGTGACAGAGATAATAGGAGGAGCACTACAGGATATGTATTTACTGTCGGAGGAACAGCTGTCAGTTGGGTTTCAAAAATCCAAAGTGTTGTTGCACTCTCAACAACAGAAGCAGAGTATGTTGCTGCTACAGAGGCTAGTAAAGAAATTATTTGGTTACAAAGGTTTATGGGTGAATTGGGTAAGGAGCATGATATGGGCACGTTATACAGTGATATCCAAAGTGCCATTCATCTTGAAAAGAACTCAGCATTTCATTCCAGGACTAAACACATACAGCTCAAGTACCATTTCATACGATTAGTGTTGGAAGATGGAGAGTTGAAGCTGGAAAAGATACACACTAGCCAGAATCCTGCAGATATGCTAACAAAAGTTGTAACCAGGGAGAAACTGAGAATATGCTCAGTTTTAGTTGGTCTTCAAGGATGACGATGAAGATGAGAAACAGCCAGGTCCAAAGAGGAGTCATTGTCCAGCAAATGGAGCAGCGGTGGAGTTGCTACAATCAGTCTCCAAGTGGGAGATTGTTGGGTGTGGAGCCTGATTATCTTCTATATTCAAAGGTATCACCACATAGGACCCCAGTTCGAAATAGGGGCGGCAAAGCCGCCCGTAAAATGTTCGCTCCAGGGGGGGTCCAGGGGGGTTTTGGGGCAGCGCCCCCGAAGCTAAAAGCAACTGTAAAATTGCCTTGTAAAAGTATAGTAATTTCTAGTCAATCTGGGTCGTTCATTAGGCGGATGATCTGACGGTAGAACTTATGTTTAGTTTAGGGTTTTTTGCCCTAGAAGGCAACCCCTCTCTTTGTATGAGGGTATTGTATTTGAGGCTGTGAGATAGATGTGTATTCGGTGAGCGAGAAACATAGAGGTGAGACTGTGAGAGAAAACAGAGGATATTACAGCGGTTTTGCTGTAGGTTGTATCTCTTCATTTTGCTGGATAATAGAAAGGAAGGACTGGCTGTTCAGGGTGGACGTAGCCCAAACTGGGTGAACCACGTATATCTGTGTCTCTCTTGTTTTGTGCGTTTTCTGTGTTTATATTTCTGCAATATTTTATGTGTTCCATTGCTCCGTAATATATAATTTTCTAACAACCATAACCTTTATTTTCCTAAGAATCTTAAAGACAATATTACATAAAATTAGAAGAGGTTGTCTTCTAGGAAAAGTATCTTTTAGAATTTTCCCATTAATGGGAAAGGAATCCATCTTACCTGAAAAGTATTGTAAAAGAAATGTTGATTGACCAATTTTCACAATGATTTGGAATGGTCCAAGCCACAGTCTTTGGAACTTGCTATCATTACCCTTTTCCTCATGTGATTTGTCCCATTTCCAAACCAGATCACCTATTTCAAAATCTGTATAATTGGTAGAGGTTGTATCAAAAGGCACCTTGACTAACCGTTGATGATGGGAATGGGTAGTTTTAGCCTTTTGTTACTCAACATTTTGTCACTATCCCTGTACTGCTCATTCCTTAATCATGGAGGACTTCTACCCTTCATGCTTTCGAGGGCATCTGTTATACAAAATTTTATCACTCTCCCTGTACTCCCCATTCCTTGATCCTGGAGGACCTCTATAATTAACACCACATGCTTTTCCTTCATGGGGAAACTCCCATCATGTCCCTTTTCATGAGTAGATCATTTCCCTTTTGCACCATTTCCCCTGAAGCTTCTGTTTTGCCTAGTTTAAAAGGCCGACACTAATTACCTTTGTCTCCCTCACGCAGACATGCTGAGATTAGCACTATTCCCCATGTTGATCAATGCAACTAAGCTGTGTTCTAGTCTTGAAGGTCCTGTTATGGAGAGTTTTTTAAATTAGCAGCTCAATCCTGAACATGACACTCTTTGCTTCGTGTCTGGTTGGGACATCCTCCTTCGTATCATTGACCTTCCTAGTTTTGTGCCATCATTTTTTACCTTCCATTTGATCTCTTCCATGTTGTCATGACCACCAATCCCATGGATCCAAAAGCTACCATACTTCCAGATGTGTAGCCAATATATTCAAGACTTGTCCTTCTATAGTTACACTTACCTATGATTCTCTCTATCATCCAAATATCATTTTTCCTCCTCTCGTCTGACATTGATGATGTGGGATTCATTATTGCCCTCCTTCGACATGGTCGCTTTCCATCGACTTCAACTCATTATCCAAAAATTTGACCGAGAGACTCCCTTTGAGTACCTTAGAGATTGCATGCCCTAACGCAAGTTATTCGCACTTGACGACAAGTTCACATCATTGGATTTCGATCAGTGATTTCATGGGTGTTTGACTTTAGTTCATTTATTCACATTCCATGAATTGTGCTAATAGTACCTTGAGGTCCATTTTCATTATTGGTGGTTTCTCTTGCACATGTCAATAGTTTACATCATTGACTAGTAATCAAGTGACTTTCTAGAATGTTCGACGTCAACACATCCATTCGCACGCTAGGATCTGTACTTTGATCGAGCTATGTTAGAGTGAAATACCCTGGACTCAAATCACAAAGGTTTAGGTTGTGAATTTATGTGACATGGTTATGATGATATGCATGTCTCTTTCAGATGGCTAGTTGTGACCAGACCTCGAGTTATCATATGTGATCCTTGTCATTATTGGATGGCTGCGACCATATCTTGGTTTTGTTATGATCCTCTTTAACAGATGATGGCTTCAAACAATAATAGTTTAAAGGCTATTCCCTTTAGGCTTCACTTCAAACCAAACACAGTTCTCCCTGAGACAACTAGATGGCTACAATTAATAATAGCTTGCTTGTCTAATCAAAATAGTATACTCACATCAGCCAAAACTCTAACTAGCTTGTTCTTGGGAAGAAGGGAGGTTTATATAGGAAATATGGATGGGATATGGATTCTCTTCTCATGGGAGAAGGACTTATCCCTCGAGGCAATTCCATCATTATATGGCTAAGGAGCTGAAACTATCATCATTGACCGCATTTGACCAAAGAATTTACCAGACTTCAGTTACGGAGATTCTAGAGATGGAATCTTCAACTCTAATTTAAAAAACTTTCCATTACAAGAAAATCATGACTAGAACACAGATAGTCACACTGATCAGCATGGGAAATAGTGCTAATCTCTACACATCGGTGCGAGGGAGAGAAAGGTCATTACTGCCGACCTTCTAAACTGGGAAAAATAGAAGTTTTAGGGGAAATGGTGCAAAAGGTAAATGATGTGCTCATGAAGAGGAACATGATGGGAGTTTCTACATAAAGACAAAGAATTCAGGGTTCACTGTAGAGGTTGTCTAGGATCAATGAACAGGGAGTACAAGGACAGTGACGAAATGTTGTGTAATAGATGCCCCATAAAGCATGAAGGTCAAGCCGGAGTGAGGCATGAAATGCTTTATAAATCAGTGCAGGGAACCTATCTGCCCTCGAAAAACCTGCAATAAAGTACAGATATGGTCACTTACCATCAACTTCAACTCATTATCTGGGAAGTTGACCAAGGGACTCTCTTCTATTACCTTAGATCTTGCACGCCATAATGGCAAGTTGTTCGCAAATGATGACAAGTTCACATTATTGGATTTCGACCAAGTGATTTCATGGGTGTTCGACTTTAGTTCCTATATTCACATTATATGAATTATGATGATAGCACATTGAGGGCCATTGTCATTATTGGTGGTTTCTCTCATGCTTGTTAACATTTTACATCATTGACTAGGTATTAAGTGACTTTCTAACATGCTGGACATCAACACATCTATTAGCATGCTAGGATGTGTATTTTGATCGGGTCATGTTGGAGTGAAAAACCATGGAGTCAGATCACAAAATTCTAGGTTGTGAAGTGATATGACATGGTTATGATGATATGAATGTCTCTTGCAAATGGTTGGATGCAACCATAACTCAAGTTATCATATGTGATCTTTCTCATTATTTGATGGCTGCGACCCTACCTTTGTTTCGTTATGATCCTCCTTGATGGATGTTTGCACCCATACCTGGATCCATTTACATGATAATTATTTTGATGGCTTCACCAATGCCACAATTCATGTATCATTTGATAGAGATCTTAGTTTATGTATATGTATTTGTACATGCTTGTAGGCTTTCTGAGGGTAGACTAGTTCCTCACACTCATTTATAAAGCATTTCATCCCTCACTCTAGCTCGACCTTCACACTTTATGGAGCATCTGTTACATAACATTTTATCATTGTCCCTATACTCCCCATTCCTTGATCCTGGAGGACATTTACAATGAACTCCGCATGCTTTTCCTTCATGAGGATACTATTTCCACTGAAACTTCTGTTTTGCCTAGTTTACAATGCCAACGGTAATTACCTTTGTCTACCCTATGCTGATGTGTAGATATTAGCACTATTACTTGTGTTGATCGGTGTGAGTAAGCTATGTCCTAGTTGTGTCGGTCCTGTTATGGAAAGTTCTTTAAATTAGAGTCAATCTTCCATCTCTAGAACCTCCGTAACGGAAGTCTAGTAAATGGTTTGAACGAATGGGGTTGAGGATGATAGTCTGGGCTCCTTTCCCTTATAATGGTGGAACTACCTCAAGTGATAAGTGCTTCTCCCATGAGAAGAGGATCCATCTCCCATCCATATTTCCTATATAAACCTCCCTTCTTCCCAAGCACAAGCTAGTTAGATTTTCGGTTGAGTGTGAGTATACTATTTTGATTGGACAAGCAAGCTATTACTAGTTGTAGCCATCTAGTTGTGTTAGGGAGAAGTATGTTTGGTTTGGAGTGAAGCCTAAAGGGAAGAGCCTTTAAACTATTGTTTTTGAATCCATAATGAAGTTCTAGTAGAAGTGTGTGTGGACCTAGTCTTGTGAGAGGAAGACTGTGACATCAAGATGAATGGTTGTAATCTCTCTTTGATATTAATATATGCAATTATCGATTGATTTGCTACATGTTTTATAATATTAAAAATTTGTGTCTTAATGCTTCTTGACTCATTAAGTAGGTTGAATTGCAATTTTTCTATTATTATGTTTGTGTGCTAATGTTGTTTGCCTGTTTCAGGAGCTTGAAGAAGGAAGCAAGAGATTGCTGGAGTGAGCAAGCGAGGACATCATCAAGCAAGATAAGTGACCAAGAAGTAGTCCCTCTTGATTGATTCTAACCTAAGGGAAATACTCCATAGGATGTATTTGTTGTGGCTAGACACATTATCGGGCTAGAGGAATTCTTTCGTGCCCACACTTATAATTTTACTTGACCACGCCTTTTCTCTTTCTTCTTCAAGCTTAAGGATCTTGAATTATCTTGATTGAAGAGAAGACGAAGCATTTTCATTGATAAATTTCACTGGGGAGAGATATGGGATTGCTATGTTTGTGGGTAGAATTGCTTCTTTTCCATAAACTAAAGCAAAAGCAGAAGAACCACTTGAGGCCTTCTATGTTATTCTATCTCCCCAAAGAGAAAATGTCAATGCCTTGTGCCAATTCCTATGATTTTGGTTTATAGTCCTCTTGATGATTTAGATAAGTTTTTTTTTGGTTGATTTGGCTTATAAATTACCTTGTGGATAATAGTTGGCTAAATACTTCAATTTGAAACCTATTTTCAAAGCAAATTCTACCATAGTATTTCTAGAAAACTAAGATGCATTATAAAACATTAAAGTTGTCGGTAGGCCAAACCTAGTGATTATGTACTGATCAATAAAGTTGGTAGTACTTTCTCTATTAGCTACCTTGAGTGGGATAGCCTCTACCATTTCATGAAATGATTAGTAGCTATAAGGATGTACTTTCACTGTCTGGAAGAGTTAGTGTTATAGATATTTTTGGCAACTGCAACCCCAATCCTAAATGTCCATAAACCAAGGGCTCCTAAGTCCCTAAAAGTTTTTTTCCAACCCCTAAAGAACAAGGTCAGCTGATTGCATCATATCCCAGAAGTTCTCCATGAAAAACTACTTAGAACTGGTCAAAACTAGCCCATCTCTCCTGCTCCATGGACAAAGTGTGCTGCATCCCACCTAAATACACAGAGAGGGTGCGATGCATGTTGAAAATCCCTTCTATGGGGTACGATGGGTGAGAATGGACAAATTGCAGAGGCAGTGTGCGAGGTGGAAAATCATGGAATCTTCCAGAAACTTCTCTTGTGACACTTGCCTCCCTGAATTCGCCCAGGGATGAGTAAGAGATCCTCATTCTCCAAGTGGAATCAAGAACTATTAGAGAGAGGACACTAATCAAACCTCAGAAAGCTGACTCACCCTCCTTTCAAACATCTATATATGGATCCCTCATCCCAGAGATCCAAAGGCTGGAATTTTGTATCTTGTAAGGAAGTGTTGTTGGTTTCTTGGTGCAACACCATATTGTGGGAGTGATCTAAGATTTTCATGAGGTGAAAAAGGGTTTCTTGCTGAGAGGATGACGCTGGGTGAGAACGATTGGTTGTAATCCTCCCCTGCTCTTTTCTTGATATCAATAAAGCTATTCAAGTTTTCCTCCATGTTCTTGCATATTTTATGATATATGATTTTGTGTGGTCAATATACATATGAAATTATATTGTTTATGCTAGTCGATCTCTGTTCTCAGATAGTATTGTGCTGCTTTGATTCCACAGGTGCTCTTTGAAGCTCGGCTGGCAAGGAAGCAAACGGCAAGGATCTATTAGAAGGGAGAAGAATCAAGTGACGAACCAAGCGCAAGATTGAGGTTGGTCCCTTCATTTTTCTCTTATCTATTAGTCATAAAGGAATACGAAAGTAGCTTTACTCTGTTTGTTTCTAATGTTGCTACCACCCTTAGTGGGATTAGCAGTTCTGCATAGACACTATTCTTGGTAACAAAATGGCGACTCCACTGGGGAGCAACTAGATTATTTGTTATCCTATATTTGTTTCTTTTATAAACTTACAGATGGAGCCTAAAGCCAAGCCAACTAGCCTTCGAACTGCATTTGTTTTATGAATGCAAAGTAGATCAATGCTGCTTCATTCAATCTCTGGGTTTTGTTTATGAATTAAACAATTGATCTACAAACAGACTAATTGCCCTAAGTGGTAGCTCTAGTAACCTACTTAGATCCACCTCTATGATTTGCATATACTGAACATTGCTTTCTTAGCTTAAATCCCCGAACTGGATTGCAAATTATGAGTAAAAACTTGTTTAAAGTCTCGTACTAGTACCGTTGCACCCTGCCTTAAAGGCAACCTGCTTACATTGCACTTCCCGAGTGCAATATGTGCGCTGAAAGCAGAGTTCTCTATGTAAGAGGTTCGTTGGTCAGATAAGGTCAACTTTACCTTAAGACTTTGGTTTTTCACTCATTGCTTTCAGTCCTATTCTGGAGTTTAGTTGTCTATGGTCAGTATATCTCTATAAAAACCTCCTTCCTTCACATCTTTCCACCTCCATAGTGCAAACAACTGTAAGTGTTTTTATGTATTTTGCATCATTTTCGGTTCTCTTTTGCAAAAAAGTTGCATAATCGAGCGGTCGTTGTTTGATCTAAAAGTTTTGTAGCTTTCATTTTCAGCCATAGAAAACAAGCCCCTTACTTGGTAGTCGATTATACAAGTTAGTATCGCATATGATTTGAATTAGTAGTTTTTAAAGTGTCGAAAAGCAATTTTTCATTTCGAAATCACAAAGTGCCTCTCTTACTTTCGCTTCATTTTGAAAAGAAATTTGTTGAGTATTGTCGCTTTGGAAATAATTGATATTTGCACTTAGCTTTCTTATTGTCACATACACTAAGGAAGCTGAAAAACAATACATGCATGTGCATTTGCATTTAGACTACTTGTCATTTTGATTTAGGATAGTGCATATAGTGTGTGCTCTATGCTCTATGCTGAAAGAAAATCATCTCTCTTTCCTTAGTAGCTAGGATTTTCATTGCTGAAAGAAGATTAAACGACTGCTTATCATCTTAGACTGCATTTTAGGAATTGTACAACTACATCATGCGGTGAACATGAAAGGAAAATTTCTTAAGCAAGATCAACTATAAAATAAATTCAATGAATCTAAAAACGCTTTGGAACCTAACGCACAACATTTAGAAGTCTAGGCTAGAGACGTGTTCCAGCATCGTAAAACATGGTAACTGTTCCTTTCATTGTTGGTTGGGTGATTCCTCCACTTTGAGATGATAAGTGCCAATACGGACTTATGCTCCCACGTACCGTCGAGTATATATTGGGA
The DNA here is from genome assembly GCA_031772625.1 of Pinus tabuliformis. Lineage (NCBI taxonomy): Eukaryota > Viridiplantae > Streptophyta > Pinopsida > Pinales > Pinaceae > Pinus > Pinus tabuliformis. The sequence goes on from CM062811.1 coordinate 1,108,300,434, forward strand.
GACCACAGTAGGCTTTATCCTTTATCCGTAGGAAGCTGTGTCTATCGCCCTATCGATCGCAATGCACTGAAAACAACATTCGGGAAGATTGACTGTCGTACCGTAAAAAGTATTCTACAGTTTTGTGATTGGTTTGGTAATCCCTCTGTCTAGATTTCCATAGTAGTCCCTTTCATTCCTTTTCAGACTCCTTAAAAGTAAAGGTCCATCAGAGCACTTGACACTTTAGGCTCTTTAAAAATCGAAGGCGACTAGAGGCATCTTTTGTTTTTTCTCAACTCTTAAAAATTGAAAAAACAAGTTGTGTCAAAGCATCTAAAATTTATTTTAAACAGAATAAATATCACCTTTCCTACATGATCTTGAGTCAAGAAAAATGGAGTCCACCAACCAAGGGATTCCTCTTGGAGGAAATCCTAGTCCTTTCTCCTCTTGGGGAGATGTTGGTGCACCCCATATGGCCACATTGTCACTTCCTGGATTGACGATTGGCTTGCCCGTATGGCTTTTCTCAACTTCTGTCATTCAGAATATCGTAACTCCTGAACAGTCAAGTCAGCAACTAAATGATACTAGAGTTACTCCCCAACCTTCTACTTCGTCTAATTGTCCCTCTCCTCCTTCTTCTTCGCTTGATGAAACTAGTAAAGCCAAAAATCAAGTAACTCAGAAGAAAAAGGAGAAGAAGAAGAAAGAAAAGAAGAAGGAGCCAAAGGCAAAAGGGGCAACCAGACGTCATCTAGTGAAAATTCACACACTGCACCAACCAAGCCTAAATCGCCATGCGTCATTTTCTATGGAGACCACTGTCACTGAGATTGTCCTTGCATCCCTCGGATCTGAAGGGACTAGTCTCCTTGTTTGCACAACTCGGTGTCATCAACCACTGATGATCATGTTGAGAATACACCGTCAACTAGTGAAAGTGAAGTCTCTGGACAAAAAGAGAACCATAAATTTCCTTGTAAGTTGTTTGGAGGCGATCACGCTGTCCACAGTTGTCCCTTCCTAAACGAGGCTAAAAGAGTTTTAGACGACCATCCAATTTCACCAGTACGGCTTCCGCCAGGATATAAGAAGCTCTTGCCAAGTCCATCACTGATTGAAAATTCGGCTAACACGCCATTTTGGTTGGCTGAAACGTTTATCATCGAAGATGAACCCTTTGAATCCATACCAGATGAAAGTCAAAAGGTCGAGATGACAGTTGACCCGGTATTTCCTTCAAAAGATCCATCTTTAGATGATACAGTCACCAAGGAGAATCAGAACGACAACGTTCAAACTCTCTTCATGAACACAGAGTCCGATGAACATAGGGATAGTCTACCCATTCCTTTACCGTAGGAAGGAAGTTCATCAAAGTCATACCCAGCTGTCTATTCGGTCCCACCTCCAAGCAGCCTAGTTGTTTCCTTCGACTGGAATCTACTAGGCAGACCCTGTTTACGACTAGTGTACCATTTAGAATTATTGTGCAAACATACAAAATGGTCATGTTCGGTAGCATCATAGATGAAGGGGTGTCTGTGAGTATCCTTTCCTCAATAGCTTGGGAAGTGCTTAGTTTTCCACCGCTTCTGCATGAGATGAGAAATCTGACAAGCTTCGACAAAGGAACCAGTTGACCATTAGGGATCCTTGCTAATATGCTCGTAACATTGAGAAGGAAAATCATTCACATAAACGTAATGGTAGTCGGAGGACCCTTGGATTATAATCTATTCCCTGGATGTGACTACATTTATAGCATGGGAGCCATCTTCTCCTCACTCTTTAGAGTAATGTGTTTTCCGCATGAAGGCAGAGTGGTCAAGCTCGTAGACCAACTGTCGTTTCCTGGCTCACACATAGCTGGTAATCGAGTACCATCCTTGAATGTTATTTTCATGCAAGGAATGTCTCATCAAATCCCAGTCCGTCCACCTGATGAACGCGAGTGATCCGGAGGGTATGACTAAATCCTAGGGGGCATGCACCCTCGCCTGTTTCGACAGGAAAACCTTGGGTATAGAGTAAATTTCTGTGGAGGATATATGACTACTTTGACACACCTGTCCATATAGGAAAATGGGATTAAACTAGAATAAGATTCCCTCGTCAAAGTTATGTGGGTGAAGGTTTCTATGCCACTCACCTTTGTTTATTTTGGTAAACATCGCCGAAAAAGTGTTTTATCCGCAACGCGGTTAGAACAATCTTTGGTAACCTGGAGATTTTTCACTATACCTAGGGGCATGCAAACCTTTTGGTGTGCAAGCGAAGAGCGACCATTTATTTTTTAAATTTATAGGTCCTCCAACTCTTTAAACTCGTAGGATTGGGCATTTCCTAGCTTGCATAAAGAAAGGATGCGGAGCAAGGCTTTGTAAGGTGCAAGCTCCACAAAAATGGAATATTAGATGAGACATATGTATCATACGACTGGATTGAGCAATTTTAATGCGGAATTCAAGCTCATTAAAAAATAGACATAAGAAATGAGAAAATGTTTCTCCCATAGTTTAAGCTCATTAAAAAATGAACCAACCTCCGGTAAATAACCATCGTGAATGCCTCTGAAGCCTTGGTCGTGTTCCCGTCATCGCCTCCACTCCATATTGGCCGATCATTCACCTCCACTTGATTGTTTACCCTTTTTGAGGAACAGTTGTGAAAAGTGATACAGTTAGCCATCCTCGTGACACTGCCATGATTGGAAAATTCCAAACCTTGCCTGGAATCAGTTGCTATCCGAAATTATCACTCATTCCTAAGAAAACGAGTCTCCTTTAAGCTCTTTCCATCTCACTCATAAAAATTGAAAAGATTTCCAAGCAATTGGCCTCTCCAGCTCATTAAAGCGACCGGAAGTGCTATCCCTCCTTTAGATTTTAATATTTTTGGACCAAAGGGATTATTACACAAAAATATCTAGCACTTGTCTTGTTTGGCTCGTTAAAATTACCGAAAATTCATCCCTTTCATATTGTTTTATACTTTTTCAGACCTAAGGGATTATATGAAGAAAAAGGAACTATTGGAGTTTCCTTTATGTCCCTTTCAGACTCTCTAAAATTGAAAAGGACTGACTTGTCTTTGTCGTTAAACTCGTTAAAACCTAATAGCGACAAGCTTTTCCTCGAAGACAAGACCGAGTTTCACTATCTCTAGGCTCGTTAAAACATAGCAATGGGTTTGCCCAAAGGGTAGATTATAGAACAAGCATATGTTATCCTCCTCAAGCTTGACAAAAATAAACAGGTACTAGTCAGCAATGACTGGGGAAAAATTGGGAAGAAAACTTGAAAAAACTTTGTTGGTAGCAAGTTGCTCTTGAACATGACACTTTCACTCCGCATCCGAGTCGGGTTGGGTTGTTCCATTCACCGGTCACATCACCATGGTTCCATAACGCCATCGATATTTGGGGTTAATGCTACCAATCCATCATGTCAGTGTCACCGATATGTTCAAGAGAAGTCGCTCAGAGGATTCACCTGTGTCTCATCCGCTGCAATACATTCACTCTCCATACTTTCATGACTGCCATCCTGAACCTTGTATTCTCAGATTGTTTTCACATCCATTAAAATCATTTGCTCCATTCCATGTCATAGATGTGGGATTCATTAAGGCCCTCCCGTGACAGATTGCTTCCTTTCGACATCAGCTCATTATCCAAGAATTCGATCTAGGAACAACCCTTCCAGTACTTTGAAGCTTGCATGCCTCAATGGCGAGTTTCTCGCTTTCGACGACAGGTTTACATCACCGGCCTTCGACCGAAATATTTTGCATGGTGTTTGATGCCAAGTCCCTCTTTCACACCGTGCGAATTGTACTACAGTACCTTGAGGGTCATCATCATTATTGATGATTCCTCTCGTGCCTGTTAACAACTTACATTATTGGCTGGTAATTAGGCAATGTCTTTCCATGTTCGACTCCAGAACACCTCTCACATGGATTGACTTGTACTTCGAGTAAAGATCAAACAAGATTGAAGACCTTGGATCTAGTCTCATCCATCCAGGCTGTGAGATGCATTCAGGGATATAGAGACATCAAGTGTACATCATTGCTGCACATATAATCATCCAACCTAAGGGATGATGGCTCTACCAGGATCATCAGTCTGCAGGAAGACGATTGTCTGTCCTATGTACATGAAAATGAATTTATAAATTTGAGCATGGGAATGCCTGACTCAGCCAAGAAATGAAAAATATTATGAAGATAATGTGTTGTATTGTATCTTATTACAGGTTGCCTTCCAGCTCGAAAAACTTCGGCTCCTCATGATAAAGCATTTCACCAGACATCAAAAAATTAATTAACGACCTCATGCTTTAGTGGGAAATTGTCATAGAAATTTTTGGGCACTGCAACGCCAATCCTAAATGTCCATAAACCAAGGGATCCTAAGTTCCTAACAGTGTTGTTCCAACCCCTAAAAGAACAAGGTCAGCTGATTACATCATCTTCCAGAAGTTCTCCATGAAAAACTACTCAGAACTAGTCAAAACTAGCCCATCTCTCCTGCTCCATGGACAAAGTGCACTGCATCCCACCTAAATACATAGAGAGGGTGCGATGCATGTTGAAAAGCCTTTCTATGGGGTGCAATGGGCGAGAATGGACAAATGGAAGAGGCAGTGTGCGAGGTGGAAAATCATGGAATCTTCCAGAAACTTCTCGTGTGACACTTACCTCCCTGTATTCGCCCAGGGATGAGTAAGAGATCCTCATTCTCCAAGTCGAATCAAGAACTATTAGAGAGAGGACACTAATCAAACCCCAGAATCTGACTCACCCTGCTTTCAAACATTTATATATGGATCCCTCATAACAGAGATCCAGAGGCTAGAATTTTATATCTTGTAAGGAAGTGTTGTTGGTTTCTTGGTGCAACATCATATTGTTGGGTGATCTAAGCTTTTCATGAGGTGAAGAAGGGCTTCTTGCTGAGAGGATGACGTTGGGTCAGAACAATTGGTTGTAATCCTCTCCTGCTCTTTTCTTGATATCAATAAAGCTATTCAAGTTTTCCTCCATGTTCTTGCATATTTTATGATATATGTTTGTGTGTGGTCAATATACATCTGACCTTTTATTGTTTATGCTAGTAGATATCTATTCTCAGAAAGTATTGTGCTACTTTGATTCCACAAGTTCTCTTTTAAGCTAGGCTGGCGAGGAAGCAAACGGCAAGGATCTATCAGAAGGGAGAAGAATCAAGTGAGGAACCAAGCGTAAGATTGAGGTTGGTCCCTTCATCTTTCTCTTATCTATTAGTCATAAAGGAATACGAAAGTAGCTTTACTTTGTTTGTTTCTAAGGTTGCTCCCACCCTTAGTGGGATTAGTAGTTCTGAATAGATATTATTCCCGGTAACAGTTAGGAACAATCTCATCAATTATATATAATTACCATTATTCAAATGGTTGTTGGATATTAATTGGTTCCAAAGGGAATTCTTGTTTCTTTTCTCTTCCAGATATAGTTTGACAAATTTTTAATTTTCTTGCATACTCATGTGCATCCTTAAATAGTGTTGGCCAATAATAACCTGCATGCAAGATTTTGTGAGTTGTCATGTTTCCTCTGAAATGACCTCCAATTGGTCCATCATGTAACTCCTGCACAACAATTTTAGCTTCAAGTTTTTCAAGGCATCTTAAATAATATTGAATCATAATTTTTTCTAAGTAATACATCATCAATCAATTCATACTAATTTGATTTCAACTTTAGAGCATGTTTGTTTCTATAACTGAGATGCATAGGAGCATATCTATTCTTTAAATAAAACTTCAAATAAACATATTGTGATTATGCATCGTTGAGGCTCACCTATGATATTTTAAATTTGTTACCTTGGTCTTATTCTCTTGATAAGTGGGAAGCTCCAGTTAGCATCCTACAAAAACCTTTTCCCCTAACAATTTTAGCTAGCTGGATTTCTACATTGTACTCTTAAAATGCAGTGACCCAATTGGCTCTTTTCTACCTCGCTTCCTTTTCAATCAATAATTTCCTTACTAAAGGGTAAGTTACTACTATTTTTGTATGAGTTTTGAGGAGAAAAGGTCTGAAATGTTTCCAGGTTTTAAAGACAGCAAAATCTTGTTTCTCAACAACTGAGTAGTTTAAGTTGGCACCTTGTAAATTGTAAGTGAAAAAGGCGGTAGGTTCCTCTATTTTTTGATCGTCCAGCTATGTTAAACTGCTACATATGATGTATCAGATGAAAAGGTGTAAAACATAAAAGGTTTGAGAATGTTGTTAAAGAAGAAGGGTTGATGATGAATTTCTTGATTAACTCAAATGATTCTCTTTCGTCTTTGCCCCATTTGAAGACTGCATTCTTTCTTATCATTGATTGAAGGGGTAAAATAATATGTGAGAAATCTCGAGCAAATCTTTTTACAAAAGTGATCTGGCCTAAGAATGATTGCATCGCTTTTTTTTATGTGGGAAAGGAATCTTTTCAATTTCTTGATTTCCTTCAAGATCAATAAAATTTCTTTTCTTGGTATGAATATGAGAAGCTTTCCTTCTGCTAAAGAAAAATATGACTTTTCGGGATTCAAAGAAATGCCAAATTTCTTGCATCTTTCAAAGATATGATTTAAGTCATTCAAATGATTGTTTATGTTCCTAGAGTAGACTATAATGTCATCTAATTAAATAAAAATGGATTTATTAATTAGACCTTTAAAAGAAATATCCATGTCACGTTGAACAGTAGCACCTACATTGATGAGTCCAAAAGGCATCTTCTAATAAGTGTATGTCCCCCACTTGGTCCTGAATGTTGTCTTCAATCTGTCATCTAGATGTAAAAGAATTTGATTGTATCTTGAAAATCCATCTAGAAAAGCTCAAAAACTGGAACTGATTGCAATATTTTCTTCATGGTAGTCAAAGGAAAATTATCCTTTTGACAAGCTCTATTTAAGTTCCTAAAAGCAATACAAATCCTAATGTCTCCATTATTTTTCTTGATGGGAACCACATTTCATACTAAATTTGAATGTATAACAAGAAATATTATCTTTTCTTTTAGAATTTTGTTCAACTCACATTTGATTTTACTTTCAAGGTTTCGATGAATCTTTCTGAGTTTCTATTGAACTTGTTTCTTATTAGAGGTTATCGGTATAGTATGATCAATTATAGAGGTATCATAGGTCTTGAGATCTGAATAATGCCAGGAAAAGACACCTCTATATGTTTTCAACAACTTAATGAATGATATCCTTTCTTTAGATGATAAACTAAGACCTAGGTTGACATTTTTAGGCTTTTCAATTGTACCTAGGTTTACCACTTCAAATGTCAAAGAACTCTGAGTCTTGGAGTTGGTAATCTTCTTAAGTATGTATTTCAAATCATAGAGATCTTCCATATTGACTATAAACTTTAGAATTGGGTTTTGATCTTGTTTATAATTTATTTTCAAGTCATGTCATGTTTACTAATGATTTGTTCCTCATAAGATCCTTCTAGTGTAAGGAAATTGATTATATCAGTATCATTATTAAACAATCTCCAATTTTTTACATTATCACAAATGGATGATCTGAAAACTAACTCTATGGAAAATCTATCTAGACTAAATTCCTCTGAAGGTATAAGCTTAGATGCTACATTGGAAAGTAAGTCAGCACTTGCATTTTGTAATTTGGGGACTGAAAAAATGTTAAAAGTAGTGAAATGAGAGGTAAGATTCTGGTATAAAGATTAATAATGTTTGAGATGCCCATACACACAATGGATTGTGTTTCTTACCTGTTTAATAACTATCTCAAAGTCTCCATATACTTGCAAATAATTCACATTAAGGCCAATCCATTTGTATAGCCCCTAAATCAATGTCTCATATTCTACAGTATTGTTAGTGCATTAAAATTCAAGCCTGCAGGATAACATGGTTTTCTCTTGTTTTGTGTTGATTAAGATACATACTGCACCTACACCATCTTCAGACCTGGAACCATCAAAATAAAGAGTCAAAAATAGTGAATTATCTATAATTCTATCAACTACATCTACACACTTGGAAGCATCTCTTTCTGAAAAAATTTCTATTTGAGATACTATAACATTATCTGGAAAGGGAGATCTTCAAACATTAAAGTATCCCAAGAATGACTCGGCTAAGTAATTCCTAATGATATTATTGGTGAAAGCTACAATTCTATTGCTTCCCTCAATATCAATGGCTATGTACTTCATTAGTTTCTCACGATCTACTCTGATTTGGTTATGTTTACCATTATGTGGAAACCACATGTGAGACCAATCGGTTGCAAAGTATCGTGTAAATTTTTAGACCAATCCCTACTTAGAATTAAACCATAAAATTTAGGGATATCAGCCTCTAGAATATTGATTATCTGTGAGACTTTTGGATTAGAGGAAAGCATGATTGGAACTGGTGCTATTTCTCCAAGTACTTCTACTTTTGTTTTGTCCAATTGAACTATGTGTACACCAGATTTTTGAGGTGTAATATTCAATTTGGTACACACAGTCCTTGGCATGATGTTTAAAGAGGCTCTTGAATCAACAAGGCAATTATGGACATTTTTGTTGAAAATATCATGAGTAAGAAGAAATGGGCGTGTATGAGAAATAGATCTATCACCTATCAGAACTAGATCTGTGGATGTACATTGTTTGAAGATGAAGGAGGTTTTCCCATATCATAAAATGCTTGAGTGACTATAGCAGATGGTAAAGGAGCTACAGGAATTGATTTTAAATCCCTAAGCAAGATTTTTTGTTGTTGTTTGAGTTTAGTCAGTTCATGCATTGAAATATTTTCTCTCATCTTTTTCTTATCTTCGTCTATGTTATATTCTACTTTATCCAATAATACTAATGTTTTGGAAGAAGTTTGAGGATCTAGTATAATAGAATCAATTTGAGTAGTCTTAGATTTATTACTTACTATCTTCTCCTTTACAGGAGTAGCAATTTTACGTTTCTGAATTGTTGTTGACATATTAGGAGAGTTTTTACTTCTCGTAGTCATTCGCATAGCTTGTGCTTCCTCTTCAGCTGGAAAAATGATGTCCCACATTCCATTTATCTCAACCTCTTCTTCAGTTACAACTTCTTCCTCAGTTGGTGAGTCTTCTTCCAGGTCTTGATTAGATTCAGCATTTGAAATGCTATTCAATGGTTGAGATGTGGAAGAAGGATTTATTTTAAATGAGAAAAAGTGTTTCTTGAGATTAGATAATTTTGCAACATGTTTCTTGATTTCAACCATTCCATTTAACATTATGCTCAACACTTTCTGTAGGCCTTCAAGGTCAAAAGGGTCCTTTGGAGATTTCCTCTTTGAATCATCCTTCAATGTTACCTTCTTTGATTTCCTTTCATCTTTTTGTGACCTCTTTTCTAAGGCAATAATTCTTCTTTCTACAAACAGATCTTCTTTCATGTTTTATACAAGGGTAACCTTATTGGCTTTAACTACAAAAATTGTGATATTAGAGGGAAGGGACGTTATGTACCACCCTATTTGTACATCTGCTATAGGTTTATAGGAAACTAGGATTTTTTTTAACTACTTGTTAAATATGGAGTTGAAATCTTTGATCCTTTCATCTGAATTTGATTTCAGGTTGGAAAGATCATTGATTAAAGATGCTATAGTCCTCTCATTGGCAAATTTTGCAAGAAATATTTATTGGCATTATGATTCAGGTTTGGCTCTATGGCACAGATGTTGTACTTGATGGCAACTCCCTCAAGTAATAAATCTCTACTCAAGCTCTCAAAATCATAGAAAATGAGATACTCGCAGGTGAGCCTAAGAAAAACTGTGGACACGCAGGTGCCCCGATCAAAAGGTGCGGACATACCCGTAGGTACTCCGTTCAAAAGGTGCAGACCTCAAATTCACTCACTCCAATGAAAAGAAGTGTGCACATATGGGAACTTTTATGATTAATTCATGGTATCTTGTCTGACGTGCTTGATCCTATGCTTTTGGTCTGTGGTATTGATTCTAAATTATTGATCCCTAGGTTTTTGGGTCCCTTGTATTGGTTCTCTATGGTTTTGCTTCATGGTTTTAGTAAGGGCTTGCCTATGAAAAGGAAGGGAGATCATTTGGCTAGTCACTTGTGAAATTTGAATATCTTAAGATCTGAAATTTTGGGTGATCGGTATTGAAAAGCAAGATCTATATCAAGGTGGAATCTGTAAATCGTAAAGGTGGATCTATTGATAAGTCATGATCTCTTTGGTGCATGATCAAATCTGTGGATATGATTGTCTGTGGTACATTGGAGAACTGATAATCTGACTCTAGTCAGAGGTCCGCAGGCGATCCCCAGTGCCGGTGCGGAGGTACGTAGTGCAGTAGAAGGCACAGTGTGGAGGTACGCAGTGCAGTCGAAGACACAGTGCGGAGGTATGTAGCGCAGTAGAAGGCATAGTGCATAGGTACACAGCGCAGTCGAAGACACAGTGCGGAGGTATGCAGCGTAGCAGAAGGAATAGGTGCGGAGGTACGCAGGACACAGATAGAGCAAGTGTACAGCTACGTAGGCTAGACAAAGAAGAACTGCGGATATACGCAGGTCCCTATTGGTGAAGTTTCAGACCTTTCTTAAAATATTTTGTTGGCTGCCTTTTATCTATTGTTGCATAGTTCTGGGTTTATATTCCTCGTATAGTTGTTCTGGTTACTGCATTCTGAGAAATTATTCATTGGTTTATTGTAAAAGAAGATCGGTTGATTCACTTGTACTTGAAGATTATTTTATGGATGTAGTGTGAAAATTAATGAAACGTGGTCCTTGAAAGAAAAGGAGTAGGCCAGCACCTACGTACTAGTATCATGGCTAGTACAAGAGCTAAGGGGGTTGTAGCTCCCTTCCAAGAGAAGCTGGAAAATGAGAGAGGGTTGTAGCTCTTTGTAGGTTGCAGCCTGCGTACTGGTAAAGGACTGCACTAGTACAAAATCATTATAAAAAGAAGTTTCTAATTGAAAGAAGATAGAGACATATTGCAGCAGGTGGTTTTCACACACATTGGGTTTCCACCTTATGTCCGGTGTTCTTTGATGTGATTGTCGGTTTTTCTTGTTCTTATTCATTATTATATGGAACTGACATACAAGTTAATGATCAATATTTGAAGAATAAATTAAAGTATAAATCTAGAAGGTATATTGAAAAGAATTAAATAATACTGATTCACCCCCCCTCTCAATATTATTTCCAACAATTGGTATCAGAGCAGGTTCTTCAGAGAAGCTTGATCGCTTGAAGGAAGATCTTTCATCATGAGAAACTATGAGAGGGAAGCATCAATCAGGCCACTGATTTTTGATGGGACAAACTTCGTTTATTGGAAGGTAAGAGTTACTGCCTATCTTCAATCTCTTGGTGTAGAAGTTTGGGATATCATAGATACAGGGTACACTTTTCCGTCAGCAACTCCTACAGATCTGGCTGAGAAGAAGAAATATGGAACAAATGCAAAGGCAGTCAATACTCTATTAGGATGCCTATCTCAATCAGAATTCATCGAGGTTATGCAGTATAAATCCGCAAAATAAATATGGGACAAATTGTTCTGAGCTATGAAGGAGATGAACAGGTAAAATGAGCAAAACTTCAAACCCTCAGGATTCAGTATAAAAATCTCAGAATGCACAATGATGAAAATGTGGCTAATTATTTCCTTCGTGTAGATGAGATTGTTAATTGTATGAAAAACTTGGGTGAATAAATAAAAGAAGTTGTTGTGGTTGAAAAGGTTCTAAGATCTCTGTCCCCTAGATTTGAATCTAAAGTTTCGACAATAGAAGAAAAGGAGAATATTCGAAACCTTACCATGTCACAGCTACACGGGATTCTAATTGCTTATGAAATGAGGAAAGGAGGACCATCAGACAAGAGAGAAGCAACTTTCTAGGCTTCGGGCAAAGAAAACTACTATGAGTTAGGACATGCATCAGAAGAGGAAGAAGAATCAAATTTTGTCAGGAATCTTTAATGGGGTACTGGAAGATTCAGAGGTAATTTACCCTTCAAATTCTTTGCTTGTGTTAGAGTCGGTCACTATGTAGCCAAATGTATGCAAAAGGATAAAGGGAAGGAACTTGTTAGATGGAAGAAAAAACAGAATGCAACTAAGAAAAGTTACTACACTCATGAAGATAGTGATGGTATTTCAAATAGTGATGAAGATGAATGAGGTAATAACTATAAACTTTTAATGGCTTTTGAAGATGATGATTACATGGATGCTATAGATGTAGATGGTTTTCATGAAGAGATTTATATACTTAAAATATATTTAGAATAAAGGAATATGATCATTGATACTCTGCAATTGCAACTTGATGAAAAGGAACAATTTCTTGAGAAGTTAGAATGTGAAATTGTTGGGCTTAGAAAAGAAATTGAAAAAAAAAAGGCTCTCAATCTTAAATTTGTTAAAGGATCTGAAACTCTGGATGAGATCAGCAATATACAACGCTCTCTAATAATCAAGACAGGTCTGGCCTATAATGGAGAAACATCTCAAGCATCCACCTCAAAGAGTTATCTTGATGCAGCAAGGAGGCGTGAGCCAAAGACCAATGAAGACCACCAGGTAAAATAGGGACGAATTCCATCAAAAATAAACAAATACTATAAGGAAAATCAAGGGCAATACACCTTAATGGTGAATAAAAGCTAAAATCAGCCACAGGGAAGATCTTCTCAATTTCGCTCAAGAATGAATGACAATAGAAACTACAATCACTTGGCTGGTAGATTTGATAATCGCAGAAGTTTCTTCAATGGCCAATGTTTCACTTGCCATAAGTTTGGTCACAAAGCAGCTCAATCTATTTCCTATAAGACAATCATGACTAGAGAAGCTCAAAAATAAAGAAGTATGACTGGGATTGCGAAAAGGACCTATAATAATTTTTGGGCTCTTGAAAATGAAATTGAATGTTCTATTTGTAATAACTTCGGTCGTGAAGATTTTGAATGCAGGAGCAGGTTTCGGTAGACAAAGGAAAAGTCCTTAAGCACCAGAACATGGAGAATAAAGGAACCACAACCAGAAAGATGTGGGATAGCTTTTTATGCAGAAGGACAGGAAAATCAATGGTACATCGATAGTGGATGATCGAAGCACATGATAGTTGATAAAGAAAAACTTGAATCATATAGAGTTTTAGAGAAGGGAAAGAAAGTCTCTTTTGGAAATGATACCCCTGCAGTCATAAAAGGAAGAGGCACTGCTCAATTGAAGGAAAAGGTCAAAGGTGGAAATGTTTTGTATGTTGATGGCTTGAAGCATAATCTTCTGAGTGTCAGTTAAAGTGCGATCAAGGAACCGAGGTAATATTTCAATCAAATGGATGTAGTGTTCATGATCTTGATACATGAAAAACGGTGATCAAAGGCAGGAGAACTCCAAATAACTTATACATATTTGAAGAAGGACAAAAACAATGCTATTTGAGCAAGGATGATGAACACTAGTTATGGCACCGGAGGTTGGGGCATCTAAGCTTTTCACAAATAAGGAAAGCATGTAAATACCAAGCAGTTCGTGGTCTTTCAGATATCAAAATTCCAGACAATACAATATGCAAATCATGTCAGTTTGGTAAGCAAACTAGAACTAACTTCCCTGAGAAGGAAGGATCAGCTAGCAAGCCTCTTGAGCTAGTCCATACAGATGTATGTGGTCGACTTAGGACAAGGTCACCTCGAGGAGAAGAATATTTTACATTATTCATTGATGACTTCTCCAGGATGGTTTGGTTAGGACTTATGAAGCAAAAAGACGAAGCATTCGAAAAATTCAAAGCTTTCAAAGCCTTGGCGAAAAATGAATCGGATCACAAAATTAAGTGCCTCAAGTCTGACAAAGGTGGGGACTTTACCTCAAATGAATTTTTTGATTTTTGTGAAGAACATGGAATAAGGAGGGAATTCTCTAAAGCTAGGACTCCTCAGCAAAATGGAGTGGTGGAAAGGATGAACAGAACGGTTCAACAAATGGCTCATGCTATGCTTGATGAGTCTGGAACTCCCACAACCCTCTGGGGTGAAGCTGCATTTGCTGCGGTTGTTATTCTTAACAAAAAAAATGTCCGAGTGAACAACACTAAAACTCCTCATGAGCTGTGGTATGGTGAGACTCCCTCGGTGAAGCATTTCAAATTTTTTTGAAGCAAATGCTATATTAAGAATAATGATGAACAGCTTGGAAAACTTGAACCTAGAGCAGATGAAGGCATTATCCTTGGTTATTCTCCCCACAGAAAAGCATATAAGTGTTATAATAAAAGACTTGGAAGAATTGTTGACAACATTGATGTAGTTGTTGATGAAAAAGGATACATTCCTAGGAAAGTAAATTATGAAAATATCAAAGAGGATGAAGACTACCCTCCAAATCAGACTGATGATGAAGAAGAACCTCAAGAGGCACCAGAGGAATAGACAAGGATAGAAGAGAAGACTCCATCCAGGTATGTTCAAAAGAATCATCCAGAATCTCAAATTTTGGGGCAAAAGGAGGCAGGCATACAAACAAGAAGAACAATTGCAGAAGCTTCAAGTTATTTGGCATTACTCTCCTCCACTGAACCACAAAATGTAATGGAGGCATGCAAAGATGAATGATGGGTCAAGGAAATGGATGAAGAACTTGAGAAAATCGAACAGAACAACACTTGGGAATTGGTTCCTAGACCAGAAAATAAGAATGTCATAGGGACAAAATGGATCTTCAAAAATAAGTTGAATGAAAATGGGGAAGTAATTAGAAACAAGGCCATACTTGTTTGTAAGGGGTATGCTCAACAAGAAGGAATAGACCTTGAAGAAACCCTTGCTCCCGTTGCAATACTTGAGGCCATCAGAATGGTCCTTGCTCTCTCTAGCTTTCAGAAATTCAAAGTATTTCAAATGGATGTGAAACCAACTTTTCTAAATGGAGACTTAAAAGAAGAAGTATACATTGAGCAACCAGATGGTTTCATCCTTGGGAATGATCCAAATCTTGTATGCAGGCTCAAAAAGGCTCTTTATGGTCTTAAACAGGCTCCTAGGGCATGGTATTATTGTTTGGATAAATATCTTCATCAACAAGGTTTTATAAAAGGATCAACTAACAATAATCTATATGTAAAGATTGATAATGAAAAGTTGCTAATACTTGTTGTATGTGTAGATGATATCATCTTTGGTAGCAATGAAGAAGACATGAGTCAAAATTTTTCCTTGGTGATGCAAAATGAGTTTGAAATGTCCATGCTTGGTGGGCTCACATATTTCGTTGGTTTGCAAGTTCAACAAAACAAAGACAATATTTTTATATCACAAACCAAGTATCTCAAGCAGATCTTGAAGAAATATGGGATGGAGGATTCGAAACCAGTATGTACCCGTATGGTGACAGGATGCAGCCTCAGTGAAAATGATGAGTTAGCAGCAGTACATCAACCAACCTATAGATCCATGATTGGAAGTATACTTTATTTGACAGGTACTCGACCAGACATCATGCATGCAGTGGGAATAGTTGGAAGATTTCAGGCAAATCCAAAGGAAACTCATCTTCAGGTATTTAAGAGAATTTTCAAGTACCTTCAAGGAACTCAAAACTATGGCTTATGGTATCCTAGAGATACAGATCTCACACTTCATGCGTATACAGATGCAGATTGGGCCGGAAGCGTGGATGACAGAAAAACCACTAGTGGAGGTGCATTCTTCATGGGTTACAGATTAGTATCTTGGTTCAGCAAGAAACATAGTTCAATAGCTTTATCTACAGCTGAAGCAGAGTATGTGGCTACCAAATTTTGTTGCATACAACTTCTTTGGATGATGCAAACATTGCAAGATATGAAAATCACTTGTAGTACACCTATCTCTATCTTCTGTGATAATACAAGTGCAATCAGTATTTCAAAGAATCATGTCATGCATTCAAAGACCAAGCACATACCAATCAAATATCATTTTCTTCGAGAACAAGTGCTTGAACAAAATATCATGTTGGAGTATGTTCCTTCTAAGGAACAAGTTGCTGATATACTCACTAAACCACTACCCAGGGAGACCTTTGAATACCTCATGCAAAAGCTGGGGGTAGTTGATGTATTATCATGTTGTTGAATCTTATCTTTTCAGAGATTGTTGATGGGGTATACCCGTACATTCAATGGTTTATGAATTGGTCGAAGATTGCATGGCACAGGTTCAGGGGGAGCATATAATCTTCTAATAATGCATTGTTGGCATTATGGTAGAGGATCTTGGAGGAGAAAGTTCAAAAGGAGAACATGGATGATGATCTGAATATTGTTGCTAATATGTCTCTATCTCTTTTGTCAAGGTCATTTATGGTGTATAGTGGATTATGGTTCTTCTTAAAGAAAAGTTCTTTTGTAGATCTGGTCTATAGTCAGGGGGAGCATGATCAGCACAACAGAGCAAAGACTTCAGCATGATCTGAGGGGAAGCATAACCCTTTGCCCTTGATGTCAAAGGGGGAGAATGAATTTAAGGATCTCGGGATTGCCATCAAGTCCAAAGGGGGACATTTTTGGCATTATGATTCAGGTTTGGCTCTATGGCACAGATGTTGTACTTGAAGGCAACTCCCTCAAGTAATAAATCTCTGCTCAAGCTCTCAAAATCATAGAAAATGAGATACTCGCAGGTGAGCCTAAGAAAAACTACGGACACGCAGGTGCCCCGATCAAAAGGTGCGGACATACCCCCAGGTACTCTGCTCAAAAGATGCGGACGTCAAATTCACTCACTCCAATGCAAAGAAGCATGCACATGTGGGAATTTTTATGATTAATTCATGGTATCTTGTCCGACGTGCTTGATCCTATGGTTTTGGTCCGTGGTATTGATTCCAAATTATTGAGCCCCAGGTTTTTGGGTCCCTTGTATTGGTTCTCTATGGTTTTGCTTCATGGTTTTAGTAAGGGCTTGCCTATAAAAAGGAAAGGATATCATTTGGCTAGTCACTTGTGAAATTTGAATATCTTAAGATCTGAAATTTTGGGTGATCGGTATTGAAAAGAAAGATCTATATCAAGGTGGAATTTATAAATCGTAAAGGTGGATCTATTGATAAGTCGTGATCTCTTTGGTGCATGATCAGATATGTGGATTTGATAGTCTATGGTACATTGGAGGACTAATAATTTGACTCTAGTCAAAGGTCCGTAGGCGATCCTCAGTGCCAGTGCGGAAGTACGCAGTGCAGTAGAAGGCACAGTGCAGAGGTACACAACACAGTCGAAGACACAGTGCGGAGGTACGCAGCACAGTAGAAGGAACAGTGTGGAGGTACGTAGTGCAGTCGAAGACACAGTGCGGAGGTACGCAACATAGCAAAAGGAACAGGTGCGGAGGTACGCAGGACACAGACAGAGCAAGTGCCCAGCTACACAGGCCAGACAAAGAAGAACTGCGGATATACGTAGGTCTCTATTGGTGAAGTTGTGGACCTTTCTTAAAATATTTTGTTGGCTGCCTTTTATCTATTGTTGCAGAGTTTTGGGTTTATATTCCTCGTATAGTTGTTCTGGTTACTGCATTCTGAGAAATTATTCATTGGTTGATTGTAAAAGAAGATTGGTTGATTCACATGTACTTGAAGATTATTTGATGGATGGAGTGTGAAAATTAATGAAACGTGGTCCTTGAAAGAAAAGGAGTAGGCCAACACCTATGTACTAGTATCTTGGCTAGTACAAGAGCTAAGGGGGTTGTAGCTCCCTTCCAGGAGAAGCTGGAAAACGAGAGATGGTTGTAGCTCTCTGCAAGTTGCAACCTGCATACTGGTAAAGGACTGCACCGGTACAAAATCATTGTAAAAAGAAGTTTCTAATTGAAAGGAGATAGAGGCATATTACAGCAGGGAGTTTTCACCCACATTGGGTTTCCACCTTATATCTGGTGTTCTTTGATGTGATTGTCGATTTTTCTTGTTCTAGTTCATTATTATATGGAACTGACATACAAGTTAATGATCAATATCTGAAGAATAAATTAAAGTATAAATCTAGAAGGTATATTGAAAATAATTAAATAATATTGATTCACCCCCCCCCCCCCCCCCCCCTCTCAGTATTATTTCCAACAATATTTATTAAAAAGAATCCTAATTTCTTATTGAGCCTACATGAAGGGAAAAATAACAATATCCTATAAATCCCTGGAAAGTATAAGGAAACAATCTAATCACAACGTCCTCATGTGCAACTCCATTAAGATCCATGCCTAGCATAAAGTTATTTAAATGTTCTTTAGTAGCAAGACCATCATCAAGTCTATACTTAGGTAACCATTGTTTTGGGTTTGGTGGGAGAGCATTTGGATTAGCAACCATTACATCACCAGATTTGTCCAAGGTTGTGTGGGCTAATTGGCCATAACTTGAGTTGGAAACTGGGAAAATGGGAAGGATACTCCAGAAGTAGGTATGGATGGTGAAGACCTTACTACTAGATTAGTATTACTACTAGTAGTAGTACTAGTTGAAGAAGTGGATTTTTGAGAAGAGGTGAACTAAGTAGAAGAGAATGGGAAAGTAAATGGAGGGAAAGGTGAGGTGATATCACTGGTATTCAATTCAGATCTTGATGTGGTAAATTTCTTACATTGCGAATGAATGGGAAACTGAAACGGAGTTACTCTGAGCCTTTCACTTTGTAATGGGTTTAATACACTAGTTTCTTGTAATAAGGAAGTGAAACTTTATTTAGTGGTTTTGGGTCACCCAGGTTTCTCGGTAGAAATGGATACTTGTCCCAATTTTTGTGTCAAGGAGTGAACTTCAAGAGACTTGGGATTGTAATCTGAAGAAGGTGGTTGTCTTAATACTTTAGCAGATGAGAGAGATGTTTCTACCACTTCAGGTTTCTGATCTAGAGATTTTGAATGAGATCTAGAACAAGTAGAAGTTGGGGAGGGGTTTTGACTCTTATGAACATTTTTCAATTTATCTTTAGAATTATATGCCATTCATAGTTAGATGGCCCTACTTCTAGTGCCAAAATGTTGAAGCCTTATATTTCTACTAGTCCAACATGAAGGATAACCACCTAGTATCGACCTTAAAGAGAACTCCTTTTCTGTTTGAAGTGGTGGCTTCGACTGAGGATGATGGGACAAGGTTGCCAATGTGCATTTTAAAATGAGAGTGGGTGATTTTCAAGCAATTGCAGTAAGAATAATGATAATTAAATGGCCTATTCTATCATGCAAATATCTAGATAACTTAATCTAATATAAACACGGGTATTCCGTGCAATATGAAATCTAAAAAGATGTATGTTTGACATGTGATAATAAAGATCAATCACGCATTAAACAAAGATGATAATGTGTAAAGATAATTTCTTTCACTATATAGTTAGTCAAAGAAATGTATAAAGTATATCACATGTCTCTGATGATTATATATGAAAATAAACATTTTCATCTAGGCATCATACATTAGTGCAATTAACCCATAACAATAAGAACATATTCCATATACAATTCATGAAAATGAAATGTTATCACTAATTAAATAGAAACATAGCTAATCATACAAAATAAAAATACCATATGTGTGAAGTTTTGCTCATTTGACTAATGACATAGTTCATCCCCTTTGTTCAGATCAAATTATCTTCCAAGTATACAATAGTGCATCAACAAAGGAAAGTAGCCTGATATTTAAAGGAAATGACCATGTTCAATAATTTCATCAAGGCATTCACAAACTTGAAAAATTGCATTGTTTGCAAAATTTTTGATAAAATTATGGACCCTTCTCTAAATGCATGACAAGGGTATAAATACTATCTAACTAATTTTCAAAAATAGATTATAAAAAAACATGAGGAGGTTTAAAATAACCTTCCACCTAGCTAGAAACTAAGTCTGAAAATAAATATGTCTTGATGAGTAGAGGTTATGAAGATGACCTATTGTCTACCAACTTCTCCTTTATATCACATATATCAGACGTCAGCTTCACTTGAGGAGGTGCCCCAAACTACGTTCTGACCTGTCATCTGAATATAATATCCATGAGAGGTGGCAGCATCCTCTGAGTTGAATGGTGTGAGAAATTGAGCATCATGATTTGGTTGTTTGCCTTGACAAGGTATTGCCAATATGACTCCTAGTCATTCTTTGCTAACTTTGAGATCACCTCCCTTTGGATTCCTATGCATTCCTTCCAACTTTTATGCAAGTCATTTAAATATGGTAGTGACCTCGGGTTACCTTCTTTCACCAGGTTGGTGGTGTGCAAAGTGTGATTTATTTCTTCTATTATGTTCTTTGACACCCCTACTTCTCTTTCCATTGGTAATTCAGGTTGCTTGATCCATGCATCCCAATCCATAAATATAATGTCCTTATGTGTCTCCTCAATCTCGAGCAGATTAGCTCTCCTTCCTTCTTTTGTTTATTTCCATTTAATGAATTCAGAGATCCTTGTATTTAAATCATTAAATTTAGTTCTCTTGTCAATCACCTTATCCATTAACTGATCACTGGTGATCAGATAAGAAGTGATATGCGATGTTTTTTTCTGAAATAACTCTTGTTGTTTTGATAGAAGAGATTTTATCCCTAGTGCCTCTCTTGTGAATTCATTGATAGTAGGGACATCTTCATATTTTTCCATGGCTTCTTGCAACTCTTGAATTTGTATGTTCTTCACAGAGATGTCTGCTCCATGGCTTATCTTTAAGAATTCCATATTCTACTGCAATTGAGAGATTCCTTCAGTAGCTTGCTAATTCCCCTTTACCTTTTCAATTTGCATTTGTTTCTCGAGCTGCGCTCTCTTTTATTCCCTATCACTTAAAAAAATAGATATCTTTGTGGCTTTATCCATAGTGGCAGTTGCATGTGCCCCTATAAACTGTGAAAATCTCATAAAATTTTCAGTAGGATTGGAAGGGATATCCTTCTAAACTATGTCGATGAGCTCATTCCCTAGTGGGATCTAGGGTGTTTCCACCATCCTTCTTTTCCTCTTTCTTCCCACTACAGCCTTGTGCAGTGGGTTGTAGAACACATCTATAGGAGGAATTTCAGTCACCTTTAGGATAATGTCCGATGTTGGCAATGCAGGAATGATTTATGTATGTGGTGAACTAGTTCCTGACTCATCCATCAACTCAGAGTCTAAAGTTTTCCAAGTTTGCAGAGGAGTGTGATATTTCGTTGTTTCATGGGCATCTATTGTATTATGAGTGTGTTTTAGTTTCTTATTGAATTGGTCCTAGTCTTGCTCTAGATTGTTTCTTTTGATCTTGGAACCGGTACCTTTAGTTAGGCTACTTATGACCTGCATTTTGGCTCACCTCCTGCTAGATTCCATTGTACTCTTTATGTCCTGGGCTTTCCCTGTATCCTATGCTTTCCCTGTGTCCACTTGAGATGCTATGCGATAATTTGGTCCCTTGATGTTGATAGTTACACTCAATGTAGGCTTGTCCTTAGCTCTTATCAAATGCAATGGAATTATTCTGAGGCTTTGTTTTCTAAATTCTTGAAACATTTCAAAATATTCAGGACTCGAATTGGCCTTCACCCAATTGAACGCTTGTTCAAATGTTTCAGCCAGTTACAAAAGATCTTTAGAATCATCAGCCTCATGATTACATGGCCTAATATTTACTGTGGTAGTAATATTATGTGCTATCTTTTCAGGGTTGAATTGCCTGTTTGATAGAGTATGGAGCCTGAGGATCTCTAGGCTTAGTGATTCCTTTTTTGCATGGTTGAAATTTGCTAACAAGAAAGAACCACAACGAATGGGAAAGGATGGCCAGAAAGACTTATTGTTATCTTTTAGGATCTTGGTTAAGCCTTTTCCCACAATTCGGTTAGTTATTTCTCTTACTAATAATTTATCAGAGACATACAAATGGACGACATGAACTTCCTCTAGTTCACCCTCGAGCCAAGATTTTCTTTCCATGGATCAACTGGCCCAGTTGATCTCTACATTGAGTATTCAATACCATCTTTCATGATATTTTTTCCTTTAGAGAAATCCCACTTTCATGGATCTTTTTATCCATTTACCTGTGTTTTTCTCAGAAAATCTCACCTTCTCTCCCTCGAGGCTTTTCCTCATAAAAGCTTTCCTTTATCTCCTCCAAGGATTTCATGTTTTTATTAAACTTAGCATCTTTCTCCAACTAATTTACTTAATGAATATTTATCTCTCGATACATTAAGCTTATCTATAATTGGATCTATAAGTTTTATCATGAAATAATTATTCATTCCCACTAACTAATGGGATTTGATTTGGAAAGACCTTCATCTCTTCCTATCTTTTTTTCCAAGTGATTAAATTATATTTATTTACATAATAACAAAGTATTTACTTTCATTGTTACACCTCAGACCTAGATTTTTTGTTACAACTCATTCTTAGCTTAGGTATGGCATGATAGCAACAAATTTTTTCCTACAACAAAGATGTGTTATACATTTCTTCCATACATGCCCTCTCTAGTAGGTATGCATTTTCTACAGAAAAAATAACAACTCAAAAAAGTGATTACCTGCATTATTAAGTAATTATACGGGCCTTACTTGGCCTTAATCCACCTCCTAACTTAGTCAAACCAACTATTCTCACAACTTATTGCATACTTTTGATTATATTTTGTTTATGAAATGAGTTAGAGTTGGATATTTGGCTTTGTTGTCTAATGTGCATGTAATGGAGGAAGAAAGGCTAAAATCAAGGAAAAATGCAAGTATAAAGGATAAAAGAAAAGAACTATGGCAAATACCTTGGAAAATACTCGAATGGGAAAAGGGAAAGTAACTATAGGAGGTAAATCCATCAGCTCGAATTGCACACAACCATCACTTTGAATACTAGAAGATAATTAAGCATGTGAAAAGGATGGAAATTTTTTTATCTTAAGTTGGGAGCCAAGCCTCTCGAATGGGAAGGAAGTCATTAGAGACTCCAAGTGTATAAGTAGAGAGGCTTGCAGCCTCATTAGGATTCAGACTTCTATTATAAAACTTTGCTTTATTTCTGAGCTGTAAAGACTTGTGACAGTTTGCCTTGTAATCCATGGTTTTTCTAATAAGAATGAGTTTTGTTTAAGCCATCTCTATGTTAACCTCGAGGGCTAAATCTCTTGGGTTAGGGCCCAACCCAAGTAGCCACAAATCCTATTTACAATACTGTTATGGTAGCATAGAGTTATGTTATGTTCATTTTCTTAAGTATTTTTATTGTTTTCACTGTTTATTTGCTTAAGTAGTTGCACTTTTACTACAGTAATATAGTGTAGATCATGCATGGTTTTCCTATTCATTTGATTCAGTAGCTGCATTTTCTGTAGTTTACTTTCATTTATGCCTTCTTTTAGTTCACAGGTTAGTTAGACAAAAAAACCACTATCAGGTTGTGTGTAGGTGTCTCGGCCTCACATCCTCCCTCTGGGACCATGACATGAGGCGACAAACCTTAAGCAGGCCCAAAAACACAGGTCTTTGGTTCTCACATGGGCTATGGATTTCGCTGATTAGTATAGTTATTCATTCACCTGAACTTGTTTTATCTATCATTTTCATTTGAAATCACCTCAAGAACATTCCTCATGCATTACTTCCTTACCATCTGCTAAGCAACCAACCTTCACAATCACCATCTGATTCATTATTTTCTCCAACTATTGCCTCATGTGGTGTCCACCACTTACATTATGAACTTTAAGTCCCAACCATCAATCTACCTCACTTGATCTGACGACTATCATATCACCAGATCACTTTAGGTGCTTTAAACCCCCACCATCGATTGCCTTGCTTGATCTCATGGCTATCGCTTCACCCGATCGCCAACTAGCTTGGTTGATCTCCATAGTTGATCAACTCTGCCTGATCCAACGACTATCACACAATCTCACGCAGATTAGTGCATGACTATTATCTGCCTAAGAGCATGCGAGAAAAGTGGCTTTCTCGTGCTACATGTTGTGCAGTAAGGTTAATTGCATGAAATTTCCAAATACTGCTTAAAGCTTGAAGGGCATGTGAGAAACTACTTACTGGCTTAGAAGCCCACTTCCTCATTTCTGCATGTTTCTTTTCACTGCAATATTATCTCCACCATCCATCTCTTGACTTCATCCATGTGATAAGATCTTATTCGTTCATCGTTCCAATTATCCTCGTTCGTCCATCTCTTGACTTCACCCACGCGATTAGATCTCAGCCATTCATCTCTTCTTAACCTCGTTCATCCATCAACTCACCTAATCCCTCACAACAGGATCTCCTCCATTCATTTTCTTTGTTCCCTTGTAGTCATCCATTCACTTAAGCCTTCGTGCTAAGATCTCCACCGTTCATCTTGTTAGTTAACCTTGTTCACCCATATATCTACCCAACCTCCTGTGTTCTAATTTCTGTCATTCATTTTCCTTTCACCCAACTGATCAAATATTTATTATGCACTATTTCTCCCTCATTTCCTCATTCCACTGATTTCGAACTCCAATTGATTTTTCCGCTTGAAACTAGATTTAGCCTAGGTTTCTTTATTACACCTTAGTCTAGTTTTGATGCTATTTACTTCTGCAACTTAGATAATTAGCATTAGGTTAGTGTTAATTTAGCAATTTTGCTTAGCATAGTTGTTTAATTGGTTAGTTAGGTTACGGTGTAAGTTTAGCATTTCATGTTATTTTCTTAATTGATGCAGTAGAGTAGCTCTCTCTTAGAATAGGTTTGCTCTCCTTCCATTAAATAACTAAGCTTCTTCTAACCATATAGAATTTTGGCTTGGAATGCCTGAGGTCTCTTTCTAGATAATGAGTGACAATAGGAAGGACCTTCATTTCTACTTGTGCATATAGCAGTGTCACCTCCATGTTTTTATGAACCCTCGATTGATAAGTAAAGTTGGTAGCCTCGGAGTTGCAACATTATTGTTGCAATACCCAGGCTCATCACAAAGGTACTAATTTTATAACCTATTTATTGGTATATTGATATTTTTCATATATATATATATATAGATATAGATATAAAGAATCCAAACCAAATTAAGATTATATTTTTAGTTTTTATTTTTTATTAATAGAAGGTTATGTTAGTTATCAAACTTCATTGACATTGATCACTCAAGCTATCTTCTCTAACTTTTCTATGGAAAAGAAATGGAATGTTGATCATGCATTATTCAATAACTTTTTCTATGTATTAGATAAATTATATGTATTTCTATTAACTTTTATTTACTATTGGCTTACATCAATTAGCATAAGGGATTCCTTTAAAAATCATTTGTTTCGATTCCATAGATAATAATTGTTGTGGGTTCCATACTACACCTCCTAAAAGCATTATTTGTACGCTCACTATAAATTCACTCTATTTACTTATGTCAAGTCACATAGCCTCATGACTATGACTTAGTAAAATTACGTCAAAATGTCATAACTCTTAGAAAATAACATGAATTATGTCCTATAGTAAAAACAATTATTGAGACATTGATTACCACTACAAGTGACTATGTAGGAGATGTTGCATATCTTCTAGGTTTCCCTGAAACCATAACATCACCCTAATACATGTGGTTTAACCATTAGTGCCAATGTATGATTGCCTCAATTTAAAATAATCTTATATTCATAATTCCTATATTATTAGATCAAAGAAATGATGGTAAATATTAAAATCTATCTAAACATATAACAAGAATATGTATGGAATAACCTATGTCCAAGTATATTCTCTTATTTTTTCCATTGAGTCTTCATGGAAAACATTTGGCTAGATGGTTATAGTTCCCCAAATTGTCAAACTAGTCTACTCTAGAAACTATTTAACTCTTTTAGGTCCCTATAATACTAGTGAATTTCATCATTTTTATTGTTAGTGTATCTCGCTTATAGTTATTGTTGCACCCATGTAGTCCGCATATTATTATTATTGTACCCCATAGAATCACACTATTTTGATTGTTGTACCCTTACATTATTGTTGTTATGTTGTCTCTCATTATATTGCGACCCCTTAGGCTGATATTTATAGAAATGAGATTTTTTCATTTGAATCATCCAAGAATTGTTCATTTATGTAATGTAAAAGAGGTTTTCCCCTCGAAGAGGATAATTTTTTGAGTTGTTGCTCTATGTATTTGTGAGCTACTTGCGTAACATTTGGAATCATAGCTTTTGATTCTAGTGTTTCACTGCTTCAAATAGGCCATTGTGGAATTTTCGCTAAATTTTTTTCTACGAAGTTTCAGAAGCTGAAATAAAAAGCACGTGGAGAAAAAATATTGGTGAACTTTGTGTACAAATCTTACATCTTGTCTCGGTATATTTTCAGAGATATAATGCACGGAAGTTAGGGTGTTTGTACGCTGTAGAATTTTGTCTCAAACATTTGACCTAAGAAAAGTCATCATAAATTATGTTTCAGGCA
This sequence comes from Pinus tabuliformis, assembly GCA_031772625.1. NCBI lineage: Eukaryota > Viridiplantae > Streptophyta > Pinopsida > Pinales > Pinaceae > Pinus > Pinus tabuliformis. Next base: position 1,108,326,914 of record CM062811.1, read on the forward strand.
TCATATTTGAATTTAGTAAAAAGGGGCTAAAAGTGTGCACATTGTATTGTTTCATGTAGAAATTTTAGGTCTGAAGGTTGAAATAATGGCACGTGGAATCCTGTACAACTTCACTCTACTGAACAAGTCCATAATTAGGCCATCGTTGGAGATTTGACATAACTCTTCCTAGAAGAATCCAATCTTGATCAAAATTGTGGTGTTGGAAAGAGGACTCAAAGGGATACCACAAGAAGAAATTTCAGACATTAGAGATCCAAAATTATAGAGATACAATAAATTTAATGTTGAGCTCCTACAAAGAAAGAAAAAGTCATGTATTTTTTAAAAATTTGCATAAGTTTTCTTTCGAAAATTAGTTTGAAGTGATTGAAAGGGAATAGTGAAGAATACATGTCATTAATTCATGACCCAAAGAAAGAAAATGGAAACACCTAGTAAGAAAAATGAAAGCTCTATTGTGACACATGAAGAAGAGGAAGAAGCAACATGATATATCAAAATGACAAGTCCAAGTCCAACAAATTTCTCTCTCACAAAAAGTAACAGATGCTATGATGCATGGTGTGAAGAATGGCATGGAAGGTATAACAATGGAAGTGGGAGTTTTGAATGATGGTTTAAAAGCATACATGGAATAAATGGTGAATGTTAAGATAAAGGGGTTGAAGGAAGGTCTGGAAAATTTGATAGAAGAAAGGTGTCATAGTGGTGACAAGGAAATCCATCAAAATAATGATGATGAAAAAATAAATATCAATTATAATTTTAGAGACTCCAATGTGGAGTTTAAGAACCACCACATTCCAAAGATAGATAGGATTAATTTTGGTGGAAAGGTTCCAATAACTTGGATACTCCAGATGGAGAAATATTTTGATCTACATGATGTGAAACTCTCACAAATGATACATAGTTCTTGTTTATATTTAAAACCCAATCAATTTGTATGGGAGAGATGGATTTGTTCTCATAAACCACCTTTCACCTCGTTAATTGTTATGGAGGAAATGATAGCACATTATGAAGATACGAAGAGAAAAACCTTCTTTAACTAAATGGTAATTATCAAACAAAAGGGTTCAATGGTGGAGCACATCTAAGACTTCCCAAATTTTAATATTAGGGTAACCAATATTCTAAAGGATAATAGGATTGATGTCTTCATGGGGACTTTAAAATATAACATGCAACATGAAGTTCACCTTTGGGAACCGAATTCATTAGAGAAGGCAATTAGGGTGACGAGAATAGTTGGAAGAAAAATTATGGAAACAAGGAAGCCTATCACTCACAACTATAAAGATGGAAGTTTTGTTCCTCCTAGTCTTCCACAACATACAAGGTTGACACCACAAAATTTGGAGGAAAAAATAACAAATGTTATTTGTTATAGTTTTGATCTAAAATACACTAAAGGTCATAAGTGTGTAGAGAAGAAATTATTCTACATAGATTGTGAAGAGGAGGAAGAAAATAAACAAGAAACATCAAAATAGGAGGATATACAATGAAGCAACCCCAAAGAAAGAAGAAATGAAGCTAACCATATCCTGTAATGCATTCGAATTACTACTCCTAAAACTCTCAAGATAAAACGATATATCAAGAAGAAAAAGGTAATAATTTTGATTGATTCAGGTAGTGCCCATAATTTTATTCATTGTAAGATATCCAAGGAATTGAATTTCTTCATATATCTAGCACTAGTGTCAAGTGATGGTGGAAAATTGAGGAACTATAAATTGCTCTGAAATGATCTGAAAATCACTTGTGATTGATCTTAGTTAATTAATTAACGAATGAATGAAGGTACTACAGACTCATGTGATGGTGTGTGTCTATGTTATCTTAGGCAACATATTGGTCATATTGTGAAATACATAGACACTGGAAAATGGAAAGCAGCAAGAGAAACATAGCAAGTAAATATAAAACAGAACAAATTAATAAGGAGCTCACCCAATACTCCTAGGATACATCTCTGGTCCAACTTTTAGTAGTGGCCTTCTTTATTTTGTCTTTAAGCATAGTTTTTGTAGTGATGATCTCAATTTGAGTCTCCTAAAATAGATGATGCTTAGTAGGGTGGTTCTTCGATTCCCCAAGCCACTAGAGTGCATAGACTCCCCCTTACTAAGTCTCGACCTCAACTAGTCTCAATGGGGTGAGTCCAGGTTGGTACTCAGTTTTCGATAGATATCCTCTCAAGGATTTCTTGAATCTCTCAAGCCCAGTTTTGTCTACTCAATGCTGCCTTAACTCTGCAGGTCAGCTCGATTCTCTGTTCTGTGCTTCTTGCTTCACTCTTTGTTTTGTCTCTCTGTCTCACTGTTTCCTTCTTCTCTCTTTTTCACTATCTCCTTTTCTCTATTTGTTCATGGCTTAAAACTAATCTATCTCATGAGTGTTTGCTTCCTATCCCATCACTTCAGATCACCTGCTGCTATCCACTTGGAATTCCATACCTCTGCGGCATCGCTACTGTGTAACATTTCACAGGGAGTTGGACACTTGTCCTCTCACGAACTGAGCACTAGCTCTTCCTTAAACAATCTGGTATTTTAGTTACTTTGTGAAGTGATTGATTCGCCAGGTCAGTGGTGAAATTGAACTTCAAACCTTTATATGTCGTAGCTTAATTCTCCCTCCAAATCCAGTTTCCCATTGGGCGCAATCTCCACCGTTAGATCTGGGGCCTCTAGATCCTATGGTTATTATTGTGCAGTTGACTTGCTCAAATGTAAGCCTGTGATGAGAGAACTTTTCTCTCTCATCCACTGGACACACATAATCCAACATATGGAATCGCTCGTTCTCCTGATAAACCCGCTTATCACCTAAAACGCCTTCGATAATACGCCGGTTTTTGAGTGCAAGACCCAGTTGTTGTTTTAGTGCTTTTCCCATGGTTTCTTGGCTTCCCTTGTGACTGAGCACTCAGGTCTTTTCCTTCTCGAGGGGTTTTTTCCTATCGATGCATGATTAGTGCTTAGTGCTAATCATGCTTCAGAAATGACCTTCATTTTCTAATCTAGATTTCCGAATTGCTAGCTTGCACCATTGTGCAGTCTTCATGGGCCTTAGTCAACATGATTTAACTGAGGTCCTCGTGATTCCTTTTTGGCTACAACTGCCACTGTCTAGAGGTCTCTCGTGATAGCTCATTGTTCACAAGTTTTTGAAGTCTGTCATTGTTTGAAACAGTGATAGAACTCTAACGAATTTCAAGGATCCAATTTGGATCATGGAAAGTGCCATAATATCAAGATAATCGTGGGGGAATATCTCTTGAACATTCCAATGCTTTCCATTCCAATGGGTGGTGATGATGTTGTATTAGGAGTCCAATGGTTACACTCTTTAGGGATGATAGCCTTCAATTTTCAAGAACTTTTCTTGAATTTTCTTTGGAAGGAAGGGAAGTTGAATTAAGGAGTATTACAGGGAAACCGGGAAAGATAATCAGCTATAATGGAATGAAAAATATTTTGAAGAAGGAAAAAAGGGGCATAATTTCACAATTATGGTTATTAGAGAAATGCATTACTAAGAATTAGGTTGTTATAAGGAAATGACAGAAATTTAGAGATGAGTAGAGAGTGAGATTGTGCACAACATAAATGACACTTTGTTTATTTTATTATTTGTAATTGTTACATATTTATAGTACATAAATTACTGACTATAAGAAATATGGATCCTAAAAATGCAGATTTAAATAGCTAATACAATTCACATGTAGGAAAACACCTACTTCTAGATTGACACCTAAGAATTCACAATGACCACTCACAACAACCTAAAACACATGGAAGCATTACTTCTAACACCCTCTCTCAATTCTTACATGTAAAAAATATATAAAAGACACATTACAATAACAAAATTAATCTTTGTCACATTTCTCTAATATGGTCATCACTAACACATACATCACTCTAAAATCTCATGGTTCCTTCTCTTTTCTTCACCATGGTTTCATGTTTTCCACTTGATCCATTTAAGACTAACTACTTTAGACCATCATTTATGTACTTTACATAATTGACACTTCTTGACTTCCCAAAGGATAATATCAATAGTGAACCACCCTGTGAACCAACTCCCATCTATCAAAATATTTCAAAGTACACTTTTGATATTTGTATAGGTCATCTATCTCGGTACTGTTTGTAGCCCATCATCAATTATGCACTTCGACTTTCTACATACAAGGTTCTCATAAAATGACCTGTAACTAATGCTCTTGAATCCCGAAGGAAAACAAGATCCCTATAACAAAATGACATAATAAATATATTCTTTTGGCACTGAAGAATGTTGAGGACCACAAAATTAAAAAAATTATATTACTTTTCTTATTATTTGGTTTCTTGTCATATATTTTTATAAACAAATATAAATGTAATGTACTTCATCACAATGAAAAGCTTAATTCTAAAATTCTTACAAGACTGACTTGACCATGCACGTTGCAACACTGACACTCAAGAACTCCACCTTGGAAGACTGGTAGCTTAAACAACATTTGATGATAAAATGACCTTCCATGTTGATCCATATTCTATGGTTTCAATTGGAGGCACTCAGATCCTTCACAATTAATTTGTGAAAATCTCTACAAATATGTACAATTCTGTAGAATATATCTTTGTTTGTCTTCTTCACACACTTGAATCAAAACACCAAAATGCTTTTCCCTTCACTGCATCCTTTCCAGGTCAAAATTTCATTTTTTTTTTTGCATGAAAAATAAAATAGTTATTATCATATTTTGTTTCGCAGAGTCTATAGACATTTTATTATGTTGAGCGTCTCCATCATAGAAAAAACCAAATGTGGGCTAAAGGAGAGCCCATGTTGAAGATTAAAATTATGCCAAGCAAGAACTACTCTCCATTATTGGTTTCGTACAAGAAAAGAAAACTCATATCCCAATTTATTAATTTCACTATAGAAATGATTAGGTAGTCAATTATGAGTTTACCTATAACACATAACGCTCTTGAGAAGTGAAAGGATTTTTTCTAAATAATTTGAGAGCCATATACATTACTGAAAATATAGCTGACACCATAATGGACTAGAATAGGTGGGAAGACATTCTTATATATCTATAACTGAAGGGCTCTAGAAAAGTGGATGGTTCTTAATACACAAGCAACGAGCCCTCCTCCACCTTCACAAGATCGACAATAAACTAATGAGGATCGTGGAAAAAGAAATTTCCAAATACATGATGTAGAGAATGAAGGTGCCACCCAATTCTCTACGTAAGAAAAATGTCCATATTTGGTGCTATTTGATGGTAGGAAACCCACACAACACAAAAGAATCTCATACTGAACAACTCATTTTCCTAGTTTGTAAGTAAATGTGATAAGAGACCTAGAGACATCTCATAGGAGTGAAATCCTACCCCTTACAGACCACCAATAGTTAATTCTATGTAGAAATTAAAGTGTAGATTCTAAACTATTCATGAAATTTACTAAATCACAAGACTAGAAGATACTCTACTCATTTGCGAAATCAAATTTGCTATCGAGAGAACAAATATTTAACATGCATCAAGATTTAATGCACATACACAGAGATTTATCTAGGGGAGAGAATTTGCTCAAAACAACTTACTATTTGCATTACATTAGTTGAAGAATCTGGATGAATACAATATGTTTTGCTCAAGCTTGAGCTCAACATGCACTTTTATCTTCTCTCCTCTACTTGACTAACTAAACTTCGCCAATACTTAGACAAAATTTCTAGCATCTGAGCTCTGATTTCCTTGTGTTGTTCCCTTATGAATTAGGCCCCTATTAATTAGGAAATTCCTAAATTTGGATTGTGCAATTCTTATAGGTCCTTCTTTGACTGCATGCATGACCTATACAACTTTGACTAGTTTACAACTGATAATAAACTACCCTTTAACTCTAATCTCAACTAGGTAACTCGAACTCTCAACATGCATGAGTTAATTTAGGTTGATGATCAGTTAACTTGATGATTACTCAATATGAAAAAAGTTACACACTAGTGTCATTTAGTGTGAAAAAATTTACACACCCTTGACCGAACCTCCACTAGTTCTACTAACAGTGACAATTAGTTACGCTGACAATAACTCCAATTAACTCAAAAATATTGCTACAAATTAGCAATTAACCATGTAGAACTAAACTCAGGTGTCTCCAATTCAAATTTACTAAGTTAATTGAGTGACAAGAGCCATTTCACATCAGTTAACTACCTCCAAGTATTCTCTTGAAATTGAGATTGAAATTTCCCCTAATTTAATTAAGGAAAATTTAAATTAGGAATTTCCTGCCTCATTTTCAATGCTCCATTTCAACAAGAAAGGGATTATCAAATGCCTCGATCTAGCACCTCTGGAATGGAATGCATGAAACACTTCTCTATGTTGATGCTACTACTGAAACATACCAAATTAAGGACATTCCAAAAGAAAACATTGGAAGAATCTCCATCTATTTACTGGGAATACTCTGTTGTTGCTGACTCTGCTATTGAGCCTCCTACTCTACTATCAACACTCATATGCACTCATTTATATCTAGTTGATATTGATGCTATTGCTACTAAATAATGTGGGTCCCTACAGCAAGGTGATGATCCATGAGACAAACACACCTCAATGGACACTGCCAAAATTTCTACAACTCTTGGACTAAGGATCTACATCGCTCTGCCTCACTCCTAAAGGTATAGTTGCATGTGCTCCCTTTCCCCACTTGGCTTGAACTCTCCCTTTCTATAGGTCTATGCTTGAGTGGAGGTCTCCACACTTCCTCATTTTTACGTCTCCATTTTTGGATGCTCCATAACTTTCTGAGGCTTTTTCTGAGGATGCATGTTAAGAGGTCTAACATGATCCCTCTCAACCACCAAATATCTAGTCTCTTCCTTGCTCTTCAAGTATTTTCATGCATCTTCTATCTTAAGTGCATACACGTTCTTGAATCAAACCCTGATATGGTTCACTTGTTCCATGGTGATGTGTCTCATGAAACGCTTCCTTTTGTTGAATATCACATCGTAGCAATCGTCTTCCAACACCACAGAGAAAACTAGATTCTTCTTCAGATCTGGTACACACATCACATCATTAAGCATGAGAGGGGAGCCCAAACCCCTCTAAAAATTAATGGTACCAATAATGGTCATGTTATACCTTTCATCATCTCCCATATCAATTTTCATCCAGAGATCTTTCTCCTCCAAGTCAATGAAAAATTATTTGTTCCCCGTCATGTGAAATGAGGCACCACTATCTAGGTACGACATGCTCCCCATCATCGTGCTCGTCATGCATGTAATGAGAGTGAATTCAAGTTTTAACTATGAAGAGAAAGCTTCACGTGGTGCTTCTACTCCACGATCTTTCTCACCTGCCTTTTTCTGTGGACATTTTTCGTGGCATAGTGTTCGAATTCATGACAGTGAAAACACTTGACTTTGGAAAAGTATTTTTTATTTCCCTCTTAGCTAGAATGAGCCTCACCTTTGGATTTCATCCGCCTGGCATTCTTTCCCTTGCTGACTAAGGAAAATTCCTCTTCCTCTTCTTTGGAAGTATCCTATCTATGTTTCTCTGCCTTATTTCTTCTGGCACTAATCAAACCATAAACACTCCCAAATTGGTAGTTTCTCCCCACAATTTACCTAATATTGATAAATATGCCATCTCTTGGGAAGGCTCGAGAGGGCTAGAGCTACCAGATATTCTTCAGGGATAGTAACATGAACCCCGCCAAGTTCATCATGACTCTCTATAAACTTTCTCATGTATTGTCGAATTGTGTTGTTCTTTTTCGCTTGATAATTTGAAGCTTGTTCTTGAGAGCAAACTTCCTATGGTAACTATTCTTCCCATGCAACTTGGTTAGTTTTTTCCACACCATGAATTGAGTCTGGCTCCCATGGACATTTGAGACAATATGCTCCCAAAATCCCTCCAATATGATCCTCCTCGCTTTAGCCGCATCCTTCTTCCACTATAAATATTTTGGGAATCAGATGTTGGGGGTTTTGCTACATCTTTCTTGATGTATTCTAGTAGCCCATTATCATCCAATACTTCCTCCACTTTGATATTCTATGCAACAAATTTGGTGGTTCCTTCCAAAGCATAACCGAGTCTGAGTCCATTGAAATCCATCTTCATAGTCCTGGCGAAAACCTGTAACATTAATATTGAAATTTCAACCTCCTGTAATGACAAAATCAAAATCTCTTCTCTACTGTGAATCTAGATATGATACCATGTATAAATTAATGTGTATATTCAAATCTGCTCATGAAATTTACTAAACCACAAGACTAGAAGTGACTCTACTCATCTGCAGAAGAAAATTCACTATCGAGAACACAAATGATTAACACGCATCAGTATTTAACACACATACATAGATATTTATCTCAGGGAAAGAAACTACTCAGAACCCCTTATTATCTATATTGCATTAATGAAAGAATATGGATGAATAGAATATTCTTTGCCTAAGCTTGAGCTCAACTTGCACATGTATCTCTTATCCTCTGCTCAAACCATTAACCTTAGCTAATACTTAGCGAAAACTTTGAGCCTCCAAGCCCCTTATTTACTTGCATTGTTCTTGTGGGAGTTAGGCTCCTATTAATTAGTAAATTCCTAATTTGCATTGCGCAACTCCTATAGGTCATTCTCTGACTTTATGCATGAATTGTAAAACTTTAACAAGTTTACAATTGACAGTAAACTGCCCTTCAACTCCAACCTCAACTGGGTATCTCGAACATTTTGCATGCATAAGCTAATTCAATTTGATTGATTAATTAACTATATGATTACCAAGTTTGGAAACAATTACATGCCCTTTTCACTCAATGTGAAAAATGTTACACACCCTTGACTGAACCTCCACTAGTTCTACAAAAAATGAGAACTAGTTACATTGACAATAACTCAAATTAAGTCGAATATATGACTACAAATTAGAAATCAATCATGTAGAACTAAACTCAAGTGTATCCAACTTGAATTTACTGAGTTCGTTGAGTAATGAGAGCCATGTGACCCCAGTTAACTACCTCCAAGCTGGTGAAATTGAAATTGAAATTTTTCCTAATTTAATCGAGACAAAGTTAAATTAGTATTTTCTTGCCTCATTTTCAATATTCTAGGTGGTGAGGTTTTCTTTCAATAAGGGTGTTGAAACATCCTGCATTCTCGAATAGTAGATGGTTATGGATTTCACCATTTTTGGTACTCAGTTATGATAGGTTTTCCCACTATGTAAAAAAAGATAACGCAATCTTATCTACTAGAATATGGTTGTGTTCAGTTTTTTCTCATTTTTGTTTGGATTATCACCAATCATCCATTTTAAATTATCAACTACTAAAACTGGAGAGAGAGATATGTTTGGAGCTAAGATCAGTCTAACTTTGTGGATATCCTCAAGCCTATGAAATACCATGGACTATGAATACCATGAGTTATTCAATACCATGGACTATCAGAAACATGAGCTTTTAAAGCATGGCAATTTGATCTTTTAACATAATGTTATACGTTTATGGTTAAAATTCAAATTCATAGATTTATAGTTAAAATTACACTATATTTTCTATGACATTTCACATAATATTTGAGTTTGTAAGCCCTTTTTGTTTCCCCTATTGGATTAAATTCTCTTCATATATTTTTCATGAATATGATCCACATTAGGTCATCGATAATTTAAAATATTTATGTGATGGATCTAGAAATCAATAGCCTCCATTCTGATATTTATAAATTTGTTTTTTATTTTTATAATTCTAATTATGTAGATATTTAGGTCTTTTATTTTTTATAAAATCAAAATGTTTAAATTGACATTATAACATTTTTTCATAGAATGCTAAACAACACCTCTTAGTGGCAAGAAAGAGTGAGTTTTGAAAAAAAACATTATTTCCTTTAAAAATATATTTATATAACCGAAATATTTAACTCAAAAGTTCCATGAACATTAAGAAAACAAAATTTATTACTAAACATAATCTTGAAAAAAAGGGATGTTAGAAATGTCAATATTTCATGACAATACATTAATATTTTGACCTTTCTAAATGCCTCTTCCAAGGTGTCACCTTAACTTGGTGTGTTAATTCTACTTTGTAATCTATTTGTGTGTAACTCACCCCCCTTAAATTTTGAGCAAGAAGTAGAATGAGATATCTCGTGAATGCAATGCTTAACTCCAAACTACAATGTATAGGGATTATATCTATAATTTGCCTTTACATAATAATTTGTTTAGAAAACGGGTAACGTTCCTCCTGGGTTAGTGGAGTTCAAATTTTCTTGCATCCCCACTAGATTCACACTATAATTACCAATGTGTTTCTTACCAAATTAATAACAACCCAAAAAAGGTAGTAATTTGCTACCCTCTTTATTGGTACATTGATAATGGCATTTGATATGTTTTATTTCCTTGAGTATTTTATTAATGCAAATCTATGTCCATTACGAAACTTGGATAACATTGGACATGGCTAATATTTCTTTTTTTCTCATTTTCATATGATCTAGTTTTGGTTACTATTGGCCTACATCAATTGGCATTAGTGAAAAAGTCTACATTCCTCTAAAAACTAGTCCTTTATATTTAATAGATTAAATTATTGTGGGTTATCTTACTAGCCCTCCCAAATGTGTACTTCATAATTTCATTGGATATTCATTTTCTCTTTACTTATGGTAGGTAACATAGCCTCATTATTATCATTTAGTAAACGTATGTCCAAGTGTTATAGCTCCTAGAAAACATCATGAATTATGTCATGGACTAAAAATAATTACCAAAACATTAATTACAACTACAAGTGACTATGTAAGAGATGCTTCATAGCTTTTAGTTTGTCTTACGAATATCCAATCACTCTACTCTGTGTGGTTTCACCATTAGTAGCAAGCTCTCTCTTTATATCAGTTCACGAGCATCATATCTTAATAATTACTATATGATTAGATCAACTAAATGATGGAAAACAGTCAAATCCATCTAAAACTATAACAAGAAGATGTATGGAATGACCTATGTAATCATATATTCTGTTAGCTTGATCATGCTTTGTTATTCATGACAAACATTTGGCCAGATGCTTCTAGATTGGATATTTCTCAAGCTACTGTAACCCATAAAGGATTCAACTCTTGAATATCCCCCAAATAGAAACTAACTTCATGAAATATCCCTGTTGCTTGAAGTGAAATTTAATTTTATTATATTTTTTCAATTCCTTATAGTGTCATGTTCTGATGCTTATCAACACTAAATATGTTTCATATTTTTAGCATTTCTTACAATCACATAGAATGGATTATGAAGGAGTTCCAAGGTAAAGCCTTGATATGTCAGTTAAATTTCACATGAGACTCTATGGATATCAGTGGTAATTAAACTTTCACAAACCTATCTAGATTATAAATGTTGTAAACCTTGTTTAAAAAGGAATGGAATGTGACCTAAACAAAAAAATATACAAGATCATTCAACAACTATAAGAGAACAAAAAAAATTCAAATAAATTTATATAAAATGATCCAACGATTATAAATAATACAACTACTTTATATAAATTTATACAATATTATTTAACAACTATAAAAAAGCTCAAATAAATTACATAAATTTACATAAATTTTTTTTATATTATATCACTAAAATTACTTATACTTAATTTTTTTTTTTTTTTTTTCAAATTGCACGCTTAATTTATAGGAAAGATACATTGTTCTGGAGTAAAGTAAGTTCCAAAATATATAATAACATGGATTAGCTAAAACAAAAAATCCTTATCATGTCCTTATGATACCATTGTTTGCATACCATTGGGTTAATGCATTTGTAATATATTTGATGCGTAATCCCTTTTCAATTTTAAACACCATTTCTGCTTAACTAATTAAAGATAACCCTTTAAAAACTAAAATATTAACTGGTGTTTCTTCAAACCAGTGACTATCATCTTGAGATAGTAAATTTTATTTTGATATGTCATGTCAATAAGTTGAATTTAATAAACCCATAATATATTATGAAAATTTGGACTCAACATTGAACTGAAAACCTAACCGACAAAACCTAACTTACAACGCCATGACACCCTTGAAAAACACTGCTTTACTTAGGGAGGTTTCAGTCACTGTTATCAAATTTTCTAATTACTAATTTATAACCAAAGATACACCAAAAATGAGTCACCTCGATGATACAGATCATATTTTGCATTTCATTATTCAAGTTTTCCAAGTTTAACATATGCTCTCTTTTCCATGGCTTGCACTGAAAGAATTTGATTGCCCCCATGTGACCAGAGTTAAGGTGAGGGAGTTGGGGGAGGTCATCTTCCAATTCATCATCCTCTTCCAATTCATCATCTTCTTGGTCGTTCCGAAAGAAAATATGTCCATTCGGCCCTTTTCACTGTTCTTGTAATAGATAATGGGCCAATAATAAAAGGGGCATGTTGTGAGGTTGGAATGTGATTTTCTAGTCTGAGATATGGGAGAGAAACTCTCATGTATAGAGAGCTCATAAGCATCTCGCCACCCAATACCTCACCCAACTTTGAGTTAACTTCGAGGGCTGAAGCTCTTGGGTTAGGGCCCAACCCAATTAGCCACAGCTCCTATTGACTATACGATTATGCTAGCATAGAGTTTTATTTTTTTTATTTTCTTAAGTAGTTTTATGGTTTTCGTTGTTTACTTGCTTAAGTAGTTGCACTTTCATTACAATAATGTACCGTAGATCATGCATGGTTTTCCTTTTCATCTCCTTCAGTAGCTGCATTTGTTGTAGTTTACTTTAATTTATCCCTTATTTTATTTCAGAGGTTAGTTAGAGGAAAAAGATCACTATCAGCTTGCAGACAGGTGTCTCAGTCTCATCACCTCCCTTTGAGACCATGACTTGAGGTGGGGACCCTTCAGCAATCCCAAAAACAAAGGTCTCTGGTTCTCGCATGGGCTATGGAGTTCATTGTTTAATACAATTATTCATTCACCCACACTGGTTTTCTTTGTCATTTTCATTTGAAATCACCTCTAGCACATTCCTCATGCATCGCTTCCTAACCCTATGATCACCAACAAACCTCCACAATCACTGTCTAATTCACTATTTTCTCCAACTGTTGCCTCGTGTGGAGTCCACCACTTACTATATGAGCTTTAAGTCCCCACCATCGATCCACCTCACCTAATCCAACAACTATCACATCACCTGATCACTTTAGGTGCTTTAAACCCCCACTGTCGATCTACCTTGCCTGATCTAAAGGTTGTTGCTTCACCTGATCACCAAATAGCTTGGACGATATCCACTGTTGATCAGCTTCACTTGATCCAATGACTATCTCACAATGTCACATGGATTAGTGCAGGAATGTTATCTATCCGAGATCATGCAAGAAAAGTGGCTTTCTCGTGCTACGTATCATGAAGTAAGGCTAATCCTGTTAAATTTCAAAATACTGCTTATAGCCTGAAGGGAATGCAAGAATCTACTTACCGGCTTAGAAACCTGGTACCTCATTTCCCCACATTTCTTTTCCCTGCGATATGATCTTCGTTGTCCATCTTGTGAGATCACCTACGTGGTAAGATCTTAGTCATTCATCTCTCTTGTTTTCCTTGTTCGTCCATCTCCTGACTTCACCCACGTGATGAGATCTCAGCCACTCATATCCTCTTAACCTCATTCATCCATCCACTCATCTAATCCATTGGAACATGATCTACGTTGTTCATCTGCTTTGTTCCCTTGTCATCCACCCATTCACTTAAGCCTTCGCACTAAGATCTCCATCATTCATCTTATTAGTTAAGCCTGTTTTCCCATATATATATATATCTATATATATATATATATATGTAAACTCCTGTGATCTAATCTCCATCATTAATTTTCCTTTCACCATAATGATCCAATGGTTCTTATGCGCTTTTTCTCCCTCACGTCCTCCTTCCACTGATTTTGACATCCAATTCCTTTTTCCACTTGAAACTCGATTAGCCTAAGTTTCTTTGTTACACTTTAGTCTAGTTTTGATGCTCTTTACTTCTTCAACTTAGATAATTAACACTAGGTTAGTGTTAATTTAGCAATTCTTCATAGCGTACTTGTTTAATTGGTTAGTTAGGTTATGGTATAAGTTTAACATTTCATGTTATTTTCTTCATTACTATAGTAGAGTAGCTCTCTCTTAGAATAGGTTTTCTCTCCTTCCCTCAAAGAATTAAGCTTATTTTGACCCTATATAAGTTTGCTTGGAACCCGTGGGGTCTCTTGCTAGATAAATAGTGACAATAGGCTAGACCTTCACTTCTACTTGTGCATATAGCACTACCACCTCCAAGTTTGTAGAACAACGTATTGATATGTAAAGCTGGTAGCACTGGGAGTTGGAGCATTATTGTTGCAATACCTAGGCTCATCACAAAGTTACTAATTTTCTAACCTATTTATTGGTATATATATATAAAGAATCCAAACGAAAGTAAGATTATATTTTTATTTTTTATTAATAGAAGGCTATGTTAGCTATGAAACTTCATTAACATTCATCATGCGTTATTCAATAAAAGTTTCTATCTATTAGATAAACCATATATATATATATATATATATATATATTTCTGTTAATTTTTATTTACTATTGGCTTACGTCAATTAGCATGAGAGAAAATGATCTACATTCATTTAAAAATCGTTTGTTTCAATTCATTAGATAATAATTGTTGTGGGTTCCATACTAGCCCTCCTAAAAGCGTTAGTCATACCCTAACTATAAATTCACTCTATTTACTTATGGAAAGTCACATAGCCTCATGATTATGACTTAGTAAAATTATGTCAAAATGTCATAACTCATAGAAAATTACATGAATTATATCCTAGAATAAAAACAATTATCAAGACATTGATTACCACTACAAATGACGATGTAGGAGATGCTTCATATATTCTAGGTTTCTGTACAACCATACCATCACCCTAATACCCATGGTTTCACCATTAGTGCCAAGCTATGATTGCCTTAATTCAAAAGAATCTTATATTCATAATTTCTATATAATTAGATGAAAGAAATAATGGTAAATATTCAAATCTATCTAAACATATAACAAGAATATGCATGGAATAACCTTTATACAAGTATATTCTCTTATTTTTAATGCTTTGACTCTTCATGGCAAACATTTGGCTAGATGGTTATCGTTCCCCTAACTCTCAAGCTAGTCTACTCTAGAAACTATTTAACTCTCTTAGGTACCTATAATACTAGTGTATTCCATCATTGTTTTTGTTAGAGTATCTTGGTTATTGTTTTTTTGTGCCCATGTAGTCCCCATATTATTATTATTGTACCCCATAGAAGCCCACTATTGTTATTGTTGTGCCCTTACATTATTATCGTTATGTCAACTCTCATTATACTATGACCCCTTAGACTCCTATATAAAGAAAGGAGGTTTTGTCATTTGAATCATCCAAGAATTGTTCATTTATGTACTGTAAATGAGGTTTCCCCCTCGAAGAGGATAATTTTTAAATTGATGATCTATGTGTTTGTGAGCTGGTTGCATAACATTTGGAATGAGAGATTTGGATTCTAGGGTTTCGCTGCTTCAAATAGGCCATCGTGGAATTTTTTCCATAATTTTTTTCTATGAAGCTTCAGAAGCTTAAATTAGAACCACATGGAGAAGAAATGTTGGTGAACTTTGTGTACAAATCTCAGATCTTGTCTCACTATATTTTCAAAGATATGATGCAAGGAAGTTAGGGTGTTTGTAGGCTCCAGAATTCTGTCTCGAACATGTGATCTAAGAAAAATCATCATAAATTATGTTTCAAGCATCAAATTCGAATTCAGTAAAAATTGGTTGAAAGTGACCACATTGTGTTCTTTCGTGTAGAAAATTAAGGGCTGAAGGTTGAAACAGTGGCACATGACATCCTATATAACTTCACTCTACTGGAAAAGTCCATAATTAGGCCATTTTTGGAGATTTGACATAACTCCTCCTACAAGAATCCAATCTCAATTAGACTTGTGGGATTAGAAATAGGACTCGAAGGAATACCACATGAAGATATTTAAGACACTAGAGATTCAAAATTATAGAGATACAACAAATTTAATATTGAGATCCTACAAAGAAAGAAAAAGTCATTTATTTTGTAAAAAATTGCATAAGTTTTATTTGAAGAAGTAGTTTGAAGTGATTCAAAGGGAATAGTGAAGAATACATATCATTAATTCATGACACAAGGAAAGAAAATGGAAACACCTAGTAAGAAAACTGAAATCTCTATTGTTACGCATGAAGAAGAGGAAGAAATGAAACATGATATATCAAAATGACAAGACCAAGCCCAACAAATTTCACTGCCACAAAAGGTAACAGAAGCTAAGATATATGGTTTGAAGAATGGCATGGAAGGTATAACAACGGACGTTGGAGTTTTGAATGATGGTTTAAAAGCATACATGGAAAAAATGGTGAATGTTAAGATAAAGGGGTTGATGGAAGGTTTGGCAAATTTGCTAGAAGAAAGGTCTCCTAATGGTGACAAGGTAATTCATAAAAATAACGATGAAGAAAAAGTGAATATCAATTATGATTTCAGAGACTCCAATATGGGGTTTAAGAACCACAACATTCCAAAGATAGATATGAGGAATTTTGATGGAAAGGATCCAATAACTTGGATACTACAAATGGAGAAATATTTTGATTTACATGATGTGAAACCCTCACAAAAGGTACATATTTATTATTTGTATTTAAAGCCCAATCAATTTGTATGGGAGAGATGGCTTTGTTATCATAAAACACTTTTCACCTCATGAATTTTTATGGAGGAAATGATAGCACATTATGAGATACAAAGAGAAAAAACTTATTTAGACAATTGATAATTATAAAAAAAATGGTTCAATGGCGGAGCACATCGAAGACTTGCAAAAATTTAATATTAGGGTAACCAATATTCTAGAGGAGAATAGGATTGATCTCTTCATGGGGACTTTAAAATATAACATGCAACATGAGGTTCACCTCTGGGAACGTAATTCATTGGAGAAGGCATTCAGGGTGGCAAGAATAGATGGAAGAAAAATTATGGCAACAAGGAAGCCTACCACTCACAACTATAAATATGGAAGTGTCGTTGCTCCTAGTCTTCCACAACCTACAAGGTTGACACCACAAAAATTGGAGCAAAAAATAAGAAAAGGTATTTGTTATAGTTGTGATATAAAATACACTAAAGGTCATGAGTGTGCCGAGAAGAAATTATTCTACATAGATTGTGAAGAGGAGGAAGAAAAGGAACAAGAAACATCAAAATAGGAGGATATACACCATGATCAAACCCCAAAGAAAGGAGAAATGAATCCGACCATATCGTGTAATGCATTGGCATGAATTACTACTCCTAAAACTCTCAAGATAGAAGTACATATCAACAAGAAAAAGGTAATAATGTTGATTGATTCAGGTAGTGCCCATAATTTTATTCATTATAAGATATCCAAGGAATTGAATTTCTTCGTATATCCAGCACTAGTGTCAAGTGATGGTGGAAAATGGAGGAACTTTAAATCACTCTCGAAAGTGCCATAATATCAGGAGAACCAATGGGTAATATGTATTGAACAGTCCAAATCTTCCCATTCCAATGGGTGGTGACGATGTTGTACTAGGATTCCAATGGTTACACTCTTTGGGGATGATAGCCTTCAATTTTCAAGAACTTTTATTGAATTTTTTTTGGAAGGAAAAGAAGTTGAATTAAGGGCAATTTCAGGGACACCAAGGAAGATAATTAGTTCTAATGGCTTGAAAAAAATTTTGATGAAGGAAAAAAGGGGCATAATTTCACAATTATGCTTTTTGGAGAAATGCATAACTGAAAGTTAGGTTTTTATAAGGAAATGATATCAATTTAAAGATGACAAGAGAGTGATGTTTTACACAACATAAATGACGCAGTGTACATTTGATTATTTGTAATGATTACATATTTATAGTACATAAATTAGAGACTATAAGAAATTTTGATCCTAAAAAGGTAGATTTAGATAGCTAATACAATTCACATGTAGGAAAAAAACTACTTCTAGATTGACACCTAAGAATTCAAAATGACCACTCAAAACAACATAAAACCCATGGAAGCATTACTTCTAACACCCTCTCTTAATTCTTACATGTCACAGGTAAATGAAACATGCATTACAATAACTAAATGAATCTATGTCACATTTGTCTCATATGGTCATCACTAACACTTACATCACTTTAAAATCTCATGGTTTCTTCTCTTTTCTTCACCACTGTTTGATGTTTTTCACTTGATCCATTTAAGACCTAATTCCTTCAAACCATCATTTATCTACTTTACATAATCGACACTTCTTGACTTCTTGAAGGTCATTACCCTATGGACAAACTCCCTTCTAACAAAATACATCAAACTACACTTTTGGATAGTTGTATAGGTCATTTATCTCCATATTGTGTGTATCCCATCATCAATTATGCAATTGGCCTTTCTACATAGAAGGTTGTCATAAAATGACCTGTAACTAATTCTCTTGAATCGAGAAGCATAACAAGATCCCTATAATAAAATGACATAATAAATATATTATTTTGGCACTGAAGAACGTTGAGAACCACTAACTTAACCAAATTATATTAATTTGGTTATTATTTGGTTTCTTGTCGTATACTTTTATAAACAAATATAAATATAACATACTCCATGACAATGACAAGCTCAATTCTAAAATTCTTACAAGATTGACTTGACCATGCAAGCTGCAACACTGACACTATGCCCTTAAGCTAAAAAAGTCCATTGGCCATCATCTTGATACAATCATCCATGTTGATTGGACATGTGGGATTTTCCTTCACGTTTCCCAGACATGCAAGAACTCCACCTTGGAAGACTGGAAACTTGAATGATATTTGAGGAGAAAATTTCCTCCCTCGTTGATCCATATTTTATGGTTTGAATGGGAGGTACTTGGATCCTTCACAATTGATTTGTGAAAATCTCTTAGATATATACAATTCTGTAGATTATATCTTTGTTTGTCTTCTTCACACATTTGAATCAAAACATCAAAATGCATTTCCCTTCATTGGATCCTGTTGAGGTTAAAATTTCATTTTTATATTGCATGAAAAATAAATAGTTATTGTCATCTTTGGTTTCATAGAATCTACAAAAATTTCATTCTATTGATGGTCTCTGTTGAGTCTCAGACCTGCACTTCTTTTCACATCCTCTCAGCCTCCTTTTCCATTCATTTCCTTCCTTTATCACTCATTTCCTCCATCAAATTGCTTAAATCATTGTATTTTAGGACTTTTACATGGTTTATTAATTATGCTAATGATTGTGTTGTTGGATTAGAATTTTGGTTCAATACTGCACTTTCCGCAGCTCTCACAGGGTTTCCGCAGCTGATCCCAGTTTCCGCAGCTGTTTTATTAAATGGCATGATCCAGGTGTCCTCCAGTCAGAAGAGCCACATGGGCAAGTGCATGGAACCAAGGACATGGTGTGTGTCCTTCCAGCTCAGCCATAACAATCATAAACACCCATGGTCAACGAGGGGGCAACTTCGGTCAACAAAGGTCATTGGCGGTGGCACGGCTCTGCGTGTTCGGTTTTAGAGCACGTGAAGCACAACTGGCCTCTTCCTCAGCCACGAAGATGATGGGGAACACGAATCCAACAGGAGATTTAATGCCCACCACGACCGTTGCCTAAATCCGTGGACTGTGCTAGATTACGTGTTTTTCACACAGCTGATAGAATAGCGTAGTTTATGTTAAGTTAGTTTCACTTTCTCTGCTATAAATAAAGCGTATCTGAACGCTGATTAGTTAGCTGCTGATATGTAATTTTGAACCCCACTGTACTTTCCATTTTGCTACGTAATATATGAGAAGACTGTTCTTCATTTGAGCGTGTAATTGATCTTTGAGCTGGCTGGAGTAGGCAGAGGGCCCCTGTTTACTTAAGGCCTGTACAGTGCTTTTCATTTCTTGCATTTCTTCTTATCAGTTTATGTATAATAGTTGTACAGAATGCTTTTGATTGCTATGCTTTGATCATGTACAATAGCTGTATATAACTTTGAATTCTGCTCATTTATATTTCTGCACTTTTCCATGACTGATCAGTGTGTTTTTGCAGATTTCTTAGGTGTCCGGGACAGTTTTCTTTTTACTCTTTTTACAGCCAGTGGCACTTGTGATCGTCTTATCTAAACTGCTGATCTTTGTTTTTGATTTCCATTAGCATCACTGCTTTAGTTTGCACTTTATTTTCTGCTCATAGCTTATCAAGTTGTTTATCTTTTGATGGCTCTTTTTATCATAATCAACTAACTTTTCGTGGAGCCAGAACATCACTTAAGTACAGCTTGGTTATTTTGTTTAAGACTCACATTGCTAACTTGCTCATAACTCTTTCTTATATGATCAATCCAGCTGAAGGCAGAAAGGTTAAAGGAAAATTAAGTAGTGTGATTTGTCACTTAGATTGTACATTGCTTGAGATTTCATTGAAGAGTTAAAGTAGTTGCTCTTGTTTTTGAGTTAATGTAGATGTCATTTTCAATCTCATTTTTATCAGCAGTATAGGTACTGGGCCAATGCCATTGGTCTTTTATTTGATGCCTTCATTTTTCCTTTAAAAGTTAATTTCATTTCAGTTGTTGTTCAAAGCTTTCTTGTAGATTACTTTTAAGTTTTAAGAAATCATCTAGAACTCATCACAATTACACACACCTCACTCACTTTACTTCATTTCCATCACATCACTGTAGGAGAAATAGATTTGAAAACAATCTTAAAAAGTTAAAAACGA
The DNA here is from genome assembly GCA_031772625.1 of Pinus tabuliformis. Classification (NCBI taxonomy): domain Eukaryota; kingdom Viridiplantae; phylum Streptophyta; class Pinopsida; order Pinales; family Pinaceae; genus Pinus; species Pinus tabuliformis. The sequence goes on from CM062811.1 coordinate 1,108,347,880, forward strand.
CAAAAACTTAAGAAATAGTTGCCTAAGTACATACGGTACACATCACTTCATCAGCTTACGAGCCCCGGGTTGACATTTAAAAGTTGCAATTTAGACAACACTAAATTGACCAAACAGTCTCCATCATACAAAAGCTAAACGCCAGCTAAAGGGGATCCTACCTTGAAGATTAAAATTATGCCAAACAAGAACTACTCTCCATTATTGATTTCATACAAGAAAAGGAAACTCATATCCCAATTTGTTAATCTCATTACAGAAAGGATTAGGTAGTCAATTATGAGATAACTTATAACACATCAAGCTCTTGAGAAGCGAAAGGATTTTCTACAAATAATTTGGGAGGCATATCCTTTACTAAAAATATAGCCGACACCATAATCCACTATAATAGGTGGGAAGACATTCTTGTATATTTGTAACTGAAGGGCTCTAGAAAAATGGAAGGATCTTAATACACAAGCAACGAGCCCTCGTCCTCTTTCAGGAGATCGGTCATTAATTGATGAGGACCATGAAAAATAAAATTTCGAAATACGTAGTAGAGAATGAAGGTGCCACCCAATTCTCCACATAAGAAAAATGTCAAGATTTGGTGCTATTTGATGGTAGGAAACCCACACAACACACAAAAATCTCATACCAAACACACAAGAAATAGAATGTAATAATCCACTCTTACTATATCCAAACTAATCTTATGGATCAACCCTCAGATCATTCCATTTTGTTGATCCCTCTGTGAAAGAGATAGGATTACATACCATGATACCATGATAGAAATTGATAGATGAGCAAAGAGCAAAATTGTTCACAACACAATCACACAATATATTTTTTATTGATCTAAATGGTTACAAATTTATAGTTTATAGACCATTGACTACGACAAATATAGATCGTAAGAAAGTAGATATAGATAGCTAATTCAACTCACATATCGGAAAACAACTACTTCTAGATCGACACCTAGGTATTCATAATGGCTACTCACAATGACCTAAAACACATTGAAGATTTACTTCGAGCATGAAATCCTTACATATAGAAGGTTATGGCAATGTTTTCTAGTTTGAATTTCCATGGCTAGTATTTGAGTTTTTATCTTATTTATTCAGTTATGGTTTTATTGATAAGGGGTATATATAAGTAAAAGTGGTAATTGAATTTGAATTGTTTGAATGAATAATATTTTATTTTAGTCATCAAATTATAATTCTATTTTTAAAACTAATATACAAATATCTTATAGGTTATTGGAGATATTTAAATTTTACATAAAAATATAAATATAAAAGTTAACGTAAAATATATTTAATATGATAACTCAATCTATATGGGCATGAATTATGCCTTAAAATTGTTTCTTCTTTCCTTCTTCTTACCTAAGAGCTTATTTTCCTAGTTTGTAAGTAAATGGGTTAAGAGACTCAGAGGCATCTCATAGGAGTGAAATCCTACTCCTTACAGACCACCAATAGTTAATTCTATGTAGAAATTAAAGTGTAGATTCTAATCTATTCGTGAAATTTACTAAATCACAAGACTAGAAGCTACTCTACTCATTTGTGGAATCAAACTTACTATCAAGAGCACAAATCTTTAACATGCTTCAAGATGTAACACACATACACACATATCTTCTCTCCTCCACCTAACTAACTAACCTTGGCCAATACTTAGACACAATTTCTAGCCTCCGAGCTCCTATTTCATTGCGTTGTTCCCTTAGGAATTAGGCCCCTATTGATTAGGAAATTCCTCAATTTGGATTGCGTAATTCTTATAGGTCCTTCTTTGACGGCATGCATGACCTGTACAATTTTGACTAGTTTACAACTGATAGTAAACTACCCTTTAACTCTAATCTCAATTAGGCAAATTGAATTCTCTACATGCATGACTTAATTTCGGTTTATTGATCAGTTAACTCGATGATTACTTAATGTGAAAAAAGTTACACACTAGTGTCACTTACATGTCACTTAGTGTGAAAAAATTACACATGCTTGACCGAACCTCCACTAGTTGTACTAACAATGAGAATTAGTTACACTGACAATAACTCAAATTATATCAAATATATTGCGACAAACTAGAAATTAATCATGTAGAACTAAACAAAAGTGTCTCTAACTCAAATTTATTGAGTTAATTGAGTGACAAGAGCCATTTCACATCAGTTAACTACCTCCAACTATTCTCTTGAGATTGAAATTGAAATTTCCCCTAATTTAATCAACGAAAATTTAAATTAGGATTTTTTTGCCGCATCTTTAATTCTCCATCTTAGCAAGAAGGGGATTATCAGATACCTCGATCTAGCACCTTTCGAATGGAAAACATGAAACACTTCTCTTTTTCACTGCTACTACTGCAACATATGCAATTAAGAAGCATCAAACAAAAAAAGGCATTGAAACAATCTCCAACTGTCTATCGGGAAAACTCTATTTTTGCTCACTCTGTTGTTGAGCCTCCTACTATGCTTTCAACACTCCTATGCACTCATTAGTATCTGGATGATATTTATGCTCCTACTACTAAATAATGTGGGTCCCTGTAGCAAGGTGATGATCCATGATACATAGACACCTAAATGGACCCTGCCCAAATTTCTACAACTCTTGGACTAAGGATCTACATTGCTCCACCTCACTCCTAGAGGTATAGTTTCATATGCTCACTTTTCCCACTTAGATCGAAGTCTCTACTTGTTGGAGGTCTTTGTTTGAGTGGAGGTCTCCACAATTCCTCCTTTTTTCCTGTCCATTTATGTCTAGTATACAACTTTTTGAGGCTTTTTCTGAGGATGCATGTTGAGAGGTCTAACATGATACCTATCAACAACCAAATATCTTGTCTCTGCCTTGCTCTTCAATTATTTTAATGTATATTCTAACTTAAGTGCATTCATGTTCTTGACTCAAACCCTGATTTGCTTCACTTGTTCCATGGTGATGTGTCTCATGAAAGGCTTCCTTTTGTTGAATATCACATCGTAGCCATTGTCTTCCAACACCACAACGAAAACTAGATTCTTTTTTAGATCCAGTACACACATCACATCCTTGAGCATGAAAGGGGTGCCAAACTCCCTCTAAAAATTAATGGTACCAATACCAGTCACGTTATACCTTTCATCATCTCCCATCTCCATTTTCATCTAGAGATCGTTCTCCTCCAAGTCACTGCAAAATTATTTGTTCCCCGTCATGTGGAATGAGGCACCACTATCCAGGTACCACATGCTCCCCATCATCATGCTCGTCATGCATGCAATGAGAGTGAATTCAATCTTGAACTATGAGGTGAATGATTCACATGGTGCTTCTACTCCACGATCCTTCTTACTTGCCTTTTTCTATGGACATTTTTTGTGGCATAGTGCCTGAATTCATGCTAGTGGAAACATTAGATTTTGGAAGAGTATCTTCTCTTTCTCTCTTAGCTAGAATGAGCCTCACCTCGGGACTTCATCCCCCTGAAATTCTTTCCCTTGCTGACTAAGGAGAAGTTTTCTTCCTCCTCTTTGGGAGAGATCCCATCTCTGTTTCTCTACCTTATTTCTTCCTGCACTAGATCGGACCATAACCGCTCCAAAACTGGTAGTTACTCTTCATGACTTACGAAATATTGATAAATACTCCATCTCTTGGCAAGGATCGAGAGGGTTAGAGCTAAAAAATATTTGTGGGGGATAGTAACACCAAATTCATCGCAGCTCTATGTAAACTTTCTCACGTATTGTGGCATTGTTTTGTTCTTTTTCCTCTTGATACTTTGAAGATTGTCCTTGAGTGCCGACTTCCTATGGTAACTATTCTTCCCATGCAACTCAATCACCATTTTCCACACCATGAATTGAGTCTAGTTCCCATGGATATTCGAGACAATATCATCCCAAAATCCCTCCAATATTATCCTCCTCGATTTAGCCACATCCTTCTTCCACTAGAAAGATCTTGGGAATCATATGTTGAGGGTTTTGCTACATATTTCTTGATGTATTCTAGTATCCCTTTATCATCCAATACTGCCCCCATTCAGATCTTCCATGCAATAAAATTGGTGGTTCCTTCCAAACCATAATCGAGTCTGAGTTCATTAAAATTTGTCTTCTAAGTCCTTGCGAAAACCTGTAACACTAATATTCAAATTTTAACTTCCTACAATGAAAAATTTCAAATCTCTTCTCTATTGTGAATCTAGCTCTGGTACCATGTATAAATTAATGTGTATATTCAAAATTTCTCATGAAATTTATTAAATCACAAGACTAGAAACTACTCTACACATCCGCGGAAGCAAATTCACTATCGAGAACACAAATCATTATCATGCATCAATATTTAACACACATACATAGAGATTTATCAGGGGGAAGAAACCACTCAAAACCCCTTACTATTTATATTAAATTAATGAAAAAATTTGTATGAATAGAATATGCTTTGCTCAAGCTTGAGCTCAACTTGCACCTGTATCTTTTATCCTCGGCTCGAACTGACTAACCTTAGCCAATACTTCGCCAAAACTTTGAGCCTCCAAGCCCCTTATTTACTGGTATTTTTATCATTGGAGTTAGGCTCCTATTAATTAAAAAATTTGTTGGCTTATTGGGGCCTGACCCAGGTTCAAAAGTTTTTTAGCCAAACAAATCCCAAAACTACCAGACCTTTCGGCAACAGTCCACGGAGCGCGGACGAGGTCTCCACCGAGGTAGTATGGGAGGGTGATGGAACCAGGTTTCCACACCCTAGGTATGTCTTAATGTAGTCTAGGAAGTTTTCGAACCAATCCTGCGTGCTTGCGTTGCTCCGTGTAGCTTTGCTCGACGCACTCAACTGCAGGGGTCCATGCACACAGCTGCAGAATCTACCAGGTCTATGCACACACATCTCCAGAGCCTCTTCCAACTCCTGCAACCCAACACTCGGACTTATAGACTCAGAGTGATTATCATAGTCAAAATTCCATATCACTTCAGATCAACTCTAACTAAAAATTGACTTCTACACCTAGAGCCTCATGCTATTTATACATTCCCATGGTTCACTGACCATGGGTAGGCAGACACACTCTATATTAAATTACAATATTTTAGGGCTAACAACCCTAGACTCTTGTGCTCTGGGCCTGTATTTTGCGGGGTATTTACATTACATTGACCAAAATATGGCTACAAGCCCCAAAAAATGGCTATGGGTGGATTCATTACCCAACAGCCCCCCCAATACAATCAACATGACTCATCCCGAGTCACTCGGATAGTGTGGTGATCTTTGCGCACAGTTCATCCAACTATTCCTGTGCTGCACGAAGGTTCACAATGCCCCATGTTGCCGTCATCTAGATCTGCTCCATCTCTTCCTCTGAATCATCTGCATCTAACTTGATTCTCTACCTTGATGCTGGCTTCTAGTACCCATGTTTATAGTCCCACAACTCTGTCCTGCCGTTGAGTCACAAAGACTATACTTTGGTTGGTTAATCAGGCAGTTGGCCCACCCATGTAGAGCTTCATGCAACTTTCATTTACTCTTCCTATGAAGGGTTCTCCATTAAGTTTGATTGGCTCGACCTTGCCCCCGTCTGTAGCTTCTTTGACCAGATATGGTCCTAAACAATGCATTCTGAGCCTCCCGAAAAAATTTCTTACTCGCTGTCATACAACAACACTAAATCATTTACCTTGAATGTGCAAATCTTGATATGGCGATCATGTCAGGATTTCTCACGTTGTTTCTATACTTGCTGATGGAATCCTGCCATAAACTATTCTTCCTCGAGCTATTCTAATTGCACAAGTATCTCTTCCAAGGCTTCGCGATCCAACATGCCTGTCATCACTACTATCCACAAACTAGCTACGATGTATTCCAATGGCATCACTGCTTCTGTGCCATAGACTAACCTGAAAGGTGTCTGCCCTATAAATTTCTTTCATGTGGTTCTGTTAGGTCCCTATAATACTAGTGATTATCCCATTACTATTGAAGTTATACCCCTTATTAATATTTTTGTGCCCCTATTTCCCCCATATTGTTATTACTGTGCCCCATAAATCCCTCGATTGTTATTTTCGTGGCTTTATATTATTATTCTTAGGTCCACTGGATTATATTGGACTCCTTAGACTCCTATATATAGAAAGGAGGTTTTGTCATTTGAATCATCGAAGAATTGTTCATTTATGTAATGCAAAGGAGGTTTCCCCCTCAGAGAGGCTCAATTCTAAGGTGTTGATCTATCTTTTCTATCTTTTCTTGAGCTGGTTTCATAACATTTGGTTTTATAGCTTTGGATTCTAGGGTTTTGCTGCTCCAAACAGGTCATCATGGAATTTTTGCTATAATTTTTTTTTGTAACATTTCAGAAGTCGCAAAAAAAATCCCATTTGAGAATAAATCGCACTGAACCTTGGATCCAAATTTCAGAGATTTTCATGCTATATTTGAGGAGATATGATCTGAGGAAGTTTGTCTTTTTGCAGACTCCTAAATTACATTCCAAACAGGTTACCTGGGGAAAATCTTCATAACTTTCTCTCTGGGGATCAGATTGAAATTTTTTAAGAAGGTAAAAAAAGAGGATGGACTGTAGTTTCGTGTATGCATTTTTCAGATCTAAAAGTTGAAACAGTGACTCATACAAGTTCGCTTTACTGAGCTAGTATATAATGAAGTCACTATGGGAGATTTCGCATAACTCTTCCTTGGAGAATCCAATTTGGGTCAGACTTGTGGCCTTGGAAAGAGGAAATATAGGGCTACTACAGATCACAAATTTGGAACTAGATGATTGGAAATTTTAGAGATACATCAGAGGCAATATCTAGCTCCTACAAAGTGATAAAAGGTGTGTAGATTTTCTTAAATTTTTTCTTAAGATTGGTTTGAAAATTTATTTTGAAGGAATTCAAAGGGCATAGTAGAGAACTATTTTTGGTAACTGATGCATTGAGGAAAGAAAATTCAAACACCTAGTAAGGAACCTGAAAGCTCTAGCATGACTCATGAAGAAGAGGAAGAAATGCAACATGATATGTCAAAATTACAAGACCAAGTGCAACAACTATCCCTTACACAAAAAGGAACATAATCTAAGATGGATGGTTTAAAGAAAGATATAGAAGCTAAGATGGATGGTTTAAAGAAAGGTGTAGAAGCTAAGATGGACTATTTAGAGAAAGGCGTAGAAGCTAAGATGTTTGACGTCGAAGCTAAGATGGATGATTTGAAGATAGATTTGAAGACAAACATGGATGAATTGAAGATAAATATGAATAAGTTGCTACAAGAAATGGGCACTAAAGGTGAAAGGGTACTAAAGGAAACTCATGATGAGAATAAAAGAAATGTTAATCATGATTCCATAAATTCTAATGTTGGATTGAAGACTCACCATATTCCAAAAATCAATATGAGGAAGTTTAATGGCAAGGATCCTGCCACATGGATATTACAGATGGAGCAATACTTCGATCTCAATAATGTGAAAAACACACAAAATGTACATATGGCAACTTTATATTTAGAACCAAATCAGTTTGTATGGTATCAATGGATTTTTTCTCGTAAACAATTTATCACTTGGGCAATTTTTACGTAATAATTGATAGCACATTATGAGGATACAAAAAGCAACACTTTTTTTAGCCAATTGATAAGTCTCAAACAAAAGGGTTCAATAATGGAGCACATTGAGGAGTTCCAAAAATTGAACATAACGGTAAAAGATATTCCAGAGGAGCATAGTATTGATGTGTTCATAGGGTCTTTAAAGGATAATATCAAACATGATGTTCACCTTTCGGAACCTGATTCATTAGAGAAGGCATTCAGGTTAGCAAGAAAAATGGAAAGCAAAATTATGGCAACCAGGAAGCATACCACTCACAAATATAAGGACGGAAGTGTTGTTGCCCCTAGTCTTCCACAACCTATAAGGTTGACACCACAAAAATTGGAAGAAAAAAGAGCAAAAGGGCTTTGTTACGATTGTGATAGCAAATACACTAAAGGTCATAAGTCTATTGAGAAGAAATTATTCTACATAGATTGTGAAAAGGAAGAAGAAAAGGAGCAAGAAAGGTCAAAAGAAGAGGATATACTCCAAGAGCAAAGCCTAGATGAAGAACAAATAAATCCGACCATATATTGTAATGCATTGGCGGGAATTACCACTCCTCAAACCATCAAGATAGAAGGACAAATCAAGAAGAAAAAGGTAATAGTTTTGATTGATTCAGGAAGCACCCATAATTTTATTCATTGTAAGGTAGCAAAAGAATTGAATTGCTTCCTATATCCAGCACCAGAGTGTCAAGTGATGATTGCAAATGGAGGAACAATAAATTGCTCTGGAAATTTCCATAATATCAAGCTATCTATGTGAGAATTATTGACTAACCCAATGCTTTCTATTCCCATGGGAGGTGCTGGTGTTGTACTAGGAGTCCAATGACTACAATCCCTCTGTACAATAGCTTCTCAATTTCAAGAACTTTTCATGAAATTTTCTACGGAAAGAAATGAAGTTGAATTAAGGGTTATTGCAGGGAAACCAGGAAAGGTAATCAGCTCTAATGGTATGACAAAGCTTCTAAAAAAGGAGCAAAGAGGTGTAATTGCACAATTATGCTTGCTAGATGTTTCCACATCGGAATCATATATTTCTCTAGATCTCCAAAAAGTCTTGGACAATCATTCCAAGGTATTTGAGACTTCCAAAGGTCTCCCACCTATGCGTGATCATGATCATGATATTCATCTGATTCCAGGAAGTGTTTCTCCAAACATCAGGCCGTACAGATATTCCTATGTCCAAAAGATTGAAATTCAACATATGCTTGCACAAATGCTAGAGGCTGGTATAATTCAACCGAGTCAAAGTTCTTTCTCTACTCCAGTAGTATTGGTGCACAAGAAGGATGGATCATGGCTTATGTGTCCAGATTATAGGGAGCTCAAAAAGCTCACTATTAAAGATAAGTTTACCATTCCTCTCATTGATGAATTACTGGATGAATTGCGTGGATCAATTTACTTCACCAAGTTGGATCTTCTTTCAGGATATCAAATCAGAATGAAGACTGAAGACGTTTTGAAAACATCATTTAGAACTCATGAGGGTCATTATGAATTTTTGGTCATGCCTTTTGGCCTTACCAATGCACCTTCAACATTTCAAGGTTTGATGAATTCAATTTTCAAGCCATTCCTTAGAAAATTTGTGTTGGTAATTTTTGATGATATACTAATATACAGCAAGTCTTGGAAGGGTCATGTTGAACATGTGACAGGGTGCTACAACTATTGAAGGAGAAACAATTATATGCAAAAAGATCCAAATGTTTCTTTGGAGTCCATGAGGTGGAATATTTGGGTCATATTGTATCTCATGAAGGAGTTAAGGTAGACCCTAGCAAAATTAAAGCCATTAAGGAATGGAAAATCCTGACATCCATAAAGCATCTGCGAGGATTCTCGGGTTGAGGGTATTATCGCAAGTTTGTTAAGAATTATGGGAGAATATCAGCACCTATAACAACATTATTGAAGAAAGATGCATTTTCATGGACTCCGGAAGCAACAAAGGCCTTTGAACATCTTAAAGAGGCAGTGTGCCAAGCACCGGCCTTAGCTACACCAGACTTCACGAAAACCTTTATTGTGGAATGTGATTCTTCAGGAAATGGAATTGGTGCTGTTGTAATGCAAGATGAAATACCCATTGCTTTTTAAAGTCGTCTAATCAAGGGAAAGTTTTTAAGCAAAGCTGTTTATGAGAAGGAAATGTTGGCAATACTCCATGCACTTAAGATATGGTGACCCTACCTAATGGGAAGACACTTCAAGGTAAAAATGGATCATGATAGCCTTAAATACTTTTTAGAACAAAGATTATCCTCTGAAGAGCAGCAAAAGTGGGCCACAAAGATGTTGGGTTACGACTTTGAAATCATCTACAAAAAAGCGAAGCAAAATGTGGTGGTAGATGCACTCTCAAGAAAGGATGAGGATGCAGAAGCATTTTTGTGCACCATTTCTATTATCCAACCAGATTGGATAAATGAAGCAAGGGAGGAATGGAAGAATGACGAAGAAGTGTGGGCACTTATTCGAAAGTTACAACAAGATTCCAGTACGTCTGATACATTTAGTTGGAAGAATGATTCGTTATGGTACAAAGATTGCTTATACCTCTGTAAGAATTCCTAGCTAAAACAAAATATTCTTATGGAATTGCACACTTCTCCCTTAGGAGGGCACTCAGGATTTTTAAAAACTTACCACAGGGTTAAGAAGGAATTTTTTTGGGATGGCCTTAAATCAGATATTCAAAATTCTTTGGTGGAATGTTTGATTTTCCAACAAAATAAAGTTGAAACAATTAAGACACCAGGTCTATTACAACCTTTATCCATTCGAAGCCAACGTTGGGAGGAGGTTTCAATTGATTTTATCACAGGTTTACCCAAGTCTGAGGGAAAGAGTGTCATCATGGTGGTAGTTGACAAACTTACCAAGTATGCACACTTTTGTGCATTATAACATCCATTTAAAGCCAGTACAGTTTCTACTACATTTATGGAAACAATTCAAAAGCTACATGGAAACCCAAAGATTATTGTAAGAGACAGAGACCCCATTTTCATTGGAAATTTTTGGACAGAATTATTTTCTTGTCTTGGTACTTAGTTAGCTCATAGCTCATCTTATCATCCTCAATCTGATGGGAAAACTAAGATAGTAAACAAATGTTTGGAAGGACATCTTCGTTGCTTTGTATCTAATAAATAGTCATAATGGGTCAAATGGTTGCCTCTGGCTGAATGGTGGTATAACACTTCCTTCCATACAGCAACAAAAATGACCCCATTTATGACACTTTATGGGTATCAACCACCATCCATCACATCATATTTAAGAGAAAATTCTAAGGTTCAGGCAGTGGAACATCACATCGAACATCAACAACAAGTCCTCCAACTCTTAAAGGATAACCTCGTGTTGGCACATAATAGAATGAAACAACGGGCAGATCAACATCGAAGTGAAAGAAGTTTTGATGTAAGTGATTGGGTATTCCTACGGCTACAACCATATAAGCAAATGTCCCTCAAGAAAGCTAAGAAGGGTAATAAATTATCACCAAAGTATTATGGTCCATACAAGGTGTTGCAAAAGATTGGTACTATGGCATACAGATTGGAGCTTCTTGCAGCTTCTCGATTGCACCTAGTTTTCCATGTTTCATGTTTAAATAAGGTTATAGGCAACAAGCTCCCAGTTCAAACAATATTGCCAGAACTTGACGAGGAAGTAAAAATTATATTGGAACTGGAAGCAGTCACAGAAACAAGAACTCGAGAGCTATGAAATCGTTCAATTTCAGAGTATCTTATCAAGTGGAAGAACTTATCCACTGAAGATTCCACATGGGAGGATGAGAATTTTATGCAGAAGTATCCAAAAGTACTCAAGCATTGAGGAAAACACTTTTTTGAAGGAGTGGGGCATGTTAGGTCCCTATAATACTAGTGATTACCCCATTACTATTGTAGTTATACCCCTTATTAATATTGTTGTGCCCCTATTTCCCCCATATTGTTATTACTGTGCCCCATAGAATCCCTCTATTGTTATTTTTGTGGCTTTGTATTGTTATTGTTAGGTCGGCTAGATTATATTGGACTACCTAGACTCCTATATATAGAAAGGAGGTTTTGTCATTTGAATCATCGAAGAATTGTTCATTTATGTAATGCAAAGAAGGTTGCCCCCTCGAAGAGGCTGAATTCTAAGGTGTTGATCTATCTTTTCTATCTTTTCTTGATCTGGTTTCATAACAAGTTCCTTATGCCATAATAGGGTAGGTATGTGCAAGTCCCAGTCATTTCACTACGTGTTACATACTTTGGTCAGCGTAGTCTCTAAAATCTTGTTGAATTCTTCTACTGCCCCATTATCTTGTGGATTGTACAGCGTAATTTGCTGATGATACACATGGAACTCCTCGGTGAGTGTGCTAATAGTTTCATTTAAGAACTACATTTTGCGGTCACTCATTAAAATTTTTGGGCATCTAAATCATGTCAACACATTGTAAAACAAAAATTTCATAGTGATAGCAGTTGTGCAGCCTTTTACTAGATATGTATCTGCCCATTGAGTCAGGTACTATGTCTTAGTGATGATGTAACGCGCACCCGTCTTCCCCTGAGGTTTGATTGGCCCCACAAAGTCTATCACCAATTTTTCCAATGGCTGCAGTGTCATCTATGGATTGAGTGGCATCTCATCTTGTCATTATCGTTTCCCAGTCCTTTGACATATGTCATAGGCCTGAAAGTGTGCTTTTGAATGTAGGGTCGGCCACCATAGCCCAGAGCGAAGAATCTTCTATTCCATCGCGCGTCTTGCATAGTGTTCTCCTACAGCCCCTCCATGTGCTTCAGTGAGGATCTATCCTCATTCAAATTTAGGTACATGTCTTCGCAATATCTCATTGTCTCCCATTTCGTAGAGGTGCCCAGTGATGATAGAAAAGTTTGCCGCGTGCAGTACCAATTCCTTCCTCTATTGAACTAAATATTCATTTGGTACAATTCCTGTGGTTAAAATGTGAATTATATCTTCAAAGTGGCCAGCTACGATGTGCACCACAAAGAATTGTGCATCAGGTAGTCCTTCTTCCAAATTTGGTTGTTCCTCTCCTGTCTCAATTCATGATAAGTGGTCTAGTCTTGCATTTAGACATCCCAACTTTACGATTACCTCAAAGTCATATTCTTGAAATAGTAGCATCCATCTGCATATGTGCCCCCCCCAACATAGGCTTGTTTACTAGGTATTTCAACGTGGAATTATTGGTATACATCTTGAAGTGCCCGCTAAGTAGATAGTGTTGGTATTTTTGGAGGGCGTATATGATTGGAAACCCCTCGCGCTCAGTAGTAGAGTAGTTCTTTTCAGCTTTGGACAGCCACCAACTTGTGAATGTGATCGGGTGATCCATGCCTTCTGCGCCTTCTTGTGTAAATACAGCTCATAGTGTGATACACGATGCATCAACTTGTACATGAAATTCTATGTCCCATTTTGGAAAGACCAAGATTGGAGTGGATGCCATTCTTTCCTTGGGAACATCCAAACATTTCTCACAATCATCATTCCAACAATATGTAGCATCCTTTTTCAATAGCTTCTCCATTGGCGTTGTTATTTGTGCATACCTCTTGATAAACTTCCTATTGTAACTAGTGTGCCCCAGCGTAGTGCGTAGTTGTTTAACACTTCGTAGTGCTTCCAAATTGAGAATAATAGATTTCCAAAGGGGATGAGGAAGGTGCACTTTTTCAGATTCAGCACAATCCGGTGTTGTTGACAAGTATCCAGCATCAAATATAAGCTTTCTATATGGTGTTTAACTAACCTGAATACAGTCCAATCATCCAGTTAAACCTCCAAGAACTTGTGGATGTATTCCTTGAACGTGGTTACCACTACGTGCAAAAATATCACTAGCGCATTCTTTAGTCTAAAGGGCATAATGGTGAATTGAAAGCAACCCCATTCAGTTGCAAAGGTTGTCTTTCTCCTAGCTTTCACACGATCTTGATCTGATGGTACCCTAAGAAGCCATAAGATGATTGAGTAAGCTTCCTAACGCCAACATTCTCCAATACTTCATCCATAAATGGTGTCGGCAATGGATCATGAACATAGGCATCATTAATATTCTTGAGGTCCACACAGATTCTAGTTTCGCCCTTCTGTTTTTTCTCCTGTACTACCATATGACTCACCTGGTCTAATTCTTCCACTAGTTCTATAATTCCAGCTATAAGCAATTTTTCTAGTTCTTTGTGAATATTTTCTTTATACTTCAGATTCAAATGGTAAGGTCACTATTTAATTGGCTTCAATTCCAGTTTAGAGTGATATTCATCATCCCTAAATCGCCAATGATCCCCTTTAAGTCCATGATTTTGGTTGGGAACAGATCTTGATATTCATAGAGTAACTCGATGACCTTTTCGACCATATCATCATCCCACTAATCCCCAAGTGTCACATACTTTGGCTTTGCGTCTATACCTATGTTGACTTGCTTTGTTTTTAGTGACGCGGTGATGTTGGGGTCTTCAATTGATTATACTCGAACTTCATGACACCCTTCAGTTTCTAGAATATTAATGTTTCCAGGGTCGTCATTATCCTTCTTCTACTTGTATTTTATAACATTTGAGGGCACGACTTAACTGGGTTGCTCATGCTGGTTGAAATTCTTCCCATGGTCCCTATGGTATTTTTAAGATGGTGGCTTTCACGGCTAGCAGTGCGTCATCAACAATATCCAACCATCGATCTTCAAATGTGAATGTTAACAAAAATCCCTCACGCAAAACATCCTACTCACCCATACCATGTTGGAGTTCCATCTCGATATACCAATTCATGGGTATGACATCTAGGGTGTGGTAGAATAAGTGTACCCATTCAGGCTGAGGCTCTTCTCCAAAGGCCTTGGTCCATTTTGCAAGGTGTGTGCACGAGTCATCACATCCTTCATATTTATATACTAGTCATAGTTTTGGTTTCCCAAATCATAGTTGCATCATCCTCCTATAGCCACGCCAGTTCTCAAAATTTCATTGATGTGTTCCCCACCAATGTGTAGGCATTGCACACAACACCCACTTCAATGCATCGAACCACTATTTCTCCAGTACTGTACTCTCAAACTTGCTCAAAATTCATCCACCACTGTCAATCCATCATGTGTCAGTAGATCTCAGGCCCGGGCTGTTACGCAGTGTAGTGATCTAGTCATCACATTGCAATTTAGCATTGTCACTTCATTCAACCAATTGTGCCAACATTCGTCTTCTTCGTCTAAATCCAAGGTGCAGGAACTTGTGCGCTCCCACCAGATTCTTCCATCTGCAGTTGGATTCACCCAATCCTGATCCTACATAGTTATCTTGTAGATACAATCCAGGTCATCGTCACGTACAGATTCAATGTAGCACACTCCTTCAGCTAGATCTAGTCGAATGACTACACGTAAAGACCTTTTCTCAAATATCATCTTCCTCTTCTTCAAGTTGATGACTCCATTCATATTAGTGGCCCAGTCTCTTCCTAGCAACGCAGGGTAAGGGTTGTTGTCATCAAAAATCTCTATTACTTCAATGTCTATCTGTGTGCTCATGCCTTGGATATCAATGGTTACCCCTTGTAACCTCCCCATGGGAAAAATCTTTTGTTGATTCACCTTCTGTAATTGAATAGGGGACCAATATAACGCGGGCCTATCCATGCGTTCCCATGTCTGCTTTGGTAACACATTCACATCCAAAACAAGGTCTAGGATTACCTGATCCATTTCATATTCGCCAATTTTCACCGTTAATCTCATCTCCCTCCCAGTGCGCAATGTATTCTTTCCTAGTTTCTGGATGACGTGCGGTTCACTTGACCCTGCACACTTAGTTATGAGCTCCTGTAGGCCTTTAACTCTCTTATTGTCACGCGACAGTTTCATACATGTCTTTAGAAAGGTAGTAAGCATAGAAGGATCCATCCCTGTCTCTGGTTGATACTTACTACCTGAAGTAGAGGCCTCCACGAAGATCTTCTTAGCTTCCATAAATGTCTCCCTTGCATGTTCCAAGTCAAACTCCAGTTCGTTTGTAGGAGCCTTGCGAACCCATGTATCTTCTTCACGCTACTTCCCCTTATCGTCCCTTGTGGTCACGCCACTTCTGAGCATCATATTCATGTTGGGGTCTTCTTCTCATGGTTCAGAGCTCATCTTTTGGATATTCTGAGTGGGAGTAGGTTGTAGTACCCATTTTTCACGCATCCAGGAGATCTGCGTAGGATAATATACCATTTAGTGACCAAACTTAGAATAGTACGAACAAGATATTTTGGTTTGGTTGGTACAATCATGAGCGTAGTGCCCCAGTCCTCTGCAATTGTAACAAATTAACTATCCTTGGCCCCTTCCTGGCCCCATTCCTCCTTGTCCTCGACCTTGCCATTAAAATCCACCACATGCCATTCCCGCTACTGGGTTGAGGGCTCGCATTTCTGTCTACGTTTGATAAGCTAGAGTCTGATCCATAATTAACTCATAGCTTTGACAAGTATCTCATTGTGGCCCACCAACCTACAAAAGTTACAAAAAAGTTGTTGCGGAGCCTGTATATACTTTTGCAACAAATGACAATTGTCCATTGTGTGTTTTCCTCATATTTGACAAATCGCGCACCATAGCGGGGTTGTCACATTCGGCCCTACTTGTGCCTCCAATTTCAATAGAATTGGCCCCATCCTTCTAAGTAGTTTGTGAATACCAAACAATGATCCTTATCATGGCCCTATCTTTTGCATTTTATACAGCATACTTCCTCGCGTGCCTCTAGCGATGGCACCCTATGCTACTTCAAACTATGCATCTCCAAACATAGGTTCTGCAGTTTCCCGTGAATCTATTCAGCTCCTATCCCTAGATCCTATATCAATGTTTCATGCAACCTCATTGCCATTTCCAATTCTTCAGCCTAGTTTGAAAGCTTCTGTTGTGACAGTGCCATCCTATGGTGGGGTGTTAAAGGTTCCACAAACCACGTGTCATGCTACGTATCAGTTAGCATCATGGATCATACTCTTCAGCGACTAATCCAAATCCCATGGGGTCTTGCCTGAAAGCATCGCGATCTCCTTAAATCTGATGATTGACTGCATCTTTGATTTTAGCCAGCTAAATTCTCTGTTCAACACATTCTGGATCTCCACTATTCCTCCATTTGGGTGATCATTTGAGTGCTTGATATACCACCTCAATGCGCGATCCTACAGTGTGCTAACCAATGTATCCTTCTTAATGTTATCGTTCGTAACCCCTTGTGCTTGCCACACTACTCTTACCACGAACCAGAACTATTTTTGGTCCTCATTTCCTACTCGTCTGAATAAGGGTAGCTTAATCGGGCTTGCCATGATGAACTACTAGTTTGTTGGAGGTGGTTTGAGCAAAGATGAAGGTGAAGGAGGTGATGCGAGTGGTGGTGTGAGTGGATATGGTAACTGTGGAATTCGTTGCCTTATCAAACTGACCGCACTCCTGAGAGAAACCTGAGCGCACTCTTCCTCGCTCATTCGTGGAGGTGAAACTAAGGTACTATTTCCTAACCCTTCGATACCTTTGTATACCTTTCCACTCCGCATTGTTCCAATCATTAATGTATTCGCATCACCCGTTTTTCACATAACAACATCTTAATCCAAGTATTCAAAGATTTGATGTACCTACCTCGCGGTCCCTTGAGAAAAAATATTTTTGCTTTTTTGTAGCTTACAGTCATGTATATTGCAAATTTAGTGATAAACCATCCTATTATCCAGTCAAGCTAATGGTCTACAGCCTACACAATCTTATCTTCTAATGCATCTAATTTGCGCATTAACTCTGGAGTCCACACTATCGGTTGATTGAGCTTATACCTTCCCTGGATATCTGATAACATCGTGATCCAATCATACAACTCTGAAGAGAAGGACGTAAGGAAAATCTCATGGATTTTCTTATATACGTAGTGATCCAGCCACCTCTTCTCAGATATCTATAGAGTTCTATTTTCCTGTGCCATGACTTCTTATCCAACCACTCTTCTATTTCCTTCTTCATAGGGTTCCAATGTTACGACATCAGACATCTGTTAGGTAGATCCCGATCCCGGCAACGGAACCATTTTTTGACTTGTTGGGGCCTGACCCAAGTTCAAAATTATTTTAGGCAAACAAATCTCAAGACTATCAGCCCTTTCGACAACAGTCTGTGGAGCGTGGACTGAGGTCTCACCCGAGGTAGTAAGGGAGGGTGTTGGAAGTAGGTTTTTGTACACTACGGATGTTTTAATGAAGTCTGGGAAGTTCGTGAACTGATCCTGCACGCTTGCATTGCTCTGTGCAACTATGTGACCTTTGCATAGCTCTGTAAATAGCATGAAGAGGTGTTGTCTAGATCTTCTATCCTTACTATATTATTATTATAGATCTGACTTAATTTTGTGGACCCAGTATTCTTATTAATCATTCAACATTCATAACAAGTGTGTGCAATCATAAACTGTAAAGAGATGCATAAGAATATAATAGAAGCATAGACACCCAGATATGCAATATTCCATAATCAACTTATCCCTTATTAACTTCTATTTTGTTCCAATCTCAACTCCACCCTATGCACTTAGCTGCAGGGGTCCATGCACACAGCTACAAACTCTACCAAGCCTATACACATATAGTTGCAGAGCCTCTTCCTACTCCTACAACCCAAGGCTTAGACTTACAGACCCAGAGTGACTTTGGTAGTCAAAAACCCATATCAGTTTAGGTCAACTCTAACTAAAAACTGACTTCTACACTTAGAGCCTCACTCTATTTATACATTCCCATAGTCTATAGACCATGGATAGGCCAACGTACTCTATATTAAATTACAATATTTTAGAGCTGACAACCCTAGACTCTTGCACTCCACGCCCGCATTTTGTGGGGTCTTTACATTACATTGACCAAGCTCAGGCTACAAGTCGCAAAAATCTGATATGGGGGGATCCTCTGCCCAAGAAAATTACTCAATTTGGATTTCACAACTCCTATAGGTCCTTCTCTGATTGCATGCATGACTTGTAGAACTTATACTAGTTTACAATTGATAGTACATTTCCCTTGAACTCCAACCTCAACTCGGTAACTCAAATATTTTGCATGGATAAGCTAATTCAAGTTGATTGATCAATTAACTAGATGATTACTGAGTTTGGAAAAATTTACATGCCATTTTCACTCAGCGTGAGAAACATTACATAGCCTTAACTAAACCTCCACTAGTTCTACAAACAATGAGAACTAGTTACATTGAGAATAACTCAAATTAAGTGGAATAGATGACTACAAATTAGAAATCAATTATGTATAACTAAACTCAAGTGTATCCAACTCGAATTTACTGAGTTCATTGAGTGATGACAGCCATGTCACCTTAGTTAACTACCTCCAAGTATTCTTGTGAAATTGAAATTGAAATTTCTCGTAATTTAATCGATCCAAAAGTAAATTAGGATTTTCTTGCTACATTTTCAATGTTCTAGGTGGTGAGGATTTCATGGAATAACGATGTTGAGACATCCTGCATTCTCAGATAGTAGATAGTTATGGATGTCACCATTGTTGGTACTACGTTATGGTAGGTTCTCCCACTATGTAAAAAATGATAACTCAATCTAATCTACTAGAATAGGTTTGTGTTTAATTTTTTCTCATTTTTGTTTGGATTATCATGAAGCATCCATTTTAAATCCTCAACTACTAAAAATGGAAAGAGAGGTAAGTTTGGAGTTAAGATCAGTCTAACTTTGTGGATTTCCTCAAGCCTATGCAATACCATAGACTATCAATACCATGAGTTATTCAATACCATGGACTATGAGAAACATGAACTTTTAAAGCATGGCAATTTTCTTTTAACATAATGTTATAAGTTTATGCCTAAAATTGGAATTCATAAATTTATAGTTAAAATTGCATTATATTTTCTATGACCTCTCACATAATATTTGAGTTTGTAAGCCCTTTTTGTTTCCCCTATTGGATCAAATTCTCTTCATATTTTTTTCATGAATATGAACCACATCAAGGCATCGGAAATTTAAAATATTTATGTGATGGATCTAGAAATCAATAGCCTCCATTTTGATAGCTATAAATTTGTTTTTTATTTCTATAATTTTAATTATGTAAATATTTGTGCCTTTTATTTTTTATTTTATTTTTTTATAGAATCAAAATGTTTAAATTGACATTATAATATTTTTTTCATAGCAGGCTCAAGAACACCTCTTAGTGGCAAAAAAGAGTGAGTTTTGAAAAAAAAGATATTTTCTTTATATATATATATATGTATATATATGTGTATATATATATATATATATATATATATATATGTATATATGTATATATGTATATATGTATATATGTATATATGTATATATATGTATATATATACATATATATACATATATATACATATATACATATATACATATATACATATATACATATATACATATATACATATATACATATATACATATATACATATATATATATATATATATATATATATATATATATATATATATATAGATAGATAGATAGATAGATAGATAGATAGATAGCCTAAATATTTAACTCAAAAGTTTCATAAACATTAAGAAAACAAAATTGATTATTAAACTTAATCATGAAAGAAAAGGGATGTTAAAAATGGCAATATTTCATGACAATACATTAATCCTTTGACTTTTCTGAATGCCTCTTCCAAGGTGAGACCTTAACTTGGTGTTTTAACTCTACTTTGTAATCTATTTGTGTTTAATTCATCCCCTTAAATTTTGAGCAAGAAATAGAATGAGATATCTCGTGAATGAAATGTTTAACTCCAAAACTACGATGGATATAGGGCATATATATATGATTTCCTTTTACATAATAATTTGTTTAGAAAAGGGTTAATGTTCCTCATGGGATAGTGGAGTTCAAAT
Source organism: Pinus tabuliformis (assembly GCA_031772625.1). NCBI lineage: Eukaryota > Viridiplantae > Streptophyta > Pinopsida > Pinales > Pinaceae > Pinus > Pinus tabuliformis. Next base: position 1,108,368,509 of record CM062811.1, read on the forward strand.
TTTCTTGCATCCCCACTAGATTCACACTATAATTACTTATGTGCTTCATAACAAATGAATAACAACCCAAAAAAGGTAATAATTTGTTACCCTTTTAACTGGTACATTGACAATCGCATTTGATACATGTTTTATTTTCTTGAGTATTTTATTAATACAAATCTAGGTTGGTTACGACACTTGGCTAACATTGGTCACTCAAGTTATATTCCTTGAAATTTTTTTCTCAACAAAAGAAGTGAAGGGTCTATTAATGATGTGTTATTCATTTATTTTTTGTCTCTATTATATGAAATATATGTTTCTTTTGTTCTCATTTTCATATGATCTACTTTTGGTTACTATTGGCTTACATCAATTGGCATTAGTGAAAAATTCTACATTCCTCTAAAAACTAGCTCTTTATATTCAATAGATCAAATTACTGTGGTTTCTCTTACTAGCCCTGCAAATGTGTACTTCATAATTTCATTGGATATTCATTTTCCTTTTACTTATCGTAGGTAACATAGCCTCATGATTATGATTTAGTAAAAGTATGTCCAAATGTCCTAGCTCCTGGAAAACATCCTGAATTATGTCCCGGAATGAAAATAATTATCGAAACATTGATTACAACTACAAGTGACTATGTAAGAGACGCTTAATTGCTTTTAGGTTGTCTTACAACTATTCAATCACTCTACTCTGTGTGGTTTCACCATTAGTAGCAAGACCTCATTAGAACAATTCATGAGCATCATATCTTAATAATTACTATATGATTAGATCAACTAAATGATGGAAAACATTCAAATCCATCTAAAAATATAACAAGAAGATGTATGGAATGACCTATGTAATCATATATTCTCTTAGCTTGATCAAGCTTTGGTATTCATGAAAAACATTTGGCTAGATGCTTCTAGATCCAATAATTCCCAAGCTAGTGTAACCCATAATGGATTTAACTCTTGAATATGCCCCAAATAGAAACTAACTTCATGAAATATCCCTCTTGCTCGAAATGAAATTTAATTTTATTATATTTCCTATTTCTTATAGTGCCATGTTCCAATGCTTATCAACACTAAATATGTTTCATATTTTTAGCATTTTTTCTAATCACATAAAATGGATTATGAAGGAGATCGAAGGTAAAGCCTTGATATGTGGATTAAATTTCACATGGGACTCTACGGATATGAATGGTAGTTAAACTTTCACAAACCTATCTAGAGTATACATGTTGTAAACCTTGTTTAAAAAAGAATAGAATGTGACCCAAATAAAGAAATATACAAGATCATTCAACAACTATAAGAGAACAAAAAAACACTAAATAAATTTATATAAAATAATTCCACAATTATAAATAATACAACTACATTATATAAAATTAAACAATATTATTTAACAACTATGAAAAAACACAAATAAATTACATAAATTTACATTTAAAAAAAAACTATATTATATCACTAAAATTATTTATACTTAAAAAATAATTTATTTTCAAATTCTACACTTAATTTTTAGGAAAGGTACATTGTTCTGGAGTAACGTAAGTTCAAAAATATATAATAACATAGAATAGCTAAAACAAAAAATCCTTCAAAAATATATAATAACATGGATTAGCTAAAACACAAAATCCTTATCATACCATTCTTTCCATACCATTAAGTTAATACATTTGTAATATATCTAATGCATAATCTCTCTTGTATTTTGAGCACAGTTTCTGGTTAACTAATTAAATATAAACCTCTAAAAACATAAATATTAAAGGGTGTTTTCATTCAAACACCATTTCTGGTTAACTAATTAAAGATAACCCTTTGAAAACTAAAATATTAACCAACGTTTTTGCAAACTAGTGACTATCATCCGAAGATAGTAAATTTTATTCTGAAATTACAATTTCAAAATATCATTTCAAATATGTTATGTCAATAAGTTGGATTTAATAAATGAATAATATTCTATGAAAATTTGAACTCAACACTGTAGGTTTTAACCCTGTACAGAAATTACCTGCATACGAATTCTTAAACAAAGAAAATAAACAATGTGAGAGCATAACCCATAAAACACATATGCACAAAGATTTTTTCCTGGATCCCAAAACCAGGACTACCAGCTTGATTTTTCATTATGTTCCTTTAAATGTTACAATACATATTTATACATGTCGAAGCATCCAATACCATGGACCGAAAACCATCGCGTCCAAAAAACATGTGCAAAAATCATGCACAAAACCATAGGTGGATCCGCCCAACCTAACATATGGTCCAAAACCAAAATTTTCCGGGGCACTGCCCCAGACCCCATAAAGTGGGATTACGAGTGCCCTTCAAACCCCCTATTATCTACATGGAAAGAATATAACAGAACCCAACAATCTCCCACTTGTTGTTTTCTTTCCACAGGGGGCCACAGGAGAGCTTAGTCATTTTTTCAGCCCTGAGATTCCCATTGCTTCTCTACACCAAGAGAACTTCTCAGAGCTCACAGATTTTATCAATGCATCTGCAGTATTCTTCAAAGTGTCCACCTTTACCAGCAACACCTTTCTGTCTTCTATCATATCCCTCACAAAGTGATACTGAACATCAATGTGCTTTGTCTTTGAATGATAAGCAGGGTTCTTTGCCAAGAAAATTGCACTTTGGCTGTCACAGTCTATTCTTATAGCTCCCTGTACTAACCCCATACTTGAACACAATCTCTACAACCAAACTGCTTCCTTGCTTGCATGAATGGCTGCCATGTATTCTGCCTCTGTAGTTGATAGTGCCACTACAGATTGTTTCTTACTCATCCAACTGACTGCACCTCCAAATAGGTTAAACACATACCCACCTGTAGATCTTCTCTGATCCAGATCTTCAGCCCAGTCTGCATCAACAAAGACATGAATATCCAACACTCTGTCCAATCCTGGTCTTCCTTGGTAGCACAAACCATAATCACTAGTGCCATGCAAATACCTAAAAACCCTCTTCAATGCTGTCCAGTGCTCCTTCCCAGGTTTTGACATAAACCTACTCAATACTCCCACTGCATGTGCAATGTTTGGTCTAGTACAGACCATTACATACATCAGGCTACCCACTACACTTGCATATGGAACATGAGACATGTCCTCTTCCTCTTCTTATGTCTTGGGACACTGTTCAGCAGATAACCTCACACCTACAAGAATAGGAACCTTCATCGGTTTACTATCCTGCATATTAAACCTCTGCAGTATTGTCTCGACATACTTCCTCTGGTTCAACCAGAGCTTCCTCTTTGACCGATCTCTTTTAATTTCCATGCCCAAAATATAGTTTGCAGCACCAAGATCTTTCATGTCGAATTTGGAGGACAATTGGGTCTTCAAATCCTGGATAATTTCTTTGTCATTCCCAACCAGCAACATATCATCCACATACAAGACCAGATAAATAACACGGTAACCAATTAATTTAAAATACACACAATGATCTACTTTGCTTCTGGTGAAGCCAAGTCCCCGTATAAATGTATCAAATTTCTGATACCACATCCTTGGTGACTGTTTTAACCCATACAGAGACTTCTTTAGCTTGCATACCAGTTCTTTCTTACCCTTCACCGCAAAGCCTTCAGGTTGCTTCATGTAGATTTCCTCTTCCAAATCCCCATGAAGAAATGTTGTCTTCACATCCATCTGTTCTACCTCAAAATCAAAAGCAACAACAATAGATAAAAGTAATCTAATAGAAGTTACCTTGGCAACAGGAGAAAAAATATCACCAAAATCAATTCCCGGCACCTGGGAATAACCTTTTGCTACCAACCAAGCTTTGTATTTCTCCACCTTTCCTTCCGCATTTGTCTTCTTCTTGAACACCCATTTGTTGCCAATGGGTTTCCTTCCAGCCGGCAACTCCACCAGATCCCAAGCCTCATTTTTGTGCAAATATGCCATTTCATCAACCATGGCCTCTTTCCAGACTTTTCCATCCTCTGAATCCACTGATTCCTTCACAGTTCTGGGATCATCATCAGTAACAGACAAAGCAAAAGCAGATGGACTATACCTTTCTGGTTGCCTTCTTTCTCGAACTAATCTTCTCACAGCCAGAGTTTGTGGCTCTTCATCTTCTGATTCCTCCTCTGTTGTAGAGTCTGATTCTTCCTCCTTTGGCTCAAACTCTATCTTCTCAGATTCCTTTGGTTGGACTTCATGTTGAATAGCATATTTTACCTCTCTAAACACCACATCTCGGTTGTACACAACCTTCCGTGTGACTGGGTTCCAAAGCTTATAACCCTTTAAACCATCCTTATACCCAATAAAGATGCACTTTTCAGATTTACTATCCAACTTGGTTCGTTTCTCCTTTGGAACATGTACATATGCATCACATCCAAATACCCTCAGATGTGAAAGAGAGGGTTTCTTACCAGTCCATACTTCTTGTGGAGTCTTATCCTCCAACGCTGATGAAGGTGACCTGTTGACCAGGTAACATGCAGTATCCACCGCTTCTGCCCAGAATTCTTGTCCTAACCCAGCACCACTGAGCATGCTTCTTGCCCTTTCCATCAACGTCTTGTTCATTCTTTCTGCGACTCCATTTTGCTGAGGTGTATATGGAGTAGTCTTCTGCCATGCTATACCACACTTCTTACAGAATTCTTCAAATTCCTTGCTGCAAAATTCTACACCATTATCTGTCCTCAACACCTTTATCTTCTTCTTTGTCTGATTTTCCACCAGAGCCTTAAATTCTTTAAACCTGTCAAAGACTTCAGATTTCTTCTTAAGGAAATATATCCATGTATTCCTTGAGAAGTCATCTATAAATGATACATAGTACACAGACTTACCGAGTGATGGAATCTTCATAGGTTGAAACACATCAATGTGCACAAGCTCTAATATCTATTTCATCCTCTTACCACCAGAGGGGAAACTCACCCGATTTTGCTTCCCATACACACAATTTTCACAAAAATCAAAATCTAGAGAGATATCATTCATACCTTCTACCATACCTTTACCATGAAGTATTCGAAGGCCCTTCTCTCCAATATGTCCAAGCCTTTGATGCCACAACATGGTCTTCTCTCCAGAGACCACTAGATTTTCTACTCCATTTTCAGGAACCATAGAACTATTGCACCCATCAACAACAGTGCTACCTTGCAGCTTGTACATAGTTCCAATCTGAACTCCCCGCATCAATATCAGTGCTCCTCGAACCATCTTGCAGGTATCTTTCTCGAACATCGTCTTTACACCTGCATCATCAAACTCACTTACAGAAATCAGATTTATGGCCAATGCAGGAATATGTAGAACACTCGGAAGTGTTCTAACCCTTCCACCTTGCAACTTCAACTTTACTTTTCCCCGACCAATGATTCTAGCCTTCCTATCATCTCCTAAGAAGGCATCACCACCATCGTATTTCTCATACTCGCAGAACCACTCTCTATGGGGAGTGAAGTGAAAGGATGCACCTGATTCAATCAACCATGCCTCATGATCTACATGTGTGCTTGAAGAAGCCAAGTACACATCGCCACCTTCATCTGAGGTAGTTTTCCCCTCTGCAGAAGGAGCATCATCAGATCCCTTTCCTTTATCAGGAGCTTTAGATTTACAATCCCTTCTGAAGTGCCCTTCCTTTTCGCATTTCCAGCACACCACCTTTGTAGGTTTTCCCGGAGATTTAGATCTCCCTATAGATTTAGATCTCCCACTCGATGACTTATTTTTGTTTCTGTTCTGGGACCGTCCTCATACAGACAAGGCATCACCATTCTGGTTGTCCATATTTTTCTGTCCCATCTCCTCCGTTAGCAAGGCTGAGATTATTTCATCAAACTGCAAAGCAGTTGCATTGCTACCCATTGCAATAACCAGACTATCCCACGAATCTGGTAGAGAACACAACAAACTGATGCACTTATCTTCATCTGAAATTTTAATATCAAAAGATAATAACTGACTTACCACAGTATTAAACACATTCAGATGCTCTGTCACTAAGTCTCCATCTTTCATCCTCAGGTTATACAGCTTTTTCTGCAGGAACAGTTTATTCACCAGAGACTTAGATTGGTACAAAGTCCCTAACTTGACCCACAAAGCCTTTGTCGTAGCTTCCCCTGATACATTCAGCAATACTGAATCCGAGACACACAATTGTATTGTGCTCTTTGCCTTCCGATCCAACTTCTTCCATTCTTCATCGGTCACTCCCGATGGTTTAGTACCCGGATCTACCGCGATCCACTGATCTTTATCCACCAACAGATCCTCCATCTTGAGGTTCCACAACTCAAAATTCTGACCATTGAACTTCTCAATCTCTATCTTTCCACTGCTCGCCATCTTCTTTCACCACCAGAATCGATCTCGCAGATCTCCCACTGAACAGGGTCTACCACAGGCCCGAGCGAAACCCCTCAACAACAAAGGCATCCCCTTGAAGCCAAAACAACTCCGATACCAAATGTAGGATTTAACCTTGTACAGAAATTACCTGCATACGAATTATTAAACAAAGAAAATAAACAATGCGAGAGCATAACCCATAAATCACATATGCACAAAGATTTTTCCCTGGATCCCAAAACCGGGACTACCAGCTTGATTTTTCATTATGTTCCTTTCAATGTTACAATACATATTTATACATGCCGAAGATCCAATACCATGGAACGAAAACCATCGCGTCCAAAAAACATGTGCGAAAATCATGCACAAAACCATAGGTGGGTCTGCCCAACCTAACATATGGTCGAAAACCAAAATTTTCCCGGGCGCTGCCCTGGAACCCATAAAGTTGGGTTACGGATGCCCTTCAAACCCCCTATTAACTACGTGGAAGGAATATAACACAACCCAACAAACACTAAACTGAAACCCTAACTGACAAAACCTAACTTACAACACTATTCCACCCATAAAAAGGATGCTCTACTCAGGAAGGTTTTAGTCAATGTTATCAAATTTTCTAATTACTAATTGATACACAAAGATATGGCCAAAATGACTCACCTTGATGGTGCAAATTTTATTTTGCGTTTCATTATTCAGGTTGTCCAAGTTTAACCTATGCTCTCTTTTCCATGGCTTGCATTGAAAAAAATTTATTGCCCGCACACGACCATGGTTAAGGCAAGGGAGTTCAGGGAGTTCATTTTCTAGTTCACCATCCTCTTCCAATACGCCATCCTCTTCCTAGTTGTTCTGATTCAGGTGAAAAAGACTATTTCTTCTATAAGTTGTTTTAACCCATACAGGGACTTCTTTAACTTGCATACTAGTTCTTTCTTACCCTTCACTACAAAGCCTTCAGTTGCTTCATGTAGATCTCCTCTTCTAGATCCTCATGAAGGAATGTTTTCTTCAGATCCGTCTGTTCTACCTCAAAATCAAAAGCAACAATAACAGATAAAAGTAACCTAATAAAAGTTACCTTTGCAACAGGAGGAAAAATATCACCAAAATCAATTCCCAACACCTCGGAATAACCTTTTGCTACCAACCAAGCTTTATACTTCTCCACCTTTCCTTCTGCATTTTTCTTTTTCTTGAACACCCATTTGTTGCCAATTGGTTTCCTTCTAGCCGGTAACTCCACCAGATCCCAAGCCTCATTTTTGTGCAAAGATGTCATTTCATCAACCATGGACTCTTTCCAGAGCTTACCATCCTCTGAATCTACTACTTCCTTCACAAAACTGGGATCATCGTCAGTAATAGATAAATAAAAATTTGAAGAGAAAACAGATGGACTATACCTTTCTGGCTATCTTCTTTCTCGAACTGATCTTCTCACACCCGTAGTTTGTGGCTCTTCATCTTCTAATTTCTCTTCTACTGTAGATTCTGATTCTTCCTCCTTAAGATCAAACTCTATCTTCTCAGGTTCCTTTGGTTGGACTTCATGTTCAATAACATCTTTTACCTCTCTAAGCACCACATCTTGGTTATATACAACCTTCCATGTGACTGGGTTCTAAAGCTTATAACCCTTTAAACCATCCTTATACCCAATAAAGATGCATTCTCAGATTTATTATCCAACTTGGTTCGTTTCTCCTTTGGAACATGTACATATGCATCATATCCAAATACCCTCAGATGTGAAAGAGAGGGTTTCTTACCATTCCATACCTCTTGTGGAGTCTTGCCTTCCAACGCTGATGAAGGTGACCTGTTAACCAGGTAACATGCATTATCCACCACCTCTACCGAGAATTTATGTCCTAACTCAGCACTATTGAGCATGGTTCTTGCCCTTTCCATCAATGTCTTATTCATTCTTTCTACAACTCCATTTTGCTTAGGTGTATATGGAGTAGTCTTATGTCATGCTATACCACACTTCTTATAAAATTCTTCAAATTCCTTGCTGCAAAACTCTCCACCATAATCTTTCGTTAGTGTTGGCATTATGGCATAGGTTTGGAGCTATGGCACAGGTGTTGTCCTTGATGGAAACACTATCTGGTGACAGATCTCAGTTCACTCTTTCAGAATGAAGGAAAAGACGTATACGCAGGTTCATCTAGACAAAGGTGCATCTACACGCGGGTTAGACATTACAAAGGTGCATATGCGTATACACACACTTTCATGCAAGGAAAAGTGCATATATGTTAGAAAACTGACTTTTGGTCCGTGGTAGTTAGTCCTTGGTATTTTAACCTATGGTTTTGGACCATGGTATCTCATCAGAAGTGTTGATCCCAAGTATTGGGTCCATGGTATTGTTTTATTATGGTTATGGGCCATGGTATTGTGGAAGGCCTAAGACTATAAAAGAGGAAGGAGATCATTTCGCAAAGAATCATCTGAATTAATCGAATATCTAATATGTGCTAGATCTGAAATATTGGTGATTGAGGTTATGGTGCAGATCTGGATCTGAATGAAGGAGGAACCTTAGCGCAAAGAGAAGGATAAGTTCTATTGATGGGTCACAATCTTAAGGCTTGAATGATAGTACCTTCGTATGATTTTGATCTGTTATATGTGGTGCATACTTGATCTATAAATCTGATAATCTGGGTTAATTAGTGTCTGAATATTTGAAAGAGTGAATTATCGTTTATAGATCTATACATAGGTTCAGTGAAGCAAAGGCGTGTATACATGTTGGTTCAGTTAATGAAAACAGTGTATACACAGGTTGTTCCAAACACAGAAGTGTATGCACGTAGGTTTCAGGTTGTTGAAGTAGCGTATATATTTTAAGTTGTGATCTAGCTACTTCTGTTTATTGCTACAGTGTTCTGGGTTCAGATTGGTGTGTGGTTACTGTTACTGTGTTTTGGATACAGCTGTCAAAAAAGCGTATACTTGATTTAGTGCTAATTGGTGAAAAGGAGATTGTTTGATGCAAAAATTTTGATGATTGATTGATGTTCATGGATCCAGTCTCAAAATTTATGAAATGTGTTCCCTAGAAGAAAGAGAAGGTTGTAGCCTTCTGTAGGCCAGCATCTTCGTACTAGTATCTTGGCTAGTGCAAGAGCAAAGGGGGTTGTAGCTCCCTTCTAGGAGAAGATGAAAAATAAGAGAGGGTTGTAGCTCTCTGTAGGTTGCAGCCTGCGTACTGGTAAAGGACTACACCAGTACATTGTAAAAAGAAGTTTCTAATTAAAAGAAGATAGAGACCAATTGCAGCAGGTGGTTTTCACCCACATTGGGTTTCCACCTTATATCTTGTGTTCTTGTGTGTGATTGTCTTTTGCTCTGTTTTACTGTTTCTGGTTACTAGTTATTTGATTCTGATACACAGATTAATAATCAACATCTGAAAGATAAAGTAAATTATAAGTTTGCATTGTATACATGGGTTTCCTTCTACATAGTTGCATATATACGTGGTTTTAATTAACTGAAGTAGTGTATATTATCTGGATTTGAAAAAAGGAATATTTGACTTGATAATAATGATTCACCCCCCCTCTCAGTATTATTTCCAACAATTGGAATCAGAGCAGGTCCTTTTGAAGAAGCTTGATCGCTTGAAGGAAGATCCATCATCATGAGAAACTACGAGAGAGAAGCATCTACCAGGCCACCGATTTTTGATGGGACAAACTTGTTATATTTGAAGGTAAGAGTTACTATCTATCTTCAATCTCTTGGTACAAAAGACTGGGATATCATAGATACAGGGTACACTTTCCCATCATCAACTCCTACAGATCCGGTTGAGAAGAAAAAATATGAAACAAATGGAAAGGCTATCAATACCCTATTAGGGTGTCTATCTCAATCAGAATTTGTCAAGGTTATGCAGTATAAATTGGCAAAAGAAATATGGGACAATATTGTTCTGAGCTATGAAGGAGATGAACAGGTAAAACGAGCAAAACTTCAAACCCTTAGAATTCAGTATGAAAATCTCAGAATGCACAATGATGAAAGCGTGGCTAACTATTTCCTTCGTGTGGATGAGATTGTTAATTGTATGAAAAACTTGGGAGAAGAAATAAAAGAGGCTGTTGTGGTTGAAAAGGTACTAAGATCTTTGTCCCCTATGTTTGAATCTAAAGTTTCTGTAATAGAAGAAAAGAAGAATCTACGAAACCTTACCATGTCTCAGGTGCATGGAATTCTGACTACTTATGAAATGAGGAAAGGAGGACCATCTGATAGGAGAGAAGCTGCTTTCAAGGCTTCAGGAAAAGGATTTTACTACGAGTTAGGACACGTGTCAGAAGGAGAGGAGGAATCAAATTTTGTCAAGAACCTTCAACGGGGTACCGAAAGATTCAGAGGTAAGTTACCTTTCAAATGCTTTGCTTGTGGAAGAGTGAGTCACTATGCTGCCAAATGTTCTCATAAAGGTAATCTTGACAAAGGAAAGGAACTTGATAGATGGAACAAGAAACAGAATAAGAAAAGCTATTACACTCATGAACACAGTGATGGACTTTCAAATAGTGATGAAGATGGAGGTAATAATTATAAACTTTTGATGGCTTTTGAAGATGATGATTACATGGATGCTATAGATGAAGAAGGTCTTTATGAAGAGATTTCTAAACTCAAAATTTGTTTAGAAGAGAAAAATGTGATTATTGATTCTCTGCAATGTCAACTAGCTGAAAGGGAAAAACGTCATGAAAAATTGGAATGTGAAATTGTGGGACTTAGAAAAGAGATTGTGAAAATTAAATCTCTTAATCTTAGATTTGTTAAAGGATCTGAAACTCTAGCTGAGATTATCAATGTGCAGCGTTCCCCCCTAATCAAGACAGGTTTGGGATATAATGAAGAAACATCTCAAGCGCCGAAACCATCCACCTCAAAATGTTATCTTGATGCAGCAAGAAGGAATGAGAAAAAGCCCAATGAAGATCACCAGGTAAAACATGCATGATTTACATCAAGAATAAACAAAGACTACCAGGTAAATCAGGAGCAATCCACCCTAAGGATGAACAAAAGCTACAACCAGCCACAGGTAAAATCTTCTCAATTTGCCTCAAGAATGGATGACAATAGAAACTACAATCATTTGGCTAGTAGATTTGATAATCGCAAAAGTTTATTCAATGGCCAATGTTTCTCTTGCTATAACTTTGGCCACAAAGCAGCTCAATGTGTTTCCTATAAGACAATCATGACTAGAGAAGCTCAAAAATAAAGAAGTATGACTGGAATCACGAAAAGGACCTATAACAACTTTTCCGCCCTTGAAAATGAAATTGAATGTTCTATTTGTAATAACTTTGGTCATGCAGATTCTGAATGCAGGAACAGGTTCCGGAAAAAAACTCAGAAGGAAAAAACCTCAAGTGCCAAAACATGGAGAATGAAGGAACCGCAACCAGAAATATGTGGGATAGCTTTATATGCAGAAGGACAGGAAAATCAATGGTACATCGACAGTGGATGTTCAAAGCATATGACAGGTGATCAAGAAAAACTTCAATCATATAGTGCTTTAGAAAAAGGAAAGAAAGTTTCATTTGGAAATGATAGCCTTGCAATCATAAAAGAAAAAGGCATTGTTCAGTTGAAAGAAAAATGTTGGAAATAATACTGAGAGGGGGGGGGGGGGGCTGAATCAGTATTATCTAGCAATTTAATAAATCTTCCTTATTTGATCTTTGAATTATTTTAGCATGTCAGTACCATAAAATAATGAGCATGAAAAACAGATAGTCACACCAAAGAACACAAGATGTAAGGTGGAAACCCAATGTGGGTGAAAACCACCTGCTGCAATATGTCTCTATCTTCTTTCAATTTAGAAACTTCTTTAACAATGATTTTGTACTGGTGCAGTCCTTTACCAGTACACAGGCTGCAACCTGCAGAGAGCTACAACTCTCTCTCTCTCTCTTGTTTTCCAATCTACTCCTTGAAGGGAGCTACAACCCCCTACTTCTCTTCATAAAGCATCAGATAATCAACAAGTACATAACAGATATAGATCACTACAGATATCAGATCAGCAACAACAGAACTAACCCAGAACACCTTATCAATAGAGAAATTCAATCAACAGAACATCTTAAAACAGAGACGCAGTTTTTCTTTCTGTGGCCTGCGACCAGACGCCGTTAACCTTCTACTACTCTGCGTCCACACGCAGATATCCTTCTGCTCCACTGCGTGCCCACACACTGTTTCTTTGACTGCTCTGCGTTCTGTTGCTTCAGGGACGCACCCAAAGATACTATCGCGCCGCGCCTTTTGCTACAGAGACGCACCTGAAAACACTATCGCGCCGCGTCCTTCTGCTTCAGAGACGCACCTAAACCTTGATCGCCCTGCGTCCCCACGTAGGTCTCTCTCTACTGTGCTACGTCTCGGCGCACTTTCCCTTCACAGTACCTGCATCCCGGCGCACTTTTCTTCCACTGAACCTGTGTCCCTTCAGATATAAATGATATGAAGACTTCAAGACTAACCCAAACAGTCAGATCTACAGATCTGATCATGCGCCATAGAGATCACAGTCCATTAGAAGATTCGCCCTCTTAGATCTGGACTAGATCTCACCAAATAAGATATTCAACCAAAGACAATGCTCAAACCAAATGAACTCCTTTGCTTTATATAGGCAAGCTCCTCCCCAAAACATGGAACAATACCACGAGCCGACACCATAGAAACAAAAAACTGTCGGCTAGATACCACACAAGAAACCCCCACATGCTTTTTCTCTGCCTTGAAATGTGTGCACTGGGTGGACGCACCCCCTGAACAGCTGGCCAGCGTCGCTGGACGCGGACCCTGCATGGTGTACCTGCGGTTACGCACCTCCTGAACTGGTTTCCTACGTCCTTCTTAATTTTCAACAAACTGAGAGCCTTGCCACTGGAGTTGCCATCAAGTACAACATCTGTAACATACAGTCATACCAGAAAACATAATGCCAACAAAAAAGTCAAAGCTGGAAATGTTTTGTATGTTGATGGCTTGAAGCATAATCTACTGAGTGTCAGTCAAATGTGCGATCAAGGAACTGAGGTAATATTTCGATCAAATGGATGTAGTGTTCGTGATCTTGATATAGGAAAAATAGTGATCAAAAGCATAATAACTCCAAATAATTTATACATATTTGAAGAGGGACAACAACAATGCTATTTGAGCAAGAATGATGAGAATTGGTTATGGCACCAAAGGTTGGGGCATCTAAGCTTTTCATAGATAACGAAACCATGAAAATACCAGGTAGTTCGTGGTCTTCCAGACATTAGAAGTCCAGACAATACAATATGAAAATCATGTCAGTTTGGTAAGCAAACCAGAACTAACTTCCCTGAGAAGGAAGGATCAGCTAGCAAGCCTCTTGAACGAGTCCATACATATGTATGTGGTCCATCTAGGAAAAGGTCACCTCGAGGAGAAGAATACTTTATATTGTTCATTGACGACCTCTCCAAGATGGTTTGGATAGGACTTATGAAGCACAATGACGAAGCATTAAAAAATTTTAAATCTTTCAAAGCCTTGGTTGAAAACGAATCAGATCACAAAATTAAGTGCCTCAGGTCTAATAGAGGTGGGGAGTTTACCTCAAATGATTTTTTTCATTTTTGTGAAGAACATGGAATAAGAAGGGAATTCTCTACAGCTAGGACTCCTCAGCAAAATGGAGTAGGGGAAAGGATGAACAGAACGGTTCAAGAAATGGCTCGTTCTATGCTTGATGAGTCTGGAACTCCCTCAACCTTCTGGGGTGAAGCTGCATTTGTTGCGGTTGTTATTCTCAAGAAAAAAAATGTCCAGGTGAACAACAATCAAACTCCTCATGAGCTCTGGTATGGTGAGACTCCTTCGGTAAAACATTTCAAAATTTTTGGAAGCAAATGATATATTAAGAATAATGATGAACATCTTCGCAAGTTTGAACCTAGAGCAGATGAAGGCATTCTCCTTGGTTATTCTCCCCATAGCAAAGCATATAAGTGTTACAATAAAAGACTTGGAAGAATTGTTGATAGCATTGATGTAGTGGTTGATGATGAAGGAAACATTCCTAAGCAAGTAAATTATGAAAATATCGAAGAGGATGAAGACTATCCTTCAAATCAGACTGCTGATGAAGAAGAACCTCAAGAGGCACTAGAGGACCAGATAAGGATAGAAGAGAAGACTCCATCCAGGTACGTTCAGAAGAATCATCCAGAAACTCAAATTTTGGGGTAGAAAGGGGTAGGTATATAAACAAGAAGAACAATTGCAGAAGCCTCAAGCTATTTGGCTTTCCTCTCCTCCACTGAACCAAAAAGTGTAAAGGAGGTGTGCAAAGATGAATGCTGGGTCAAGGCAATGGATGAAGGACTTGGGTAGATCGAAAAGAATAACAAGTGGGAGTTGGTCCCTAGACCAAAAGATAAGAATGTCATAGGGACAAAGTGGATCTTTAAAAACAAGTTGAATGAAAATGGGGAAGTGATTAGAAATAAGGCTAGACTTGTGTGTAAAGGGTATTCTCAACAAGAAGGAATAGACTTTGAAGGAACTTTTGCTCCCGTTGCTAGACTTGAGGCCATCAGAATTTTCCTTGCTCTCTCAAGCTTTCAAAAGTTCAAAGTATTTCAAATGGACGTGAAATCAACCTTTCTGAATGGAGACTTAGAAGAAGAAGTGTGCTTAGAAGAAGAAGTGTACATTGAGCAACCAGATGGCTTCATTCTTGGGAATGATCCAAATCTTGTATGCAGACTAAAAATGGCTCTCTATAGTCTTAAACAGGCTCCCAGGGCTTGGTACTACAGTTTGGACAAATATCTTCATCAACAAGGATTTTCAAAAGGATCAACAAACAACAATCTTTATATAAAAATTGAAAATGACAAATTGCTAATACTTGTGTATGTAGATGATATTATCTTTGGCAGCAATGAAGAAGCTATGAGTCAAAGCTTTGCCTTGGTGATGCAGAAAGAATTTGAAATGTCTTTTCTTGGAGAATTGACATATTTTCTTGGATTGCAAATCCAACAAAATGAAGGAGGTATCTTTTTGTCTCAAACCAAGTATCTCAAGTAGATCTTGAAGAAATATGTCATGGAAGATGCAAAACCAGTATGTACCCCTATGGTCACAGGTTGCAACCTCAGTGCAAATGATGAATCAGAAACAGTTTCAACCAACCTATAGATCCATGATTAGAAGTCTACTTTATTTGATAGGTACCCGACCAGACATCATGCATGCAGTGGGAATAGTTGGAAGATTTCAGGAAAACCCTAAGGAAACCCATCTTCAGGCAGTAAAGAGAATTTTCAAGTATCTTCAAGGAACTCAAAACTATGGCTTATGGTATCCAAGAGATACAGATCTCACTCTTCATGCTTATACAGATGCAAATTGGGCTGGAAGCATGGATGACAGGAAAAGCACAAGTAGTGGTGCATTCTTTATGGGTTCCAGATTAGTATCTTGGTTCAGCAAGAAACAAAGTTCGATTGCTCTATCTACAGCTAAAGCGGAATATGTGGCCATTGCATGTTGTTGCACTCAACTCCTTTGGATGATGCAAACCTTGTAGGACTTTCAAATCACTTGTACACCACCTATCTCCATCTTAATTGATAACACAAGTGCAATCAGCATTTCAAAGAACCCAGTCATGCATTGAAAGACTTAGCACATACCGATCAAGTATCATTTTCTCCAGGAACAAGTGCTGGAACAAAAGGTCAAGCTGGAGTATGTTCCCTCTAAGGAACAAGTTGCTGATATACTCACCAAACCATTGCCCAGGGAAACTTTTGAATACCTCAGACAGAAGCTGGGAGTAGTTGATGCATCATCTTGCTCTTAAATCTTGTCTGTTTCAAAGAAAAATGGGTGTACACGAGTTGCCTAAGGAGGATTCGCGTACATATGTCGGTTTGCACAGAGACAGTCGTGTATATGGAGGCTTGATGGATATCAGTATGGATAGGCTTTAGTTGAAGATATTTTGATATGGATTTGACATAGATCGTCTAGCACAAGTCCAGGGGGTGGCAGATAAACTTCTAATGATGCATTGTTGGCATTATCTTAGAAGCTTTTGGTTCTAGTTCACAACTATTGTTGGTTTCAGGTGGAACAAATGCAGAGGAAGAACAGAAGGAAATCATGGTTGCTGATCTGAATGGTGATTGACAGATGTTGTTGCTATCAGTTATTGGTGTCTTTCATAAGTCTTGCTCTAGATATTTCGTCTCTATGTCATGTATCTCTTTTATGGTGTCAAGGTCATGTAACGTCCTATCTTGGTTTCCCCATTATGCCTGAGATGAAGATGTAATGTATTTGGTTGTCATATGTAAATTTATAATGATCCCCACTTCGTTGGGTAATGGATGTATGTATTGAGTCTTTTAGTGGTAAGAAGGTCTTTTATGATGTATAAGTCATCATTCTTCTTGAAGAACATCATTTTGCAGATCTTGCCTATAGTCAAGGGGAGCATGGTCAGCACTGCAGAGCAGAGATTTCAGCATGTACTCAGGGGGAGCACAACCCTTTGCCCTTGATGACAAAGGGGGAGAATGACTTTGAGGATCTTGGGGTTGCCATCAAGTCCAAAGGGGGAGATTGTTGGCATTATGGCACAGGTTTGGAGCTATGGCACAGGTGTTGTCCTTGATGGAAACTCTATTTGGTGATATATCTCAGTTCAGGCTTTCAAAATGAAGGAAAAGACATATATGTAGGCTCATCTAGACTAAGGCACATATACACGCGGGTTAGATGTTACAAAGGCGCGTATGCATATACACGCACTTTCATGCAAGGAAAAGCCCATATATGTTGGAGAACTTACTTTTGGTCTATGGTAGTTAGTCCTTGGTATTTGAACCTATCGTTTTGGACCATGGTATCTCATCAGAAGTGTTGAACCCAAGTATTGGGTCCATGGTATTATTTTATTATGGTTTTGGACTGTGGTATTGTGGAAGGCCTAAAACTATAAAAGAGAAAGGAGATCATTTGGCGAAGAATCATCTGAATTAATCAAATATCTAATATGTGGTAGATCTAAAATATTGGTGATTGAGGTTATGGTGCAGATCTGGATCTGAATGAAGGAGGAACCTTAGTGCAAAGAGAAGGATAAGTTCTATTGATGGGTCATAATCTTAAGGCTTGAATGATAGTATCTTTGTATGATTTTGATCTGTAGGGCATACTTGATCGATAAATCTGATAATCTGGGTTAATTAGTGTCTGAATATTTGAAAGAGTGAATTATCCTTTAAAGATCTGTACGTAGGTTTAGTGAAGCAAAGTCACGTATACACGTTGGTTCAATGAATGAAAACAACGTATACGTAGGTTGTTCTAAACACAAAAGCGTATGCACACAGGTTTCAGGTTGTTGAAGTAGTGTATATCTTTTAAGTTGTGATCTAGTTGCTTCTGTTTATTGTTGCAGTGTCCTAGGTTCAGAATTTGGTGTGTGGTTACTGTTACTATGTTTTGGGTACAACTGTCAGAAAAGTGTATAGTTGATTCAGTCCTAATTGGTGAAAAGGAGATTGTTTGATGCATAAATTTTGATGATTGATTGATGTTCATGGATCTAGTCTAAAAATTTATGAAACGTTGTCCCTAGAAGAAAGAGAAGGTTGTAGCCTTCTATAGGCCAGCACCTACGTACTAGTATCTTGGCTAATGCAAGAGCAAAGGGGGTTGTAGCTCCCTTCCAGGAGAATCTGGAAAACAAGAGAGGGTTGTAAGTCTCTGTAGGTTGCAGCCTACGTACTAGTAAAGGACTGCATCAATACATTGTAAAAAGAAGTTTCTAATTAAAAGAAGATAGAGACCAATTGCAGCAGGTGGTTTTCACCCACATTGGGTTTCCACCGTATATCTTGTGTTCTTGTGTGTGATTGTCTTCTACTCCGTTTTACTGTTTCTGGTTACTGGTTATTTGATTCTGATACACAGATTAATAATCAACATCTGAAAGATAAAGTAAATTATAAGTTTGCATTGTATACGTGGGTTTCCTTCTACATAGTTGCGTATATACGCGATTTTAATTAACTGAAGTAGCATATATTATCTAGATTTGAAAAAAAGGAATATTTGACTTGATAATACTAATTCACCCCGCCCCCGCCCCCCCCTCTCAGTATTATTTTCAACAGTTAGCACCTTTATCTTCTTGTCTATCAGACTTTCCACAACAACCTTAAATTCTTTAAAACTGTCAAAGGCTTCAGATTTCTTCTTAAGGAAATATATCCATGTATTCCTTTAGAAGTCATCTATAAATGATACATAGTACATAGACTTACCAAGTGATGGAACCATCATAGGTCCAAACACATCACTGTGCACAATTTCTATTATCTTTTTCACCCTCTTATTACTAGTGGGGAAAATCACACAATTCTGCTTCCCATGTACACAATTTTCACAGAAATCAAATTCCAGAGAGCTATTCTTCATACCTTCTACCATACCTTTACCATGAAGTATTCGAAAGCCCTTCTCTCCAATATGTCCAAGCCTTTGATGCCACAACATGGTCTTCTCTCCAAAGACCGCTAAAATTTCCACTCCACTTTCATGAACCACAAAACTATTGCACCCATCAATAACACTGCTATCTTGCAGCTTTTACAAAGTTCCAATTCGAACTCCCTGAACCATTTTGCAGGTATCCTTCTCAAACGTTGTTTTTACACCTGCATCATCTAACTTGCTTACAGAAATCAAATTTTTGGTCAATGTAGGAATATGCAGAACACTCAGAAGTTTTCTAACCCTTCCACCTTGCAACTCCAACTTTACTTTTCCACGACCAATGGTTCTAGCCTTCCTATCATTCCCTAAGAAGACATCATCACCATAGTATTTCTCATACTCTCAGAACCACTCTCTATGGGGAGTGAAGTGAAAGGATGCACCTGAGTCAATCAACCCTTCCTCATGATCTACATGTGTACTTGAAGAAACCAAGTACACATCCCCACCTTCATCTGAGGTGGTTTTCCCCTCTACAGAAGGAGCATCATCATATCCATTCCTTTATCAGGAGCTTTAGATTTACATTCCCTTTTGTAGTTCCCTTCCTTTCCACATTTCTTTCACACCACCTTTATAGGTTTTCCTGGAGATTTACATCTCCCTCTATATTTAGATCTCTTGCTCGATGACTTATTTTTGTTTCTGTTCTAGGACTGTCCTCGTACAAACAAGGCATCACCATTTTGGCTCTCCATATTTTTCCATCTCATCTCCCCAATTAGCAAGGATGAGACTATTTCATCAAACTTCAAGGCAGATGCATTGCTACCTATTGCAATAACCAGGCTATCCCACGAATTTGGTAGAGAACACAACAAACTGATGCACTTATCTTCATCTGAAATTTTAATATCAGTAGATTCTAACTGACTTACTACATTATTAAATGCATTCAGATTCTCTATCACTGACTCTCCATCTTTCATCCTCAGGTTATACAACTTTTTCCGCATGAACATTTTATTCACCAGAGACTTAGGTTATTAAAAAGTCCCTAACTTGTCCCACAAAGCCTTCATCGTAGCTTCCCCTGATAGATTTAGTGATACTGAATCTTAGACACACAATTGTATTGTGCTCTTTTCCTTTCGAGCCAACTTCTTCCATTCTTCATCGGACGCTCCGATTGGTTTAGTACCTGGATCTACCGTGATCCACTTATCTTTATCCACCAATACATCCTCCATCTTGAGTTTCCACAACTCAAAACTCTGACCATTAAATTTCTCAATCTCTATCTTTCCATGGCTCGACATCTTCTTTCACCACCAGAATCGATCTCACAAATCTCCCACTGAATAGGGTCTACCACAGGCATGAGCGAAACCCATCAGCAACAAAGGCATCCTCTTGAAGCTAAAACTTGCTCCAATACCAAATGTAGGTTTTAAACCCATACAGAAATTACCTACATATGAATTCTAAGACACAGAAAATAAAAAATGCCAGAGCATAACACACAAAACACATATGCATAGATATTTTCCCCTGGATCTAAAAACCGGGACAACCAGATTGATTTTTCATTATGTTCCTTTCAGTGTTATAATACATATTGATACATGCCAAAGCATCGAATACCATGGACCAAAAACCATTGCATCCAAAAACATGTGCGAAAATCATGCACAAAACCATTAAAAAAAATTCTAAGGCGTTGCCTGTAGAGTCTCAAAGAAGGTACGTTTTGATGGTTATTTCAGTATCTTTTTCATTAGGATATATAAACCTTTCTGAATTTTAAACTTAGATAATAACGAAACACGTGAGGTTAATAGGAAAAACTAATAATTTTCGTTCCTACGCGCAGGAAGGAGGAAAAGCAGAAATTATCCATCCCAAAGGGGAAGAAGAAGAGGAGCTAACTGCTGTCCCTTTGACGGGAAACCACAAATAGACCAGATCAAAACAGACCAACCCATAAAAGGAAGCGGAGATACTAGCTTAGAGCAGAAAAGGAAAGAAGTGACTCAGGGTTAATGATTCTGCGAATCCCCCAAGATCTTAGATCCTGAGGGATCACTATTTTATCTATTTTTTGTATCTAGATATGTTCGTGATCATCCTTATGTAAGAGATAGCATTGTTGGCTACAGGGGAGGTTCTGTTGTAATTCCTTTTTAAAAGATCAAGACTATGATCTTTATGTCCTGTTAAGACTTGCTTTGCTGTAAGTTTATTTCATGCATTAATACAGACTTGGTTACTCTTTTATCTTTGATCCTGGATCAATCTTAAGCGGTGTACCCTTGGAGGCTAAGGGCCTGGCCCTAGAGGACACTTGCTATTGTACCATTATGCGTGGTTTCTGTGTGGTTTGTTCATAGGTGTAATCTGGTAATCTGTTGTGTTTTATGAAAATTATATTACATGCTCTGTTATGTTTAACTTGTTTAATGTTCCTGCGAATTGAAGTCGTATATTGACACTGTATTATGTTACCAATTCATTAAATTGTTGATTAATCTCTACAGGATATTATCACTCTAGTACAGAGTTCATTGTGATTGTGCTTTAGCATTATGACAGTTATCTTGAGAAGTCCGATTTCAGATGATTATTGAATTTTACTATTTATATCTTGAGATGCAATCGCATGCGTTTATTTAGATCAATAATAGAAGCAGATTAAGCACGTTGTGTTTCTAGGGTTGTAATTGGTAGTATTGTTCTATAGTATGTGTACATATTTTAAGACTGTAGGATTGATGTTTTGATTGGAGTGGTTAGATAGAATTGCAGCTTGATGAACTTGGTTATTGCTTATTCCAGTTGCTGTTCCAGTTAGTTGCTGTTCCATTTCTGAATTGCTGTTCCATTTCAATTGCTGGTCTATTTCAAGATTGCTAATTTGTTGTTTCATTTACTTGCCATTTCTTAAGGACAGACTCAGGCTGTAGTGAGTGTCAGCATCTGCTATTTGGCTCCCAGACCTCTGATCTGCTCCCATCAGCTATGAAAGGGATGGGTTATTGCTACTAAACCCTTGGATGATGTGCTGTTATATTTCATCGCTATTTCCTTTACTTGTCGTTCCATTTATATTCATCAAGGACGATCTCAGGCTATAGTGAGCCCTAGCATCTGCTACCTAGCTCCCAGACCTCAGATTTGTTCTCATCAGTTATGAAAAGGATGGGTTATTGCTACTGAACCTTCGACTGATGCAATGCTTTGGTGTGATTTAGCCTTTTGAAGTAGTTAAGTTGTAGACATGTAGCCATTTACTTTCGTAGCCTTTAAGTAGTTGTACTACGAGCATTACTCTGACAAGTGCTAATTCTCAGACTGAGACACTCTTTTGAAATAGCAAGACGTTCCCGGATTGACATACTAATGTGAGGTAACTAGAGGTGAAAGAGACCCTTTTTATAGCTCTACATTTTGTCACCGTTGTAGGGGAAAGAGTGTAGCCATTTGTCTTTTTCACGGTAGTGTACGAACCTGCTAGGGAAGAATTGGGTTTTGAAAACAAAAGGTAAGAACTTACATGCAGAGCATGTAAAAGCCCTGCTCCTTTGCCCGCTTTCCTACAGATTTGCTGCTATCTGATTAAGAAAGATTTAGTAGTTAAATTGACTGCATGACTAAGTAGAAAAATCTGGAGAAAAATCCCAAACCTTTGCCGAAGCCAGAAAAAGCTAAGGGGCCGGTGACCCTTGGTCAAACAACATTCATAGACGAAATCTATAAGAAAGCCGAATCTCAGCCTTCAGTAGGCCCTAGGAAAGTTATTTCCAGACAACTTACTAGCTCCCTTCAGGCCACAGGTTCACCATCTGTAGCCTTTGCTGAGGTGCATAGTCAAACTGACGAACATGAATTTCAAGAAATTGAAAATTCTATTCCAGAACGATTGCAAGAAGGGAATTTCAATAATCTTTGTGAAGGAGAAGGGCAAACAACGTAGGTTAGAGAGCCGAGATCTCCTCCTAGGATAACTCAGCCATTGAATAGCCTAGACAAAGGAAGTGCGGTAAAAATTATTATTGAAGAGATCCAATCCCCTTAGATAGAAATTCCAGATAGAGGAAGTGCAATAAAACTAATCCTATCAAAGCTATTCCCGCTCAACCAAGGAACACTCTTCTAGATATTCCGGAAGGTTATTGGCATATATTTGACCCAATGGCTCAAAATCCACCAAACACCCAAACCTCTACATTACAATACCCCATAGTGGATTCTATAGCAAATGCCCCCATGAAAGCAATTCCCCTTCAACATATCCCTACATTTCACGGACTTACATCAGAAGACCCATATGCATTTTTATTTGAATTTGATGTACTATGCAGGGGATATGACTACACCACTGACCCCCAGAAACTAAAACTGTTTCCCTCGACCCTGAAAGGGGCTGCTTTAAGATGGTTTATGGGATTAGGTGGTGGGGTTATAAATAATTGGGAACAAATGAAGGAATCTTTTCTAAAAAAATATCAAGATTACTGTAGGTCTAGAGAACTAAAAGATGAAATATTCCAGATGGTGGCTAGACCAAGCGAAACATTAGAAGAATATGTGGAGCGTTTTCAGTATAATTTGCAAAGATCTCCCTATGCATCACCACCCTTACCCGATAATGTGTTGAAAACAACATTAATAAGAGGCATGAAAGAACAATGGATTGAAACATTAAACATTATGGGAAAAGGGGATATTTATCAGGAAAGTTTTGCTGACATAATTGATCTATGTATCAGGAGTTCGAGAGGCAGTGCACGAATAAAACCAGCAGAACATGATCGGTTTGCAAGAGAAAACAAAATTTCATCAGAAGGAGTAACGCGGGCTGAAATCAGAAATTTATTGGAAAACTTTAAAACTAATATACTAGGAACACTGACTACACAATTGGACGTTTTGCAGGCCAAGCAAAAGCAAATGGAGGCAGAACAGAATTTAGCTATCTTCTACCCCAGATGTAGGAAGAAGCATAGCCATAAGGAATGCCCACTAGACGTAGTCCAAGCATGCGCCATTTGTACAAAGGATCATTCGACAGAAAGTTGTCCCTCACTACCTGGACTAAAAGCAGTATATAAGGAGGCAGAAGAAGAACCAGAAACGATGTATATGCTCAACCAGCGTCGTCAGTGGCAGCCGCGACAAAATGGTATGTTTTCAGATCCAACTTCTTCTTTTCAGTATCCCCAGTATAATACATGGCAAAGCCAATTTTAGCCCCCATTCCCAAACTGGTCACCACAGTCATATCCTTCTGTTAATCCATGGCTAAATCAGATGAGCCAATCTGATTGGTTGAATCCTCCTTATCCCCCACCATATTGGCAAAGCAGCCCATATCCTCCACAATGGACTCCCCCTACTTCATAAAGTTCAGCCTCGCAGAATAACTGGTAGAGACCAACAAATCAGCCAGTAGGAAATGTCCCTCTCCCTAAACCTACACTGCCAACTTTACAACAAAATCCACAGGCTAATCTGAGACCGCAACTCTGAGCCTAGCCCAATCCCAAGCCAAATAACAAACCGGTCCAAGCACTCCAAATCTTAGAAACACCAGAAGAAGGACCCAATCTGAGGGAGTGCAATGGTCTTCAGCTAAGATCTGGGCATATTATCCAAACAGAGGGAAATAAAATAGTTCAGATTGAAGATTAGTTACCTAGAGAACATCTGTCACAAGAAGAGGATGTGAATAGATAGGAAACTCATAATCAAGCAACCACATCCTCTCCCCCGTTCCCAGAAGGTTTAGTCATACCTCGATCGATACAACAACCTAATTTTGACATTCTGGGAGAATTATAAAATTTGTACATAAAAATTTCATTCCTTCAAGCCATTCAAGACATCTTGATATACGCAAAAACTATTAAAGAATTGTGCATAAAAAGGCCAAGGAGGAATATAATAGATAATCCAAGAGTTCAAGCAGTCGGTACTTTATCTGACCTATTGTTAGGAAAGGAAACACCTATTAAGTATGAGGACCCAGGAATACCCAATAGCAACTGTTCAAATTTATGGTCAAACCCTAACCAATGCCTTAGTTGATCTTGGAGCTGCAATCAATATATTGACCACTGCTACTTGCCAAAAGCTAGGCATTACATCTACAAAACCTACCTCAACTCTGCTAGAATTGGCTGGTCGGTCTGTGGTTAGGCCGGAAGGCATACTGCATGATTTCATGGTCTCAGTTGACTCCTGGGAATACCCAACTGATTTTCTGATAATAAACCCTAAAACCCAACTTGATGGACATCCGTTGATCTTAGGAAGACCTTGGCTCGCTACCGTTGATGCCTATATCGGCTGTCGGCAAGGGAACATGATTATAACCAAGGGGGCGGATATCAAGAATTTAGTACTATATCCCCCAGCGCAGCCAAGTATCACTATAGTTAAAACTAATAGGCACCCTGTATCATATCTTACTGACAACATCAGATCTCCATTAACTATACAAGAAGCACTAGAGTTCAAAGACCAAACAGAAGATGATGCCATAAGTAATTTCATTAGTCAAACTGAACTCACATCTCGTACCCAGTGTCATATGATAAAAGTAGCATTTGATAACGAAGTAGAAGAGGAACCTCTGAAAGATGCACATGATCACACAATCCCTATCACTTCAGTTGCACATAGTAAAATTGTGGAAATCGAACCTGGAAAGACCTTAAACATTAATGCTGACCTTACACCCGAACAAGAAACAAAAATCATCTATATTTTAAGAAAATATAAAGAAGCATTTGCATGGGATTACCCTGATATGAAAGGAATTGACCCCCAGTTATGTACACACCACATCTACATAGAAAATGATGCAAGACCTGTTAGGCAGCCTCAGAGAAGACTAAACCCTCACCTAAAAGAAGTAGTAAAAGCTGAGCTTCAAAAACTTTTATATGTTAACTTCATCTACCCTATCTCTAATAGTAAATGGGTCTCCCTGCTTGTGGTGGTACCGAAAAAGAATGGGAAGTGGAGGATCTACGTGGACTACAGGGAGCTAAATAGGGCAACGCAAAAAGATCACTTTCCTCTCCCGTTTATCGATTAAGTATTGGACACTTTGGCAGGGAAGAAATTCTTTTCTTTTCTTGACGGCTTCAGTGGGTATAACCAAATACAGATTGCTCTTGAAGATCAGGACAAAACTACTTTTACTTGTCCTTGGGGAACATTCGCCTACCGAGTTTTACCTTTTGGTTTATGTAATGCCCCTGTGACATTCCAAAGGGCTATCCTTAGCATTTTTGCAGATCTAATAAATGAAGGACTGGAAGTATATATGGACGACTTCACTCCATACAAAGATAAGTTTGATCCAGCATTGGAGACACTAGAAAAAGTCCTACAACATTGCATAGCTACCAGGCTTTGTTTAAGCCATGAAAAATGTTACATGATGATGACAGAAGGACTTATTTTAGGACACTGCATTTTAGCAGCTGGCATTCAGGTAGACCTAGCCAAAATACAAATACTTTTTCTTATTCCTACTCCTACTACTCAAATGGAGGTACGTAGCTTTCTTGGATTCTCTGGTTACTACAAAAGATTTATAGAACATTATTCACGTATTGTTGCACCATTGTATGCATTAACTGGTAATATTGATTTCTTTTGGACAGAAAAATGCAAACGTGCCTTCAACGATCTGAAGAAGCTCATATCTACAGCCCCAGTTCTTCGGGGACCAAATTGGGATTTGCCATTCCAGATATCATCTGATGCCTCAGATACAGCCATTGGAGCGGTCCTTGGACAGGAGGAGGATAGAAAACCATATGCAATTTATTACATTAGCAAAAATCTATCCCCTGCTGAATTGAATTATACTATCACTGAAAAGGAATTTCTAGCTGTTATACATGCTATCAATAA
Source organism: Pinus tabuliformis (assembly GCA_031772625.1). NCBI lineage: Eukaryota > Viridiplantae > Streptophyta > Pinopsida > Pinales > Pinaceae > Pinus > Pinus tabuliformis. The sequence goes on from CM062811.1 coordinate 1,108,395,366, forward strand.
ATTCAGACATTACATTACTGGATATCCTGTTATCCTGTACACAGATCATTCTGCTATAAAATATTTAGCAAATAATCCTGTCACAAATGGTAGAATAACTAGATGGCTGATTTTATTGCAGGAATTCGATATTACAATCAAGGATCGACCCGGGAAAGAAAACCCGGTAGCTGATTTCCTCTCAAGAGTGTCGAAACCAGTCGATGCAGTAGCAGTTGAAGATCAATTTCCAGATGAACATCTCTTTGCTGCTACTGGTAAAACGCCCTGGTATGTGGGTGTCGCCAATTACCTAGTAGTAGGTAAGTTACCAAAGCATCTAACCCCTAATGAGCGAAAACAGATTGTCCAGCGAAGTACCAGATTTTCCTGGATTGGGGGTTATTTGTTTCATACAGGGGTAGACATGCAAATCAGAAGATGCGTTAGACAAGATGAAATTTTTGATATATTGAAAGCATGCCATGACCAACCATGTGGTGGAAATTTCGCTGATTCTAGGACTGCACATAAAGTATTACACACAGGGTATTATTGGCCCGCAATTTTTAAAGATGCAAAGAAATTCATCCAAGCATGTGACAGTTGCCATAGAGCGGGATGCCCTAGTCACTCAGATGAGATGCCTTTGAAACCACAGTTAGTCATCGAACCATTTGAGCGTTGGGCTCTTGATTTCGTGGGACCAATCAACCCATCATCAAACCAAAAAACATACATTTTGGTGGAAACAGAGTACGTCACCAAGTGGGTTGAAGCAGAGGCCTTGCCCAGAGCTACAAAAGAATCTGTTATACACTTCCTGCTCCATCTATTTGTGCGTTATGACCTCCCTAGAGAGATAATTACAGATGGAGGGCCACAGTTTGCTAGGAACAGAATAGCGGCAACACTCAGTAATTATCATGTTCAACATAAAATTACCACCCCATATCACCTACAGGCAAATGGGCAAGTAGAAAGCAGTAAGAAAATAATAGAGACGATTCTAACAAAAATAGTTGCATTACATAGACGCGACTGTGCAGCCAAACTACCAGAAGCACTGTGGGCTTATAGAACAACATGGAGAAGCACCACTGGTCACTCACCTTACCAGCTAATGTTTGGAAAACAACCTATATTTCCTATAGAATTTGAAATCCAGACATTACGAACAACACAACAAGTTGGTTTAGATTTAACTGAGGCACAGACTAATCGACTACAACAGATTAATGAGCTGGATGAAATTAGGCTCTCTGCAGTTCAACACACTGCTCTGATACAGCAGCAGAGAGCTAAATGGCATGATTCTCTCATTAAAAACAGAGTCTTCCATGAAGGAGAATAGGCTCTTTTGTATGACTCTAGATTTCAGGACTTCCCCGGGAAACTCCAGACTCGTTGGTTGGGACCATATGAAATTCAGAAAGTGCATGACAATGGGACCCTTACCCTGACTACTATTGATGGTTCTGGATATACCTTCAAGGAAAACGGCCATCAAGTACGTCTCTATTGCAAACCACTTACTCGGGAGTCCTTCTGCCAACAACTACGCCAAGATTCAGATATGGAGATCTTAGGGGAGGAAGACAAGTCTTCCCCACCTGTAACTCACTAAAAAATCTACTTTTCTTTATAATTTTTATATAACTTATCGAATTATTTTTGTACATATTTTTCCAGTATGTTTTGTTATTTCTGCTGTTCCTTTTCCAAAAGGAACAACACTTTTGATTTCTGTCGATCTTTAAAAAAAGAAAAAAAGGAACGACATTTCTTTGAAACTATTGTTCCTTTCTCCAAACGAACAGCATCTGTGAACTGTTGTTATGACCTTCCTTGAAAGGAACATTACTCATACGATTTTGAAATAGCTTGGTCCTTCTACTCCAAATTAAGGATGTTTATTGCTAATGTTTTTTCAAGTCTTTTGGAATACGGCTATACATTTATGTGATTAAGGCAAAAACGCAGCATACGGAAATCAGTAAATCATGAATCGCTATCTTTATAAGAAACTGCCCTTAGTTGGTGAAAGGATGTGGAGAAAGACATGCTTATTTATCCTCTTTTGCTGCCATTGTTCTGCTAACTTCGTTCTGATCGGTTATCTGTATTATGATGGTTCTTTTTCTTTAATTATCATATGGCAATAGGATCAAAAGATCTATACCTTTCTATTGGGATATTAAGACTTCTTCCACCATTCCTACTCTTAAGGAGTGTTGAACCACCCTTTGTGCATAAACAGGAAAGGCTCTCTATTAAAAAGAAGCAAAACAGAGTTTCTAAAAACTGTCAAATTGCAGGATAGGAAGTCTCATTACGAGCTGGCCTACCATGATCATCAGGATGGAAGCGAAGTGGCATTCCCATTAGGGCCACCACACCTGGGAAATGGTCCAAAAGGTATATCAAACAAATAACCCTTGGAACAGGAGGTCTCACCACGAGCCGGCCTGCCCACTATTCGCTCCTTCCTCGTGAATGGCATTATGACTAACTGGTCACCAAGCCAGCATAGTGGCCTACATTTTGACATTACACAAACGCTTCCTCGCATACACAAAGGACTATGGTTCCAGGGGTGAAACAAACAACTCTTCCAAGGTTATGGACACCTGTCGGCAGTAGAGCACTACTAATGGTATTGAAGTCGTATGTTTACACCAATAGGTAAGAAGATTACATCCTTTTGCTTCGTATGCCATGATAATTAAATTATATAATATTACCCAACCATATAGCGCATGACTATATATCACCGCCAATCATTATGAAGCTACTAACAATGACCGCATGAGACCCTCTATTTATGGAAAATGTCTTAACCCCGAACTTCCATCAAATCACTGCAGCCCCTTACATATTAAAAGTGATCTAACTTTTTACCTCGATTTCAGCATTAGGCGGTTTTTGGCGAACATGTCATATATCCGTAAGCTATTCCATAAAGACCTCGCGGCAGAACAGACGCTGCTCCTTTATTTGACGGCTGGGACAGCCTATCACATTGTGGGGGGGGAGGTAACCTTATCATTCCCTGGAGTACGTGTCAGTCTGTTATTCGAGAAAAATTTGTACTCAAGCATGGCATGGCTCAACGGTATGATCTTTTGCTATTTTTGTTTTCTTCTGCATGAGCTAACATTTGAAGCTATTTCCATTGCATACGTTGTTGCATTTGAATTTGAGCGAGGAATACGCTACCAGCTTCTCTGCGCTTCAACAAACAGCTGTTGTTCATTTGAAAATTGGCAGTGAAACTATGGGAGGAAGGTCAGTCTGCCGCGAACCGCAAACATTAACTGTTTTGGCTGCAACCCGAAGAATCCTGAAAAGAGCAGGATGGTTGACCTATTTCAACCGCCTGAAGGAGTCTGATGAAACAATAGCAAGAGAATTTTTACAGAACTTACAGGAAGAATACTCAACAGTAAGAGGAAGGCGAATAGAAGTCACCAACGACATAATAGCAAGAGTCACAGGACTACCGGCCACGGGACCAATATGGACAATAAAGAAGGAAAGGTTGCAGAATATTTTGGAAATATTTTAGGACGAGGGCCAGAAGTTGACAATCCGAGGAAAGGGGGTGCTACCAGCAATGCTAGGAGAGCCATGGGCGGAATTGGCAAAAATCATCCAAAGATACATCACTTGCGAAGGCAGAAAAGATGTGGTAAGACCACGACATCTTAAAATCCTAGCTGTCTTAAAACAAAAAAGTTCTGTGAATTTTCCTACATTGTTGAATTCATTATTGCATGATGTCGCACGGAGTATGAAGAAGGCACAGCACGTAGAATCAGTTATTAGCCACCATGGATTAATTCGCTTGATAGTAAATTACAGTCTCACCCAGTAGCAGAGCAGCTGGGAAGAACTAATTGCTATTATCAATAAAGGGATGGCCACATCTGGACGCCCGAAAAAACGAAAAACGAGTTGATAACACACCCCAACGTTCAGAGAAATGAAAACAGGACACTTGCACAGAAGTGCAACCTGAAAAACAATCTGAAAAACGACCCAAAAAGCGGAAACATGACGCTAGTACACCCAAATAGCCAGAAAAACGTAGAAAGTCAGCAAGGCTCGTAGGGCTATAAGGAGGGCTGGAGAAGCCCCAAGCAAGCACAAGCCAAGCAATAGAAATCGAAGATGAGCAGTCTGCAGAGACAGAAACGGAAGAAGAAGAACAGTCTGCAAAAACAGAAACGGAAGAAGAAGACGTCGAGGGAGAAGAGAAGTCTGCAGAGGCAGAAACAAAAGAAGGAGAGGAGGAGCCAGAGCAATCTGCAGGGAGAGAAGAAGAACAAGATGAGAAGACTGAAGAAGAAGGAGACGAAAAGAAAGAAGTTGAGCAGTTTGAGCAGGAGGAAGGAATGGAATAGCAGGAAGGGAGTGCATTACAAGACCCGTTAAGGGAAGATGAATTGGCCGACATTTTGGCCAATTTGGGCGAATATGGCCAACCCCTGAGTCCATCAAACCTCCATGCCGAAGAGAAAACCCAGGAGAAAGATGCACCCAAGGAATTGCATGAAGAAGAGGCAGAAATAGAAAACTTGCCCATTCATAATGAGAAGATATTAGAAAATGCTGAGCAGGAATAGCCCATTCCTAGTCAGAAGCCACCAGAGGAAAGTCCAGAGGAAATAAGGGCAGAAGAGGAATCAACCCAAGAAATAATGGAGCCAAGTAAGGTTCTTACCCCGGAATAGTTACCTCAGGGAGAAAATCAAGAAGCTAGCCACAATCCAAACCGCAACGAACAGCCTATTGTTCCTTCGGAAGAGATGATGGAAATAAGGGAATTACGAAGGGAAAAGCGGACATTGTTGTACATAATATCCCAGCTTCACTAGCAGATTAGGATTCTAAAAGCAAGGCAAAGGGTGAAGGGGACCTCAAGAAGAAAAGGTCTGACCACACCAGTAAGGCCCCTTAAGGGCAGGAGGCGGAGGACCAGAAGTCGTTCCACTGCTCAAAACCCTGACAAAAGCCAAACTGTTGTTCCAAATGAAGCTGAAAAACAAACTACTGTTCGTGTTAAAATTGAAAAGGATGATAAGATGGTTCAGACGGAGGCACCACCGTTGGGAGTAATAAGGGCTCTGAACTCGAAGCAGCATAATAAGAAAGTTCAAGTAAAGCTCCCGGCCTCCATGGATGCATGGAAGAAGGACCCGAAAACAAGAACCCTCCACAAACATTTGAAGTAGGCCCAACAAGAAGCAGAAAAACTCAGGGAGCAAATGCTCCCCCGAGAAAAGTATGAAGAATTACAGCAGCAGCTAAGGAACGTCAGCTTATCTGAAAGCCAAGCTTTCGAAGGATGGTGAAGGGAACAAGAGAAAGTTGCCAAGGTAACCCATAGATTAGATGTAGTTATCAAACAAATGGATACCTTGTGTTCTTTATATAATGACGTTCTAGCATGTAGAGCCCCTGCCAAAAATTATGCTGTATTTTTAATGGAGAGGTATTTACAATTGAAAATAAAGGTTGTCAAAGCAGGCGCTCCTATGCAGATTAACACTATGGATGATTTCGTAAACTGTTGTAAACATTATGGGGTGAAAGTGCAGAGATTATTATGTGAATTTTACTTGCATAACCTTATACTAGAACAAGATACTGAATTGAACCCAGGCCCTTTTGTTGGGGAAATTTAATTGCAAGCATTTATCTCATTTGCAGTTAATCAAATTAAATGGCTCAAAGCTTATAACGCTTTTCAAAAACAAGAGAATGGATTAGATCTTTGGGTAGGAGCCAAGCCTAGGGATCCAGCGCAGTTATGGAGGAGTCATAGAAACCTTATGAGGGCTCCAGGAGTGATTGAAGCGCTAGGACCCATGCATGAGGCAATCATTCGGCAGGGACTTGACTACTTTTCCTCTATTAAGGACCCTGCCATTGATGTAGCTAAATTTTGATATCAAGTATCTAATCCGAATATTCAGTTCAGAGAACCATTTAAATACGAGAACATTAGACTTGTTGATAGCCATTTTCCCCTCTATGGTGAAATTTTTTTGAGGGCAGGGCCATCCTGGTTAGGATATAGGTTCCGGAGTCCAATCATTTGGCATCCAGCACCTGGATACCAAGACCTATATGAGATGCCTGAGGGTCAGATGAGCCACTTCTTTGATTATTTAGTTTCGCATCACGGCTGTAGACCCTCACATGAGATTCCATCTCCTGCTTACTCACTCACTGCATTGCATATCAACTACAATGTTTTCATGAGGCCATGAAAAAGGGTAAGCTGGGGGGTGTGTAGAGTCTCAAAGAAGGTATGTTTTGATGGTTATTTTAGTATCTTTTTCATTAGGATATATAAAACTTCTGCATTTTAAACTTAGATAATAACGAAACATGTGAGGTTAATAGGAAAAACTGATAATTGTCATTCCTACGTGTAGGAAGGAGGAAAAGTAGAAATTAGCCATCTCAAAGGGAAAGACGAAGAGGAGCTAACTGCTGTCCCTTTGACGGGAAACCGCAAACAGACCAGATCAAAATGGACCAACCTAGAAAAGGAAGCGGAGATACCAGCTCGGAGCAGAAAAGGAAAGAAGTGACTCAGGGTTAATGATTCTGCGAATCCCCCAGGATCTTAGATCCTGAGGGATTGCTATTTTATCTATTTTTTGTATCTAGATATCTCCGTCATCATCCTTATATAAGAGATAGCATTGTTGGCTACGGGGTAGGTTCTGTTGTAATTCCTTTTTAACATATCAAGACTATGATCATTATGTCCTGTTAAGACTTGCTTTGTTGTAAGTTTATTTCATGCATTAATACAGACTTGGTTACTCTTTTATCTTTGATCCTGGATCAATCTTAAGAGGTGTACCCCTGGAGGCTAAGGGTCTGGCCCTGGAGGACACTTGCTCTTGTACCATTACGCGTGGTTTCTGTGTGGTTTGTTCATAGGCGTAATCTGGTAATCTGTTGTGTTTTATGAACGTTATATTACATGCTCTGTTATGTTTAACTTGTTTAATGTTCCTGCGAATTGAAGTCTTATATTGACACTGTATTATGTTGCCAATTCATTAAAGTGTTGATTAATCTCTACAGGATATTATCACTCCAGTACAGAGTTCATTGTGATTGTGCTTTAGCATTATGACAGTTATCTTGAGAAGTCTGATTTCAGATGATTATTGAATGTTACTGTTTATATCTTGTGATGCAATCGCATGCATTTATTTAGATCAATAACAGAAGCAGATTAAGCACATTGTGTTTCTAGGGTTGTAATTGGTAGTATTGTTCTATAGTATGTGTACATATTTTAAGACTGCAGGATTGATGTTTTGATTGGAGTGGTTAGATAGAATCGCAGCTTGATGAACTTAGTTATTGCTTATTCCAGTTGCTGTTCCATTTAGTTGCTGTTCCATTTCTGAATTGATGTTCCATTTAGTTGTTGTTCCATTTCTGAATTGTTGTTCCATTTCAGTTGCTGGTCTATTTCAAGATTGCTGATTTTTTGTTTCATTTACTTGCCATTTCTTAAGGACAGACTCAGGTTGTAGTGAGTGTCAGCATCTACTATTTGGCTCCCATACCTCTGATCTGCTCCCATCAACTATGAAAGGGATGGGTTATTGCTACTAAACCCTTCGCTAATGTGTTGTTCTATTTCATCATTATTTCCTTTACTTGTCGTTTCATTTATATTCATCAAGGACGATCTCAGGCTGTAGTGAGCCCCAACATCTGCTACCTAGCTCCAAAACCTCGGATTTGTTCTCATCAGTTATGAAAAGGATGGGTTATTGCTACTGAACCTTGGACTGATGCAATTCTTGCTGTGATTTAGCCTTTTGAAGTAGTTAAGTTGTAGACACGCAGCCATTTACTTTCGTAGCCTTTGAGTAGCTGTACTACGAGCATTACTCTGACAAGTGCTAAGCCTCAGACTGAGACACTCTTTTGAAATAGCAAGATGTTCCTAGATTGACATACTAATGTGAGGTAACTAGAAGTGAAAGAGACCCTTTTTATAGCTCTACACTGCCCTAGACACCATCAATTGGGGTTACAGCTATGCCTCAAACCCCCTGTGACCCCACCCCACTACACAATTGGTGCAATGAAGGGGGGCTTCTCCCCCTATCTAACTCCTCGGTTAACTACGTGGGCTAGTCATGAAAAGAATATAATAGAAACCAGCAAAGGGTTCGTTGTTAAAGGGTATGATAGAACGTAATGGGAGATAAATTGGAACAACATGATTACAATAGTTTTCCATCAAAATTTCTAGAATTTTTAACAAATTGAAAAGTTTAAGGCTAGTTTTACCTCAAGTTTACCTTTTTGAATTGGAGAAGAGAACATGATATGATGGTTGATTTGGTTTTGACTTAGATCAGGTACTCTGCTCTATGATGTGTTGACCACCATTTTGACCTTGCTCCACAAAATGTATTTTTTTCATGTACCATGTTTTTCTAATTTCTCTCAAATTTTAAATCAGATTCTCCTGAAATTTCCGAGGTTGTTATTATTAGTATCATGAATCTGTCCATAGAGGATATGAGCTAGTGGGTGCATGAATCCTTAGAAAAATAAGAAATTGTTGTACGTGAAAGCGTCCAAATTCTTGAAAAATACACAGTGGAATTCACCTCAATACATTTACCATAAAAAGTTCTAGACCAACAGAAGCACGGTTTGCAAGTTATGATCAAATCAATTTCTTCCCTATTTCACCCTTCATGCTACCTAATGTTGCAACAAAAACATATGCCACGAACTCATTTTAAGGCCAAATTGAGTGATTCAAAATGGAATCAATGTACTTTTACCTTTTTTACCACTAAATTCCTTCAAAATCCACTTTTGATAATGAAAAGGAGATTCTGTACAAAATTACAAAATTTTACACTAAGTTGTGCACAATGTTAAAAATTGAAAATGTGCCCTAAAAACCTGCTCAAATGTCCTAAAAAATTGCATTTTTTTGGAATTACGCCCGCATATTACTCATTTATAATACTTTGAGTAAACCTACGAGCTTATAATTTTTTTATTTGTACTCCAATCTCTAGCAATATTTGTGCCAAAACTGCATCTGCAACAAGATGATACATAAAAAAAGGTTTTCACAGCAATAGTTGTAGAAACTGCAACTTTCCATAGTTATTGCAAAAAATGTCAATTTTTGAAGAAACTTATTTTCTCTAAGTTAAGACTATTTATTTGGATTTTGTACTACATGTAAAGTAGAAACCATCAAACATAATGCATGTTGACTAAAATAGACCCAATTTTATTTTTTTTCTTGAAAATGACATGAATGAAAAAGCATTGTAGTGGTGTCATTATGTTATTGTTGAATAAAAACAAGATGAACATGCTGCTACAAGAAACCAATAAAATATACTACTATAAGTTGTTAGTGATTCCATAAAACCATATAGTCTTCTTCAAAACCAAAAATCATGGTACAATTCTTACCATGTGAATGAATGTGTCGAAGTCAAGCATGGAAAGAAATCTTCATATTACAGATCAAAGATGAAAATTGTTAACTAATGTGAGACAACTTGCCAATCCTGTAAATGAGTGTCAAGGTACCTAAGTGCATCTTAACAAGGAAAAATGAATGTGTTGAATTTGAGGCACCTGCAATATCTGACAATCAGGAGACATTGTTGTATACAAGTTCTAGGGAGATCCAAATAATCTTTGATCTTGCTCCCAGATAAGGTGTTGAGTTCGATGGAACCAAAAATGATTTGAATAACCATAATAAAATATTGAATACAACATAAAATTGCAGAACTTATTATGAATGGTTCTCACTAGTTGCCTGGTTTTTAAGAAAAGTTCATGTCCAATTGTGCCAACAAGTTGTTTTTCACAATAGGACCTATTTTTCTCTTTACTTTTTTATTTTTTATTTTTTAATCTATCCTACTCTTCTTGGAAAGGAAATATCATTCAAGTATATGAATACTTTCAATGGAACTATGTTTGTAAGAAGATGATAGATAAAGCCATAAGTAGGTTTGAAATATATTATTTGATATGTACTAGTTTATGGGAGACCGACTTCCTTGATTGACATTATGTTGGAAGATACTGAAGAATGGAGTGATGTGATCCAATGACTGCCTTGAACTAAGATTCAATGTAATATTGTCTTCCTTTATCTGCTATCATGCCATGCAAGGCTTCAGAGATGTGATCTCCATTCATAAAATATGGTGATAGCCATGCATCAAACCTTTCAATCCCAGGTTGCAACAAATACCCTTTATCAATAGGAATCCATGATTCTCTGACCTTATCTGAATCTTGTTATTTTGATTGTTGTCCTTTAATGTTAGTTATAGATTCATTTTGTAATACCATTAAATTGTAAGTGGATTGAGGTGTTTTATTCTGGGGATTCTAAATGGTCCAGGTTGTGGAGGGGGAATGGATATTTAGGGTGTTTGTGTCGTTGGTAATCAGAAAGGATGGATTGACGTCAACTGATGGTGAAACTGTTGTTGTGGTGGATGTGAATGGTATTGATCACATTCATATGGGTATTGAGGATAGTGAGGGAAATATTGAGGATATGGTGGATTTCCTCTGTAAGGCCCTTGCCAACCTTGTTGCCAAGATTGGTTTTGAGATTGGGATTCAGTTGCCAAGGTTGCCAAGGCAAGTGTTCTTTCCAATTACTTTGTGATTTTTGTGCATAACATGAACTAAGATCTTGCATCATACCATATTGATGAGTATGCCATGGTATTCTTAGAGCTACATAATAGGATTTTTCTAGTTTTTTTATTTTCTCCTTGGTAAATTGCCTTTAACCTTGGTAATGATAAAAAATATTTAGTAGTATGTGATCCTACACTGATTTCACAAATTTCAATGTCATCAAGTGGATATTCATGAAAAACATGTTTCTTTCTACACCTTGGAAAAAATATAAATGAAGCAAAAATCTCAACTTTTTTGTTGTTTTGAATTCTTAGCATATTAGTTTGTTCATTTAAATTAACAGGAATGTCTAGAAAATTGTTAACTTCAGTTTGACTTACCAATCTTGATGTTTATTTCATATTATCCCATGTCGTTATAGATTTTTTTCCTAAAGTCATGAACCATTTAAGAGCTTTATCCTTAAATAATGTAGGAAACAAATTATATTTTTGAATGTGTAATGAGTAGCCATAAGATCTACAAATTATTTCAAATTCAAACAAAAAGGTTTTCGGATCTTTTGATCTTGAAGTTAGGAAGCACAGATGGAGGGATGTTCTTAGTATGAACTTTGACATTAGTTTCTTGAAAGGAAAATCTATAATGATCTTACTAATTGTCATCATCTCCATCCATTTCTTCAATCTCTTTTTTTCCACCTCTTCTTCTACTTGCAAAAGTAAGAATTCATGATGTGGAAGATGATGTGGCTCTTACTGCACCACATGATATAATGGGGCTGGTAGGTGATTAATTTTTTATTTTTAATGAATGTACTTCTAGGATGTACTAAAATTAAATTAGTCTTATGCAACTAAATGGACACAACTATGAATGAGATGAAACTGAGGACTAACACATATGTATACTTTCCCAGAAATGGTGCAAAATGTTGGGTAATTTAATTGACTATTAAATTACTTGCATTTATATATCAATCCAAGTAGGTGAACTTGCGAAGTACACTACATCATATGTCTTAAGAGATTAGATTTCAATATTTATGCATAACTTAAATGAATTGGAAACTTCAAGAATAAATTATATTCTTTAATATAACTATGAAAGTACTAACTTGGAAAGGAAATTAATGTTAAATTAAAAAGAAAACATAAAGAATATTGATTTCAAAAAACATGAGATTTTATCCTCTGAAAGCATGGATATTTTGGTCTAAGACTTACAAAATTTAATCGATGGAATCATGAACATTTTAGTCTAAGAAATCATAAAAATTTAAACTATGGAAAGTATGTGTTTTTAATTGATGATAAGCATAAACAATTAACCTATGTAAAACAAACCATTTATGAAAATATGAAATAAATGGAAAACATCTATACTATTCCCACAAATCTCGAGGGGGGGCTCCTGAGGACTTCAACGTGTTCAAAAGTCATATCAAGAGAAGAGATTTAAATCACCAATTTAATTCAAAGTTGTGCCATATTAAAAAAAAATTACATTCAATGAAAAAAATTCAAGTTCTTCTCCTTCAATAAGAAGCAACAATTACAAATTAAGATCATGATTGACATCTCTAATCATCATCCCTCCTTTCATCAAAGAGATTGCAATTTATAGAATTTTGGGACAATTAACAAAGTCAAAATTTTCTTGCTTGAGTTTTGATCATGAGATCAAATCCAATCAAATTTCATGGATTTTTGAATCAAAGATCAATCCGTATCTAATTAAATTTATCCGTATGCCATGAATTTTCCAAAGAATAGCTCATTCATGTCCTTTTGTTGACCGTTCATTAAATTAAAAATTGAAAAATTGTATGTCCACGGAATCTACAAAACAAGGCTCCAAAGAACTTCAAAAATCTCTCAAATGATAACGAATTTGAGAAAACTCTAGATTGAAACATTGATTGGGCCAGTGCTGAACAAAACCCATGGTTTTTTTTCTAAAATTTGCTTTCATTTTCTCAAAAAAGACATTTGAATTTGACTACTCAAAACTACTATGTTTTTCCTTTGATTTGATGTTGGATATCCACACGTGCGAGTTGAGTGAAATTTGAAGAATAAAAATCCATATTAGAGCTGTTAGAAACGAAGTCCCTATGTCATATTTTCTTCTAGAGTGGTGCTACTACCTCAACCATGGAGATAGCTATGGAAACATGACAAACTTGCAACAACCTGAACTTGCTAAACTATCATTAGTAAAACCATTCAAAATTATTCTTAATTCATTAAAAATAATGGAAATAATAATAATAAACCATGTAAACAGGTATGCAAGAATGTGGTGCGTTTATGAAGAAATGTGGTTAAAAAAAATGAAAATGGGTGAATGGAATGATGCCAAAATGGATGGTTTCATAAACAAACTCATGACAAGTTGGAGGCCCAACATTCTCTCGCACCAGAGATTTTGCATGTCTTCATGCAAACAAATAATTTCAAAGTTTCATAATCCGACCAGTTTCTTGTGTTTCTTTATTATGCCATTTCAACTAAATCCTTGGCCAAAGCTTGAAGAGAGCAATATTGACCCTCTATCTCAATAAGATGCACTTTTCTCACTCTATTTTTCAATATTACTAATATGGTAGCATAACTCTTTGTTTCTACACTTTCTTGTTATTCCATTAGTGTAAGAAAAAAGAGTTACTCACCCTCCTTTGAAAGTCAAACAACTTGAAGTCTTCACATACTAGGTTGTTCATGTATGCTATAAATGTCGAAGTGATGCATGTTTATTTGTTCTTGTCTAATAAAATAAACATCCTTGCATTACTTATTAGCCACTTGCACATTATCATATACAACATGTGTGAAGGGAAAGGGGGCCCACAACATAGAAAATCCAAGTACTTTTACATTGTTGTCAAAGTCTTCGCAAATTCATGGTTTTTTTTTTCAAATATAACTCTTTAAATAACTTGGAAACTAATTATGAGGTTCTTGTCACCAAATAATTATGAAAAATTTATTCAATCCTTGGTAGAATGCCATATTGTGAAGAACACATGAAGTCTCTTACTACATCCATAGAATGTGTTTTCCATCCTTGTGAAATCCATCCCATTAGTATCGATGGAAATTCTCATAGATTGCAGCCCATAATGATTGTATTCTTATCATCCATGCATAGTAACAAATCTATTTCAACAATGTTAACAAATATTTTCTTCAAGAACTCACAAACTAATGGATGAAGAAGACTTCCCAATGTGAAACTTTAACAAGATGGGTTGCGAATAACACAAAATAAGAGTTGTTGGTGAGGTTTATACAACTTATCAAAGCCCAAAATATGCTTCCAAGTGATTTCAGGAGTGTGTGAACAAAGCCTTGTTGCAACCTTCTTCTTCTTGTGGCTTTGTACTCATCATTTCATGGCTTACATTAAAAATTTTAGGATGAACAATATGACACTTAATTTAGGTGCTCCATGTACGTTTTTATCATGTTCTACAAACATGTACCATGAAGTCAAGTTTTTATATTTCTCAAGAACATCATGTTGATGGACCATTAAGGAAAGCATGGATTAAAAAGAAGAGAAAGTTTAAACAAGAGAGTGGTGAAGGCATATAAAAAATTATTATGACCATGGAAAACAATGAGACGATTGCATGACGAGCATAACTTCGCTGATAAAGAATCAATCAAAGCTTGTGGGATTGGTTGTTAAAGGGTATGACAAAACATAATGGGAGATAAGTTGAAACTAGATGATTACAATAGTTTTTGATCAAATTTTCTAGAATTTTTAACAAAATAAAAAGTTTAAGGCTAGTTTTACCTCAAGTTTACATTTTGTAATTGGAGAAGAGAACATGATATGATGGTTGATTTGGTGTTGGCTTAGGTACTCTATTCCATGATGTTTTGACCACCACTTTTACCTTGATCCATGAAATGCATCTTTTTCATGTCGCAAACTTGTTTTCCCAATTTATCTCAAACGTTAAATCTGATTCTCATGAAATTTTCTAAGTTTATTACTTTTAATATTATGCATGTTACTTTTAGAAAAACAAGAATTTTTTGTAAGTGAAAGCATCCAATTTCTTGAAAAATACACACTGGAATTTCCATAATTTTTGTATATTTAGTCACCCTACCTCAATGCATTTACCATAAAATGTTAAGGACCAACAGGTGCATTGTTTCCAAGTTATGATAAAATCAATTTATTCCTTGTTTCACCCTTCACACTGCGCAACGTTGCAACAAAAACATATGCCACCAACTCATTTTAAGGCCAAATTGAGTGATTCAAAAGGGAATCAATGTATTTTTAATTTTTTTACCACTACATGCCCTGAGAATTGAGTTTTGATGATGAAAAGGATTTGTTGTGAAAAAAAAAAAACCAAATTTCATCCTAATTTGTGCATAGTTATAAAAATTGAAAATATGCCTTAAAAACCCACTGAGAAGTCCTCAAAAATTGCACGCAACTTACACAATTTATCGTCCTCTACGAAAAGCTAGAAGCTCAAAAAAAAAATATTTATGCTCCAATATCTTGCAATATTCATTCCAAAACTACATTTGGAAGAAGTTTCTATAGCAAAAAAAATGTTGTTACAACAATAGGTGTAGAAACTATAACTTTAAGTAGTTGCTACAAAAAATGTCATTTTTTTGCAGAAAGTTGTTTTCTCCCAGTTTGAGCCACTAGTTTAGATTGTGTAGTGCATGCTGAAGTAGAAATGATGAAACATAATGCCTATTTACTAAAATAGACCCAATTTTATTGTTTTTCTTGAAAATCAAATGAATGAAATGATGTCGTATTTGCACCATCATGATGTTGTTGAATGAAAATAAGATGAAGATGCTGCTACAAGAAACCAATAAAATATACTACTTCAAGTTGTTAGTGATTACATAAAAGTGTATAGACTTCATCAAAACAAAAATTCATGGTACAATTCTTACCATGCGAATCAATGTACTGATGTTGAGCATAGAAAGAAATCATTGGATTACTGATCAATGATGAAAATCATTGACGAATGTGAGACAACTCACTGATAATGTAAATGAGTGTCAAGGTACCTGAGTGCATCTTGACATCAACCAACTCAGGATTAGAACCATAAATGATTTGAAGAACCATAATAAAAGATTGAAACCATCATAAAATTGCAGAACTTATTATGAATCTTGCTAGTGAGTTGGCTGATTTTCAAGTAAAGCCCATGTCCAAATGCACCAACAAACTGGTTTTCACAATAGGACTTGTTTTTATCTTTACCTTTTTATTTTTTATTTTTTTATATTTCCTACTCTAATTGAAAAAGAAATATCATTCAAGTATATGAATACTTCCAATGGAACGATATGTGTAACAAGATGATAGATAAACTCATATGCAGGTTTGAAATATACTCGTTGATATGTACCAATATATGAGAGACCACCTACCCTGATTGAGATGATGTGAGAAGTAAATGAAGCATGGAGTATTGGGATCCAATGATTGTCTTGAACCAAGATTCAATCTAATCATTTCTTCCTTGGCTTCATGCTATCATGCCATGCAAAGCTTCAGAGATGTGATCTCCAATCATAGAATATGGTGATAGGCATGTATGAAACTTTTCAAACTTAGGTTCTAGCAACTGCTCTTTATCGACAGGCATTGATGATTCTTGGACCTTATATGAATATTTTTTTCTAGTTGTTGTTCTTTAATGGCATCTAGAGAATCATTTTGCAATATCTCAAAATGTAAGTGGATTGATATGTTTTATTGTTGGTGATTCCAAATGGTTGTGTAAGTAGTGGAGTGGCGATGGATCTTTGGGTTCTTTGTGTGGTTTGTAATGAGAAAGGTTGTACTAAGGTCAACTAATGGTTAAACTGTTATTATGGTGGATTTGAACGGTATGGAAAACATTGATTTAGTATTGAGGATAGTGAGGGAAAGATTGAGGATATGGTGGATTTCCTCTATAAGCCCTTGCCAACCTTGTTTCCAAGATTGTTTTTGAGATTAGGATTAAGATGGCCAAGGTCACCAAGAGAAGGGTGTCTTCCAATTACTTTTTGATTGTTGTGGATAATGTGAATTAATATCTTGCATCATACCAGATTGATGAGTCTACCATGGTCTTCTTAGAGCTACACAATAATATTGTTCTATTGTTTGGTTTGCTCCTTGGTAAATTTCCTTCAACTCTGGTAATGATGGGAAATATTTAGTAGTATGTCATCCTGCACATATTTCACAAATTTTAGTGTTATCAAGTAGACATTAATGAAAAGAATGCTTCTTTCTACATTTAAGGAAAAATATAAATGAATAACAATCTCAACTCTTTTCTTGTTTTCCATTCTTAGCATATTAATTTGTTCATTTAAATTATCAAGAATGTCTAGCGAATTGTTAACTTCGGTTTGACTTACCAATTCCGATGTCGATTTACATACTCTTGCCATAAAAGGATCATGAGGGGTTCTTACATACATTGTTTTTTCTCTTCAAATGTTCATTCATAGTTCATAAATCTCATGAAATTAAAATTGAGAGACATCTCATTTTCTTCCCAGGTTAAGATCCATTAGTCTCTTATAGCATTTAGTAGGAATATTTTTAATGTGTCTGATCCTAAATTATGAAATTTAGATCTTTTGATATTATAATTAAATCTCTCTACTAAATATTATATTCTTTCATCCTCCTTTTGGTTCATCTTAATCACTTCATTTCTAAGGTCATGGTCCATGTAATAATCTTTATATTTTCCCAAAAATACTATTTTCATATCATCCCATTTCCTTATACAATTTGTTCCTAATGTCATGAACCATTTAAGAGATCTATCCTTCAATGTGTCCAGAAGAAAATTCAATTTTTGAATGTGTAATGAGTAGCCATAAGGTCTAAATACTATTTCAAATTCAAAAAGAAAGGTTTCTGAGTCTTCTAATCTCATACCTTTGACGTTAGGAAGTATAGATGGAGGGATGTTCTTCATATGGACACGCACATTAGTTTCTTGAATGGGAAATCCAAAAGGATCTTCCTCATTATCATAATCTCCATCCATTTCTTCAACCTCTTTTTTTTTCACCTCTTCCTTTGTACCTGTAAAAATAAGAATTCGTGATGTGGAAGATGATGTGGCTCTTACTGCAGCATGTGATATAGTGGGGGCTGGTAGGTGATTGAAGTTTTTTTTTTAAATTAATCTACTTATGGGATGTACTAAAATGAAATTAGTATTATGAAAATAAATGGATGTAAGTAAGAATGATATGCAATTCAAAGATAAAAACTACGTATACTTCCACGACAACGACTCCAAAATGTTGGGTAATTTAATTGATTGTTAAATTACTAGCATTATATGTCACTCTGTGTTCATGAACTTGTGAAGTACACTGCATCGTATGTTCTAGGAGATTAACTTTCAATCCTTATACATAACTTAATTGTATTGGAAACTTAAAAAGTAAATAGATTCTTTAATATAAACTATGAAAGAACTATGTTTTTGGAAAGGAAATTAATGTTAAACTAAAAGAAACAGAACTATTATTGATCTAAGAAAACATGAGGTTTTTCCCTATGAAAGCATCGATATTTTGTTCTAAAACATACAAACTTTAATCTATCTAATCATGAACAATTTAGTATAACAAAGCATAAACATTTAATCTATGGAAAACATGAGTTTTTAATCTATGATAAGCATAAACAATTAATGTATGTAAAACAAACCATTCATGAGAATATGAAAGAAATTGAAAGCATCTATACTACTCTTATAGATCCCTAGGGGGCATTCCCAAGGATTGCAAGGTGTTGAAAACTTAGATCAAGGGAAGAGATTTAAATCACCAATCTCATTAATAGTTGTGCCATATTAAAAAAATATTACATTCAATGGAGAAAAATAGAGTTCTTCTACTTTAATAAGCAACGCCAATTACAAATTAAGGTCATCCTTGACATCTGTAATCATCATCCATCCTCTCATCAAAGATACTAGAATTGATATAATTTTGAGACAATTAACAAACTCATAATTTTCTTTCTTGACTTTTGGTCTTGAGATCAAATCAAATAAAATTTAATGGATTTTTGGATGAAAGATTAGCCCAAATCTGATAAAACATATCTTTATGCCATGACTTTTCTAAAGAACAACTTGTTTAGGCCTTTTTGTTAAAAATGCATTAAATGAAAAATTGAAAAATAGTATATCCACGTAATCTTCAAAATAAGGCTCCAACTAACTTCAAAAATATCTCAAATGGTAACGAATTTGCAGAAAAATGCTGATGGAAAACATAATTGGGCTTGTGCTAAACAACATCCATGTTTTTGTTTTCTGAAATTCACTTTCATTTCCTTAGAAATCATGTTTGATGTTTAATGGTAAAAATTGTTGTCCTTTTCCCTTGATTCGATGCTTGAGGTCCACATCTACAGTCTCGGTGAATTTGACTAATACAAATCCATAATGGCGCTTCCAGAAACCATTTCTAGGTGTCATATTTCCTTCTAGAGTGGTGTTACTACATCAACCATGCAGATAGCTATGGAAACTTGATAAAACTACAAAAAATTGAACTTGTTAACCTGTCATTAGTAAAACCATGCAAAATTATTCTTAATTCGTTAAAAATAATGGAAATAATAATAATAAACCATGTAAACATGTATGGAGGAATTTTGTGCATTTATGAAGAAATGTGCTTAAAAATAATGCAAATGGGTGAATGGAATGATGTGAAAATGGATGGTTTCATAAACAAAATCATGACAAGTTGGATGCCAAACATTCCCCCACACCCGATATTTTTCACGTCCTCATGCAAAAACATCATTGCTAAGTTTCATAATCCAACTGATTCCTTGTGTTTCTTTATTTTTTCATTTCATCTAAATCCTTGACCAAAGCTACAAGAGAGAAATATTTTCCCTCTATCCCAATAAGATGCTCTATTCTAACTTTGTTGATCAATATTACTACTAAGGTAGCATAAATATTCATTTCTACACTTTCTTGTTGTGTCATTAAAGTAAGAAAGAATAGTTACCCATCACCCTTTAAAGTCAAACAGTTTGAAGTCTTCACATACTAGGCTCTTCATTGATGTTATAAAGGTAGAAGTGGTCCATGTTGATTTGTCCTTCTCGAATTAAAAAAAATCCATGCATTACTTATTATCTCCTTGCACATTATTATATACAACTTTTGTGATGTGAGAGGTTGCCCATAAAGAAGCACATCCATTTACTTTTTCATGTGCTAGAGAATCATTTTTCGATACGTCCAATCTGTAAGTGGATTGAGGTGTTTTATTGTTCAGTATTCGAAATGGTTGTGCAGGTAGTGGAGTAGCAATGTATATTTGGGGTGTTTGTGTGGTTGGTAATGAGAAAGGTTGGATTTAGGTCAATTTATGGTGAAACTCGTGTTGTGGTGGAGGTGAATGGTATGGGTAACAATGATATTAGTATTGAGGATAGTGACAGAAAGATTGAGGATATGGTGGATTTCCTCTGTAAGGCCCTTGCCAACCTTGTTTCCAAGATTGGTTTTGAGATTGGGATTGAGATGGCCAAGTTTACCAAGGCAAGGGTGTTTTCCAATTACTTTGTGATTTTTATGGATAACATGAATTAAGATCTTGCATCATACAGGATTGATGAGTCTACCATGGTCTTCTTAGAGCTACATAATAAAATTGTTCTAGTGTTTGATTTTCTCCATTATAATCTGCATTTCACCTTGGTAATGTTGGAAAATATCTAGTAGTATGTGATCCTCCACATGTTTCACAAATTTTAATATTATCAAGTGGAAATTCATGAAAATAATGTTTCTTTCTACATTTAGTGAAAAATATAAATGACGCAACAATCTCAACTTTTTGTGTGTTTTCGATTCTTAGCATATCAATTTGTTCATTTAAATTACCAAGAATGTCTAGAAAATTGTTAACTTCAGTTTGACTTACCAATCCTGATGTCGATTTACTTACTCTTGCGATAAATGGATCTTCAGGGGATCTTACATAATTTGCTTTCCCTCTTGATATGTTCTTTCATAGTTCACAAATTTCGTGAAATGACAATTGAGAGACAACCCCTTTTCCCACCAGGTTAAGAAGATCAACCCATTCATCTCGTATAGGGTTTAGTAGGAGAGAAATTAATGTGTTTGATCCCAAATTATGCAATTTAGATCTTTTGATATTATTGTAAATCTCTCAACTAAATCTTCTATGATTTCATCCTCTTTTTGGCTTATCTTAAAGACTTCCTTTCTAAGGTCATGTTCTATTCAATAGTCTTTATATTTTTTGAAAAATACTCTTTTCATAACATCCCATCTCCTTATAGAGATTGTTCCTATGTTCATGAGCCATTTAAGATATCTATCTATCAATGTTGCTGGAGATAGATTCATTTTTTGAATGTGTAATGAGTAGACTTAAGATCTACATATTATTTCAAATTAAAAAAGAATGGTTTTTGTGTCTTCTGATCTCGTACGTTTGAAGTTAGGAAGTACATATGCAGTGATGTTCTTAATATTAATATTGACATTAGATTACTGAATGGTAAATCCAAAAGGATCTTCCTGATTTTCATCATCTCCATCCATTTGTTCAACCTCTTTTTTTCAGCTCTTCTTCTACCTGTAAAGGTAAGAATTCATGATGTGCAAGATGATGTGGCTTTTAATGCACCACATGATATAGTGGGTGGTAGGTAATTGAAGTTTTTTGTTAATGAATCTACTTCTAGGATGTACCAAAATCAAATTAGTCTCATGCAACTAAATGGATGCAACTAAGAATGAGATACAATTGAAAGCTAACATCTATGTATACTTCCTTGAAAACGATGTGAAAATGTTGGGTAATTTAACTTACTCTTAAATTAACTCCATTTATATGTCAGTAGGGGTACATGAACTTGCAAATTACACTACACCGTAAGTGCTAGGAGATTAGCTTTCAATATTTATGCATAACTGAAATGAATTGGAAACTTCAAAAGGAAATTGTATTCTTTAATATAAACTATGAAGGTACTATATTTTTGGAAAGGAAATTTATGTTAAGCTAAAACAAAAATACACATTATTTATCTAATAAAACATAATATTTTACCATATGAAAGCATGGAGATTTTTTTCTAAAACTTACAAACTTTAATCTATGGAATCATGAACATTTTAGTCTAAGAAAGAATAAACAATTAATCTATGGAAAGCATGAGTTTTTAATATATGATAGGAATAAAAAATCAATATATGTAAAATAAAACATTCATTATAATATGAAAGAAATGGAAAGCATCTATACTATTCTCACATATCTTTAGGGGGGCTTCCTCGAGACTGCAAGGTGTTGAAAAATCAAATCAAGAGACAACATCTAAATCACCAATTTCATTCAGAATAGTGTCATATTAAAAAAGAATTATATTCAATGAAAAAAATAGATTTTTCCCCCTTCAATAAGCAGCAACAATTACAAATTAAGATCATCCTTGACATCTCTGATCATCACCCCTCCTCTCATCAAAGAGATTGCGATTTAGACAATTTGGAGACAATTAACAAACTCAAAATTTTCTTGCTTGATTTTTGGTGATGAGATCAAATCAAATACAATTTCATGGATTTTTGGATATAGTATTAGCCTAGATCTAATTAAAGTTACCTCAATTCCACGAATTTGCTAAAGAACATCTCATTTATTTCTTTTTGTTGACTGTGCATGAAATGAAAAATTGAAAAATTGTATATCCATGTACTATGCAAACTAAGGGTCAAAAGAACTTTGAGAATATCTCAAATGGTAACGGATTTGATAAAATTGTTCAACAACTACCTGAATGGGACTGTGATAAACAAAACTTATGTTTTTGGTTTGTAAATTCTACTTTCATTTGCTCAGAAAATGCGTTCGAAGTTGACTTGTCAAAACTATTGTGTTTTTCCCTTTATTTGATGCTAGAGGTCCAAATGTGTGAGTACGGTGGAATTTGACCAATACAAATCGATATTGGAGCTTCTAGAAACCAAGTGCAAGTGTCGAATTTCCTTCTAGAGTGGTGCTACTACTCAACCATGGAGATAACTATAGAAACTTGACAAAACTGCAACAACTTGAACTTGCTAAATTTTCATTAGTAAAACCATGAAAAAAATCTTCTTAATTCATTAAAAATAATGGAAATAATAATAGTAAACCATGTAAACATGTATGCGGGAATTTGGTGCATTTTTGAGGAAATGTGGTTAAAAATGATGAAAATGGGTGAATAGAATGATGCGAAAAATGGATGGTTTCATCAACAATATCATGATAGGTTGGAGGCCCAACATTTATGAAGCTTTAGTTGTTCCATTGTTTGTTTACTCATGATATTAATGGCCTCTCCTAGATCAACTAAAGTATTTGGAATCTCAACACCTTTGATATTTCTTTTCACAATAGGACTACCTAGATCTAGATATTTTTGAACAATAGGTTTTCCCAACATGATGTGAGCAATTTTTCCTACCAATTGGATCCTTTTGATATATTTTCTTTTTCTTCCTGGTTTTCTAATTCATAACTCATTAATTGTTTTTGTAAATATTGTTATTTACTTTACAGCCCATAATAAAGGAATTTTAATGCAAATATTCTTAATTTCATCTAGCATATTATAATCTGGTAAAATAATTTGCCTCTTGATTCCTTTATCAATCTTAAGTCTTTGAGGAAAGGGGGATCTTGCAAATAAACATAAGGTTTTTCTACTAGAGGAGATGTTGGAGCTTTATTTATTTGTTCATCCTTTGATAATATAGGAACATATTCCTTTAGAGGAATGTTTTCTTGATCAATATTTGAATCTTTCTCTGGAACTTCATTATTTTTATATTTTTGGATAACAGTTGTTGGTTACTTATTTGGAAACTCCCCAGGAGATCTAAGTTGAACATCATTTAAACCTAATGGGGTAATCATCCAAGCTTGAAATTTTTTTCCTTCAACATTGTAAATAACTTGTTGATTTTTATTGTTTGGATTCGGAAGTGGTTAGGCAAGTAGTTGATTGGGTTTCTTAGGAAATGGTAATAATAGTTGTTGATTTGAATTTTGAAATTGATGAAGTTGAGTTGGTTGAGGAGGTTAAAAATTTGGTGGAAAAGAAGGATATGGTTGTTGGAACTGAGGAAATTGAGGATATTTTCCATAAGGATTTTTCCAACCTTGAGCCCAAGATATATTTTGAGATTGTGGAGGCCAAGGTTGTCGTGGCATGGGTGCAAGACAATTATTTTGTGGTTGTGCATATGAATGAGTATTGAAACCTTGAGTCATATTTGATTGATGATTTTTCCATGGTATTTTAGAAATAAAACAAAGAGATTCAGCTTGACTTGTCTCAGCTTCTCCTTAGAAAACAACTTTAAGACTAGGTATTTAAGGACGTTCTTTTGTATTATGATTTTCAGCACATAGGACAGAAATTTCTATACTATCTAGAGGGAATTATCTTAGGGCATGTTTCTTTCTACACTTGGAGTGGAAAATAGATAATGCAACATTGTTTCCTTTCTAATTGTTTTGTATCTTAAGGATATCTAGTTGTTCACTAAAAATCCCTATGACATTTGTTTTAAAATTATCATGAAAATTACCTATTTTAGATCTACTTACTGTTCCAATTGCAGATTTATTAATTATAGACATCACAAGATCTCTGGTATTCTTTCATGTCCTAGCTTTACCCCTAGAGATGTGTTTACATAAATCACATATTTATGTGAATGAAAAGTGTGACACATCTCCCGTGGCCATCAAATTTAGAAGATCAATCCATTCATCTTTAATTGGTTTTAAAGAGCTTTTATTGATTCATCAACCAAATTATACATTTTAGCTCTTTTGAAGTTGTAAGAAAATATTTTAACTAGATCTTCAAGGCTTGTGTTGTCTTTTTGCAACATCTTAAAGACTTCACCTTTAAGATTATGGAACATATAGTAATCCTTGTATTTTTCTAAGAACACGTTTTTCATTTCATTCCATGTTCTATTTGTATTTGTTCCTAATCCCATAAACCAT
This sequence comes from Pinus tabuliformis, assembly GCA_031772625.1. NCBI lineage: Eukaryota > Viridiplantae > Streptophyta > Pinopsida > Pinales > Pinaceae > Pinus > Pinus tabuliformis. The sequence goes on from CM062811.1 coordinate 1,108,420,157, forward strand.
TTAATTACTCCATCTTTAAGAGTTTTTGGAAACAATTTCAACTTTTGAGGATCAAGTAGATAATCATAAGTTCTACATACAACTTCAAAATAAAAAAGAAATGTTTCAGGATCCTCATGTCTTAAACCATGGAAATTAGGGAGAATGGAAGGTGATATTTTATTCATTGTAGTGGTGGTATGTTCATCAAATATGGGAAATCCATAAGGACCTGGTTCTCCCCTACCATCTCTACCACCACCTCTACCTCAACCCCCTCCTCTATTTCCTCCTTTGCCTCTTCCACCTCCAATTCTAAATTCACCACCATCTACATTATGCACTTATCCTTCTCCTTCCCCTTCCATTGCATATTATTTAGAGTTAATATAAGGTTATATAATATGATTATATTACCCTTCTCTTGGTTCCTTTACTAATGGTATATTAAAATAAGTTTCTTCTTCTTCTTCACTAGGAACATCTATTTTGTGTCCTAGAAGTTGTTCTCATGTTGAAGAGAGGAATATTACACCTTTTGTTGGAGATGTGGGTTTTTCAACTAGAGCTTCTGTAGGAGAAGTTGGTGAATCTACCTGACAATGATGGGATGTGAGTATGGTTGGGTGGTGTGGCACTATGAGCTTTAGGTGGAGTGACTAGTGATGTTGGAACTGAACTTCTACATCTACTTACAAATCTACCCCTAGAATCTCTTTCTCTATGCATAAATGTTTTTTTATCATTTTTTAATTTTATCAAATTAAAAACGCCCAAAATACAATGTAACAATGGAATCCTATATAATCTTCCCTCGCAACAATGCCAAAATGTTTGGGTAATTAATTTTCTTTAATATACTTCATTAAATGTCAACTAGGGTTCGTACTCTTGGGAAGTGTATGTGCACTATTTATTCTAGGATTTATTTTGAAAATTGAGTGATCTAAAAATGAAACTAATGTTCTCATTATGATACAAGTGTTGTCCTTGGTGGCAACTCACTGAGATGACAAATCATAGTGCAACAGGTCAATAGCAAAGAATTAATGACCAATCTACAGAGAATGAAGAAAGAGAGGTATATGCAGGTTCACCTTGACAAAGGAGCGTATACATGTGGGTTTACAGACCAAAAGGAGTATATAACGTACACACACACTGTCACAGAATGCAAAGTGTGTATATCTTGAAAAATTAATTTTTGGTCCAAGCTATTTGGTCCATGGTATTTTGATCCATGGTATTGGTCCATGGTATTTGGTTCAAGGTATTGATCCCAAGTATTGGGTCCAAGGTACTGGTCCTAAGTGGATTTGGTCCATGGTATTGAAAGGCCTAAAAGTATATAAGGAGGAGAAGATCATTAGGCCAAGGGTGCAGGGTGTGAAAGGATTGAATATCTGATGAAGTTGTGAGATCTAGTATGTAGGTTATGGGTTTGTGATGCTTTTCTTAATCTAAACCAAGGATGAACCTATGTGTATGATGATGGATGATGGATCGAGATCTTAAGGCTTCGAATGGTTTATCCTTATGTGGTTTTATCATGGATACACTAGATCTGAATTACTGATGCATATTTTATTCTATAAATGTTATGATCTGGTTATGACTAATGTCTAGAATAGTTGCAAAGTTATGAGTAAATATTTGCATATCTATACGCAGGTTCGCTTTGGCAAAGGCCCATATACACGCTGGTTCGGCTCATCAGAGTAGCGTATACATGATGAAATATGATATATGAATTTGCAGACGGTTCTAGTGGTTGTTGCAGAGTTATAGGTTCTTCTCTATGTTCTGGTGACAGGTCTTCAGTGATTCAATAGTGGGTGTTTCAATGATTGATGATTGAGTATTCAATGATTGGTTAATGCAATGCTTGTATTGTAGTGGTGATTGATTTTATGCTTCAATATTCTTGATGGGTCCAATGAAAATTGGATGAAACATGGCCTTCAGATTATGGTGTTGTGTTCCAGAAGTATCCAGTTTGAAAATTTATGAAATGTGGTCCCTAGAGGAAGAGAGAAGGTTGTAGCCTTTTATAGGCCAACACCTACGTACTGGTAAACATAACAGCTAGTACAAGAGCCATGGGGTTGGAGCTCCCTTCAAGTAGTAGCTAGAGAACGACTGAAGGTTGGGGCCTTCAATAGTTCGGTGCCCACGTACTAGTAAACATATCAACTAATACAAGAGCTAGGGGGTTGTAGCTCCCTTCAAGTAGTAGTTGGAGAATGAGAGAAGGTTCTAGCCTTCTGCAAGGTGGTGTCTATGTACTGGTATGATTTTGTGCTAGTACAATATTGTATACAGGTTTTATTATATTAAAAGGAAGACAATAGCAAGTGGTTTTTGTCCCGCGTTGGATTTCCACCTTATATCATGGTGCTCATGTGTTTTTCTTATGTGTGATGGTCTGTTCTATTTTTACTGCACCCGGTTACTATTTATATTGTTAATAAAGTACTAATGCATTGATTATAAGATCAACATATGATGAATTAACTGAATCATAACTATGCTGGATATACGCTATTTTCCTTAAACACAGTTGCATGAATACACAGGTTACCTTCTTTGAAGTAGTATATATGAATTTGAGTATGCAAAAAGAAAAATATTATTGACTTGACTAATCCTCTCTAAGTTGAGCATTTTGAAAATAAAGAGTCTTATCTATTGCATAAATCCACACTTAATTATAATTTATTGAAAAGGAGAGGCTTAAAGATTAAACATGAAAGAAAATGAAATCACTTAGTGTTGCGGAATCAGATCATTCTACACTAATTTCTAAAAATAAATATTTATACTAATTGAAAAATATGAAAGGTGTGATAAAGAAATGTAAGTTGCAAAAAGATAAAGTGGATTCGAAAAGGGAATCATAATGAAATCCACAAAATACGAAACTTTAAACGTAATACTGATTATTAATGTGCGCGTCGACCTCTAAAATGTACTTTTTTTATCATATCAGAAGTTAGGTGAAAATATATAAATAACTCAAATAAATCGAAATTGAATGTTGAGACAACAATGTAACGATGTCAAAATTGTATAGCATGAATATATTCATTTTGGTATTTTTCGTTGATGAGTACTCTATAAAGATGACTGAAATGAAATAAATGTAATGAAGGTGTCAATGAAAAACTAAAATGAAACCTTATAGCTTTCATGGGGCCCTACCATAGTGCAGGGTTGACTTAATAGTCAATGATTCTTCACACACACATTTGGAGAATAACATGAAATTGTAGTAAGAAAACATGGTATCAATTTGTTCACAAAAGGATTATAAGATTAATAATAGTAAAATTCACTTCTACTGTGTTCTTAGTCTCTCTTACTGCTATTTATACAAATAATAAAAAAAACTCAGAAGAGTTTTAAGCAAAGAATATGTAAGTAAATATGACTCCTATGAGATCGATATCTAAGAGTCCAATCCCTTTATGACTTTCTATTAAAAATGTAAGTCATAGGAGATTTAGTGTTTTAACAACTAAGTACCTTGCCCGCTTGATTATCCACTTCCTGTGCTTAGCATTAATACACGGCTTCCAAGTTTGACTCAACCTTTGAATTCAATATCTTTGATTTCGTTTAGCTTGATAAACAATGTCAGTAGGTAGTTATCCATCTGGGGTCCAAATATCATCTTTTGACAGTCTTCTTTCTTCTTTTAGAGCATTGCAAGCTGTTGACACCTAATCCGAAACGGATGAGGTGAAGCTGGACAGTCATCTAGAAGATGAACTGATCCGTTTTTGTGTATGTATAAATAATGTGTTAGCTAATGAATAAAATCAATGAGTTTTGTCTCTCGTTCAATGTGGAGTTACCTGGCCTGACATGGTATCAGAGCACAGGTCTCAAAATAGTGTAACTCCTATCTTAAGAGCAGCTCTGGCGTGATTCCCTGGCTCTGCCTCTGCCTTTGCCTGAATCCGCTGCCCCTCTGACCAGAATTCTCTGCGCTGCCTCTGACTGCCCTGCGCTCTCTGACACTGACCTCTCATGAGACTGCGCCCTCTGTATTTGAATAAACGTTTGTATCTCTGCGCTTGAATCTAATGAATGCATCCGTTGTGGAGGAATGGTGATTGAAACCGGTGCCACTGTGGAGGAACGTTGAAGCCTGAAGCTTGCTCGTTGAAGCCTGAAGCTCTGCGGATTAAACACGACCTGGATTGCTGTGACATGATGTATTGAAGCTGCGACCTGCGTTTTTATTGCTGTGACATGCTGTATTGAACTTTGGTCCACGGGAACGCTTCAGTCCTTGCAAAAGATGGTGGGTGTACCAATATTCCCGTCGCCTATGGTAAATCAAATCGCACAGTCCTTCATTTAATCTCCCATACATATATATATTGCGTCTCCATTGACCTCCGTCTCTGCATAATCGAGGTTATATTATAGTTGAAGAAATATTCGTGCAAAGTTCATGCGGAACCTGTTTAAAGACTGAAATGGGTGACTGCGTTTTTTTAATGCTGGCTGCGTATTTTAATGACCACTGCGTTTTGATGCCATCTTCATGACTGCGTTAATGGTGCCTCCACGTGCCTTCTTCATGACTGTGTTAATGGTGCCTTCATGACTGCGTTAATGGTGTGTTAATGGTGACTGCGTTTCTAATGAAAGACTGCGTTTTTAATGGTTGACTGCGTATTGATGCAAGAAGACTGCGTTGATGTATTTTAATGGTTGACAGAGCTATACTACAGCGTGTTTGTGGTGCATAACGCAGCCTTGGAGCAGTCCTGTGTTGAAGAAAATGGTGCGGTCAATGGTCACGTCCACTCCTTTTTTTTAAACACCATGCGTATGCGTATATGTTCACTGTGTTGTGAATATATTGGTGGTATATGGTGAATATATTGGTGACTGCATTTTTTTTGTTGAACTGTGATATATTGAGCGCCCTCGTTTTTTTGTTGATATATTGATATATGTAAAGCAGTGAGCACCCTCTTTTTGTTGAGCAGTGATATATGTAAGCAGTCATATATATATGAGCGCCATTTTTTTTGAGATATTGATATATGTAAGCAGTGAGCACCCTAGTTTTGTTGAACAGTGATATATATATGAGCAGTGATATATATATGCTATGGAATGTTAGAAGAAAATAAAATGCATAAGGCAATCATATAAGGATTTTTTTTTCTCTCAACAGAAGTTTTTGGCAGAGATATTTTTTTCAGAAGGATTTTGTTTACAGAAGTTTTTGGCAGAGATATCTTTTTTTACAGAATGCATAAGGCTATGACATAAAAAAATTTTCCAGCAGAAGTCTTGCTGTGGCATAAGTTTTTTTTTTTTCTATCAGCAGAAGTTTTTTGTTACAGTATGCCTTCAAGAGAAAGAAGAAGATACTTCAGAGGCAGGGGGGGCAGACACCCTCAAGAAGAAAAGGCAGACTTACATTGCATTCGCTACAAACAAAATGGATCTCATGATGCTTCTACATGCAAGCTACCATGGGAAAAGATTGAGCAGAGAAGAAATCAGCAGAAAGGTAAAACTGATGACTCAGTCAAAGGAAAAGCACCTGAATCCACTCACTATATTGAGGCATAATGTAACATTGGAGTAAATGAAGATCTGTTTAATGCTTCACTTCTTCGGAAAATGACTGGTTGCTTGATTCAGGAGCAACCTGTCATATGACTCATAGGAAAGAATTTTTTGAAGATTTCACTAATAATGTTGATGGAGCAGTATACTTTGCAGATCAGTCAAAAATCAAGCCATCAGGGCTTGGCACAGTCAGGCTTAAACTGCCTGGTCTTCCAGACTTTCTTCTGGATCATGTTCTATATCTCCCACAGCTGAAGAGAAACTTGCTGTCCCTGGTCCACATCCTCCAGCAAGGTCACTCCATTCACATGTTTGATGGCAAGCTTGAGGTAAGAAAGGCATCTGACCACTCACTTGTCATGAGGGGTATAGAAGAAGAAAGACTCCTTGAACTGCAAGGAACCTCTGCTCATGCACAACATTTCTCATATATTTCTCATCATGAAGAAGGTGCACTTCCATCAAGTTTATTATGGCATGCTAGATTTGGACATTTAAACTATGATAGTCTCCGCTTGTTGAAGAAAAATGGTGTTGCTGGTTTGCCTACAATTCCTAGAAAACATAAACAATGTCATGCTTGCATTCTAGGAAAGCATAGCAAACAGTCTTTTCATGATTCACATTCAAGAGCACATAGGAAGCTTGAACTTATTCATTCAGATTTATGTGGTCCAATGCCTATTCCTTCTGCAAATGGAAATAAGTATATCATGACATTTATTGATGATTACACCAGAATGTGTTGGGTTTACTTATTGAAGAACAAATCTGATGCTTTTCAAACATTCAAGAATTTTCATAAGTGGATTGAAAATGATGCACAATCTCATATTGGGTCTATTCGCACTGATAATGGAAAAGAATATACATCAAATGAATTTGAACACTATCTTCGCCAACATGGGATTAAACATCAAAGAACTGTACCTTATAATCCTCAACATAATGGTGTAGCTGAAAGAATGAACAGAACAATTTTGAATATGGTACGATCCATGCTTTTCTTCAAAAATGTAAAGACAATGTTTTGGGCTGATGATGTTCTATGTGCTGCATATATAAAGAATAGATGTCCATCTAGTGCTATAAGAAACAAGACTCCTTATGAATTGTGGTATGGACATGTTCCTTTGGTAAAACATCTCAGGATATTTGGTTCCACTTGTTATGCTTTAATACCAAAGGTACATAGAAACAAACTTGGTGCTAGAAGTCGTAAGTGTATCTTCCTGGGGTATTCAAACACATCTAAAGCATACCGCCTTTATGATGAAGTAAATAAAAAGTTTGTTTTATCTAGAGATGTCATTTTTCTTGAATGATCAAAATCTGACAGTGTTGTTGAGCGGCAACTTGATCGCTTGGATAGATTCACAAAACCGAAATCATTCCAAGAGTTTGATAATCAGATTCCACATCTTGAAGGGGGGATTCCTATACTAGATCAACATGTGGAATCTTCTTCTGAAGAACAATCTCCCCTGCGTGACACTCCAACAACGAATGATGCTTTAAGTGATGTAATTGATAGAATTGGGAGACTCAATCTTGATTCAGACCCAACTCCATCAACAGAACAGCCTTGACCATCTCAGAAAGGTCCCCCAAAGTGGCTGACAAAGACACTTGAAAGTGTTCATCCTGATGAAATTGGAAAAACAGGAACCAAAAATTCAAACCGACAAGATGGAGGTGATGTAGATAACTCTAATTCACCTGTTGATATGGATGTTACTTATGATTGTGAATTGAACTTGTCTACAGATTTTGAACCAACTTCCTTCAAAGAAGTTGCTTCTCATGATGAATGGAAAGAAGCGATGCAGAAGGAGTATGATGCCCTCATAAAGAATGGCACTTGGAAGCTGGTTGATCCTCCATTTGGAACCAAACCAATTGGCTGCAAGTGGGTCTACAAGAACAAGTACAAAGCTGATGGCTCACTTGACAAGCACAAAGCTAGGCTTGTGGCAAAAGGTTTTGCACAGAAGGAAGGGGTCAATTATGAGGAAACTTTTGCTCCCACAGCAAAATGGGCCACCATCCGGACACTCTTTGCACTAGCTGCTCAGAACGGTTGGAAAGTCCATCAAATGGATGTAAAAACTGCATTCTTGAATGGAGATCTAAAAGAGAATGTTTTTATGTCCCAGCCTGAAGGATTTGCCATGAAAGGACATGAACACAAAGTATGCAAACTTGTGAAGTCCTTGTATGGCCTCAAACAAGCACCACGAGCCTGGTATGAAAAACTAACTGAGCATCTTCTGAAACTCAACTTCAAACATTTTGATCTTGATGATGCAACTTTATTTGTCAAGAAAGTTGGCAAAACAGTTGTATATCTTGTGGTATATGTAGATGATCTTTTAATGACAGGGAACAATGAAAGCTATATTGCATCCATAAAGAAAGAATTAGGAAAATTTTTTGAAATGACTGATTTGGGTTATGTTCATTACTATCTTGGCATTGAAGTAACCCAACATCCAAAGTCCATATTTCTTTCTCAAAAGAAATACATTGGAGATTTGTTAAACAGATTTGGCATGACAGAGTGCAATCCCCTTTCTACTCCAATGGAACAAAACTTGAAGCTCACATCCACTGAAGGAAAGGAATTTGAGGATGCAACAAAGTATAGACAGCTTGTAGGAAGTCTCATCTACCTCACTACTACCAGACCAGACATTTCATTTGCTGTTGGAATCCTCTCCAGGTTTATGCAAAAGCCTTGTGAGGGACATTGGTCTACTGCAAAAAGATTTCTAAGGTACTTGAAGGGAACTCAAGACCTTGGAATCAAGTATACACAGGTGGACGACTTCAACTTGATTGGATACTCTGATTTAGACTTCGATGGAGACAAAGAAACTGGGGTATCTACTTCAGGATATGCTATGAGTCTTGGATCAGGAGCTGTCTCCTGGAGATCACGCAAACAATCAGTACCAGCAGATTCCACAACAAAAGCAGAATACGTGGCAGCAGCTGAAGCAACGAAAGAAATTGTGTGGCTCAGGAAAATTCTTGAAGATTTGCAAGTAAAACAAATACAATCTACTCCACTCATGATTGATAACACATCTGCAATAAAGTTGGCCAAGAACCCAAAGTTCCATGATCGTACTAAGCACATCAATACTAAATATCATCTGATCCGACATCATGTTGAGGCCAAAACAATCCATCTCCGTCATTGTTCCACAAACGAGCAAATTGTAAACATCTTCACCAAAGCACTTGGAAGAGAAAAGCTTGAAAGATTCAGAACGATGCTTGGACTCACCAACATCCCTTCAGATTAAGGGGGGGAATGTTGACACCTAATCCAAAACGGATGAGGTGAAGCTGGACAGTCATCTAGAAAATGAACTGATCCGTTTTTGTGTATGTATAAATAATGTGTTAGCTAATGAATAAAATCAATGAGTTTTGTCTCTCGTTCAATGTGGAGTTACCTGGCCTGACACAAGCTATATAACAATGGATTATGCTATGGAAACATATATCAATTGCAGAATATATAACATTCAGTAATTGCAAGATACTTTTGTCATAATTTAATTAAAAACATAGAATTTAAATATGGATGATTATTACCATATAGGTATTAATCTTGACCTTAATATGTTGCAGATTTTATAGAAAAATAGAAAGGTAAAATGGGATTAAAAATGGTGGTAAAAAGAGACATTTCTAGACTTCAACAACTGGTGTGAATCTCTTTAAACGTTTCATAATTATTTGCATGATTTTGAAGATTCATCAACTAGTTATTTAATTTTTTATTCTCTTCTTCCAACTTCATATTTATGGATTTGAATATCTTCATCTCCTCAAAATTTGATTACGCTTCCTCTTCAAATAGATATTTTCTTCAAGATATTCCAATTCAATAAAGGAGAAACTAGATTCACAATAGGTGTCAATTTTACTATCAAGAGTTTGTTCCCTTGATGACTCTAGTGATTATTTTATTTACACGTGAGATGTCCTTTCGTCTTCTTCACCAGATTTGGACCCATTTTCTTCTCAGCCAATGTCTATTTTTTCTATTGCTATCAAAGTGTCTCCTTGTTCACTACCATTTTACTAGCATCTCTCACTTTCACTATTACTTGCACCTGCGAAATTTGGAGATAAATGGCCTATTATTATACTACAACAACATAATAAAAAACTTCCTTGTAGATTCCATGTCCTTTGGGTTTTGATTAGCCGTTAGGCCTTTTGATACAAGAGAATCATCCTCTGATTCATGATCTTCAATTCTATTTGAATCTTTGACTTCTTCATCCTCCAGGGAAAGACTCTTGCTATCACATGCAACTTGCATGTCTTCTTCATAGATGGAGTACAATTTATCCCATTTCTCCTTCGTAGTCCTAAAACATATCACTTTTTCAATATCCCACTTCGAAAACCCTCTCATTATTTCCTTCCTAGATTGTTTAACAAACTTATCATCTATCTCTAAATTATCCATAGATAACCATACATCACTTGATCAGTATATTACTAGATTCGTATCCTTATCTTCCAAGTTTTAAATTTTGAGCCATTGAATGATGGAACTCCATCTATGGTAATACAATCATGTTTCTACATGATCCCTAATCTTCCTCCTAGTTGTTATAAAAATGGGAAACCAAGACACTACTGGGAGGGGGGTGAATCAGTAGTGTGGCGAAATTATACAATTTTCACAAATTCAATTTTCAAACACTTTTATCAATTATTCATCGATCAAAAACACAACATAACATCATCACTAAGCTCATCAGAAACATATACACAATACATTAATCTTGAATTGTTTACAAGATTCAAATTTAGTACATCATTTCCCCATAAGCTACTACTTGTTTGTTTATTAGTCTTTACTGAATGGAACTTCTATCCCTACTCGTTTATCAATGTTCACTAAGAGGGATTTTTCCCCATGTGCGTTTATCGGTATTTACCAAAAGGGACTCATGCTCCTACTCATTTATCAGCCTCTGCTGAAAGGGACTCTTTCCCTAAGCATTTACCAATACACATTAGAAGGATTTGCTACCCATGACTTACAAGCTACCAGGTTTTGGCCCTCGTCATTCATCTTTCATCCTATTCTCAAACTAGAACCAATAGACCTCTTACATCACAAACACTCAAATTTTCTCACTGCAACATCTTTCCAAAGACACCATACACACCTTCAATAATATGTGATTACTGATAGAAACACGATCAACTTTAGCAATTTTTCATTACTAAAGAAAGCACAAAAATATATGCATCAACAACCTCAACATCAAAACATGTACTCCAACGCCAATATCCAATTTATCATTCACCTCTTAGATATCAAATTTGATCTCTAAATCACCCTTGATCCATACTACCATTATGCATGACATTGCACCAACAAATGTCAACCTCTCATCTACACGGCAACTCTACTTCTCGAATTCTACTTATAAAAAGTTATGGATTGATATTTTTGGATTAGATATTTTGTTGGGTCCCTATAATACTAGTGATTACCCCATTACTATTGTATTTATACCCCTTATTTATATTGTTGTGCCCCTATTACCCCCATGTTGTTATTTCTGTGCCCCATAGAATCCCTCTATTGTTATTTTTGTGGCTTTATATTATTATTGTTAGGTCAGCTCGATTATATTGTGACTCCTTAGACTCCTATATATAGGAAGGAGGTTTTGTCATTTGTATCATCCAAGAATTGTTCATTTATGTAATGTAAAGGAGGTTGCCCCCTCGAAGAGGCTGAATACTAAAGCGTTGATCTATCTTTTCTATCTTTTCTTGAGCTGGTTTCATAACATTTGGTATCAGAGCTTTGGATTCTAGGGTTTCGCTACTCCAAACAGGTCATCGTGGAATTCTCGCTATAACTTTTTTCTGTGACATTTCAGATGTCGCAAAAAAAACTCATTTGAGAAGAAAGCACACTGAACCTTGGGTCCGAATTTCAGAGCTTTTTGCGCGATATTTGCGGAGATATGGTCTGAGGAAGGTTGTCTTTTTGCAGACTCTTGAATTACATTCAAAACAGGTGACCTGGGGAAAATCGTCATAACTTTCTCTCTGGGGATTGGATTGAAATTTTGTAAGAAGGTACAGAAAGAGAACGGACTGTAGTTTCTTGTATATGTGTTTTAGATCCAAAGGTTGAAACAGTGACTGGTGGCATGTCGCACAAGTTCGCTCTACTGAACTAGTCTAAAAGGAAGTCACTGTGGGAGATTTCACATAACTCTTCCTTGGAGAATCCAATTTGGGTTAGACTTGTGGAATTGGAAAGATGACACAGAAGGCTACTACAGGTCACAATTTCAAAACTGGATGATCCAAAATTACAGAGATACATCAGATTCAATATCAGGCTTCTATAAAGTGAAAAAAGGTGTGTAGTTTTTTTTTTAATTTTTGTGTAAGCTTGGTTTAACGGAATTCAAAGGGCATAGTAAAGCATTATTATCGGTAAATGATGCCCCAAGGAAAGAAAATGAAAACACCTAGTAAGGAACCTGAAATCTCTACCATGAATCATGAAGAAGAGGAAGAAATGCGACATGATATATCAAAATTACAAGAACAAGTGCAACAAATGTCACGCTCACAAAAGCTAACAGAAGCTAAGATAAATGGCGTGGAATCTAAGATAAATAGCGTGCAAGCTAAGATGGACAATTTGAAGATAGATTTGAAGACATATTTGAAGAGAGACATGGAAAATTTGAAGAAAGATTTGAAGACAGACATGGCAGATTTGAAGACAGATTTGACAAATTTTCTACAAGAAATACTTACTAATGGTGAAAAGGCTGTAAAGGAAACTCATGAGGTGAAATGCTGTTGGAACTTAGTCTTCTTAATTGAGCTTAAGTGAGGAAATATTACATACATTGTTGATTTCATTTGGAAGAGTGTGAGGCTTGTCAAAGTAGAAGAGATTCCTGTTTCAGACCCTGGGAAGAGCTTGTACAACATCAAGGAAGCAAAGGTTGTAAATTTGTTCTATTTTCAAAGTTAATATAATCAAGTTTTTTTTTCTCAATAAGCTATGTTTTATGGTTTATTTCATGGATTCCTTGATCACCATGATGAATATGATTTATTATATTATCTATGCAGGTGTTATTTGATGTGTGCTTGTTTGTGATCGCAGGCTCTCAAAAGGAAACCCTTTTAGTCGGTCAAAGCATGGCTACCACAAACTAGCATTGGACTTAAGGTAGGGTCTAAAACACCTCTTTAGTTGTTATTAACAAACCACAACATATTTAGAGAAAGGTAGATTTTCTTGTCCTGCTTGTTGCTAGAAATCTGTTGATACTAGGGAGATCGGTCTTGTCCACAAGAATGATTTATCCGGCCAACAAATTCTTCTATTTTCAAAGTTAATAAAATCAAGTTTATTTTTCTCAATAAGCAGTGTTTTATTGTTTATTTCATGGATTCCTTGATCACCATGATGAATATGATTTATTATATTAGCTATGCAGGTGTTATTTGATGTGTGCTTGTTTGTGATTGCAGGTTCTCAAAAGGAAACTCTTTTGGATGGTCGAAGCGTGGCTGCCACAAACTAGCGTTGGACTTAAGGTAGGGTCTAAAAGACCTCTTAGTTTTTATTAATGAATCACAATATATTTAGAGAAAGGTAGATTTGCTTGTCCTGCTTGTTGCTAGATATCTGTTGATACTAGGGTGATTGGTCTTGTCTAGAAAAATGATTTATCTGACCAACAAATTTGCGACTCCACAGATAGATGAAGGTGCTTCAATTATTATTTTATCCTTAATTTCTTGGAAAGCTTTGGGTTCCCCTCAGCTTGTGCCTATTACGCAGAATCTGAAAGCTTTTAACAAAACCATTGGTGAACCTTTAGGGATCCTTCCTAAGTTTGCTATTACCTTGGAAGGTAAAACTATCTGTATTGATATTATGGTAGTTCCAGGTCCCTTGGATTTCAATTTACTCCTTGTGTGAGACTATGTTTATGCAATGAAAGATGTCATATCGACACTCTTTCCCGTGATGTCTTTCCCTCACTATGGAAATATTGTGACTGTAGACCAACTTTCATTCCCTAGTCTTGTTTAAACTACCAATAATTTTACACCCCTAAATGTTCCTGATTCTAAAGTGGTATCTACCCTACCACGGGTTAATTATGTGGCAACCAATCTCATGTTTTTAGTTACTGATGTAAGTGAGCCTCTCACTGTTTTCTCATCTTCGTTTGACTTAGATCTAATAATTGACATGGAAAACTCTATGGGATTACTTGAACGCGATGTTCTTATCCCTTTTGAGTCCATTGACATGTGTTCCTTCCAGAGAACTATTCTTCCTCCTGATGAAGACCTCTTGGAATCCATGATCAAGGTGTGTCCATTAACGTGACTTTCTTCCAGTTGGAAGCCCTAATCAGTTGGCTAGGATAGTTTTGTTCCTATGTCAACCTCATTAAAAAATGAAACAGGGTGTTGCAAGGATAGTTTTCTTTCTTGTATCAACCTCATTAAAAAATGAAATAGGCTGCCACGAGGATAGTTTTTTCCTGTATCAACCTCGTTAAAAAATGAAACAATGTGTCAGCGAGGATAGTTTCTTCCTGTCTCAACCTCATTAAAAAATGAAACTGGGCGTCGTGAGGATAGTTTGTTCCGGTGTCAACCTCGTTAAAAAAATGAAACTGGATGTCACGAGCATAGTTCCTTGTCTTGTGTCAAGCTCAAAAAAAAATGAAACAAGGGTTTTGAGGAAAGTTCTTTTCCTATGTCAACCTCAAAAAAAAATGAAACATCTCCTTATCTTTCCAAGATCCCAAAAGTGAACCTTCATTCCATCCACTTGGTTGAATGCAATGAAGTTTCTGGGGCATGTACCTCGTTTTGTGTCGTTATGTTGGGGGAATGCAAACTTATAACAAGCATAGTTTTTTATTCAAGCTTGCGTAAACATGAAACCGAATCCAAGCAGAGTTCTCTAAGGTTAAAGCTTGTGTAAGAATGAACCCATACTTGATTTACATCTTGTGATTGCCATTTTTATCCACTAAATTCTATTAGATGAACGTTGGTTGTTTTCATTCCATCGCCCCCATCTCTTTGGCTGATCATATGCTTTCACTTGGTTGTTTACTCTTTCTGAGGGACCACATCTATGAGTGGTTTTGTTAACCAGCCTCTTAATTATTACATGGTTTGAGCAGTTCCTCCATTTCCAAAACCAGTTGCTACCCTTTTTACCACTCGTTCCTCTAGGACGAGTCCTCTTTAAGCTCTTTTCTGACTCGTAAAATATGAAAAGATTGCTGAGTATTTTCCCTTTTTAACTCGTTAAAACAGAATTAAAAGGATGGTCCACTTATAGCTCTTTTTTGACTGTATAAACATGAAAAGGTTGTTGGGCTTTTGTCATTTCAATTTCGATATTGGTTATAAAATGAGGTGTCTTTGATTGCTTTTTTACTCTTTCGGATTAGGGACACTAAAAGTACTCCTTGATAGTAATGGTCAAGCGGTTTTCTCAAGTATTATTTTATACTTTTTTGGGCTTGGGAGACACAAATTTACAAAAAAGGACATCTATGGAGTTTTCTTAAGTTTTTCTTCTGAATCCCTAAAATTGAAAAACACCGAGTTTCTCCTATACTGGACTCATTAAAATTTAACAGTAAAGGACCTGTTCGAATTTAAACAGGAATGAACCAGTCATTCTTAGGGTTCGAATTTTAAACTAAGTTGGACAAATCCGAAGGATGAGCTTATAACCAAGCAAATGTTATCCTCCTCAAGCTTGTCAAAAATAAAGAGGTACTTGCTATAAATGGTGGGGGAAAGAGAGGAAAATAAACCTATATGTTATACTTTTTGTTTTAGAAAAGAATTTAACCATTCTTGAACACGACACTTTTGTTCACCCAGGTTGGGAAATCCTTTGCCTAATAGTTAATCAAAACAGATTGAAGGTCTTCAGCCATTTCCTGGCTATTAGCTTTGGGTCAATTGTCACCAAACCATCTACAGTGTCATTATGTGTTCAAGAGGTCAGTTCAAATAAAAAGAGGACAACTCAAATAAACCATGCATCTGAAAAATATCTACCATCCATCTTGACCACCCCTGAGTTAGTCCTTGCCAAATATATTTCTTCAAACTTGATTTATGATTTCGTGTTGTGGGCTTGCCTATGATGGATCACTTTCTATTGACTTGAGCTCATTATCTAGAAGGATGATCTAGAAATCGTCAGTACCTTGGAATGTGCATGCCCTAAAGGAAGGTTTCTTTCCTTCGACGACAGGTTACATCATTAACCTTCGCTCAAAGGATTCTATGACATGTTCAACATCAGCTCATCTATTCACATTTCATGGATTGTATTGAGTACTTTGAGAGCCATTGGCATTACTGGTGGTTTCTCTCACACTTGTTAATAGTTCACATCATTGACTAGTAATCAAGTGGTTTCTACCATGTTTGACTTCGACACATTCATTTAGATGGATAGAATCGTAGTAGTTCAGGAAGCAGAAATCATGACCCTGGATCTAGTTTCCACCATCCAGGCTGCAAGGAATTTTTCTATTTATTATATAGTGGACTATTCATATATAGATGGCTACACCCATACTATGTCTACATATGTCTATACTTGTGATGTATTACAAAATCATTCCTATATCAGAGCAGTTTAATTAGTTTTCTAGTCAGTTTTGATCTGAGTATCATAATGCCTACCTCAGCGATGATATGCTCACATATATATATATATATTTTGTGTTGAATATTTTTACAGGTTCCAAGCAGGGTGTCCATAGGATGATCCTTGAAATGATAAAGCACTTCACTCTTCTTAGATGAAAAATTCTATCCTCATCTATTACACACTACGCACTTTAGGGGGCAATCTGTTGCACAAAATATTGTCACCATGACATGCTGCAACCAGTGTGAGTCTATCATCACTCATATTTTCCTCTGCTGCAAGTCTTAAACCTCAGTTCCTCATGTCAAGCCTGGAAAATAAGAGAATGCCATTAAAAGTCTCTAAAACTCTACTTTTGCACTTTCTCTTAGCATTACCTGCGGTCCCGCACCTACTGGTCATGTTCCCTACATACCTAACCTCTTTGTTTCTGTGTAATGGGTGTGGACCCCTGTAAAATTTAGAAAGGCACAAGTACATTCTTAAAAACTCACTTTGAGTCATTTCTGGAAGCTTCTAGAAGGAATCTTGAGGTGACAAGTTCGCTCCTTTAAGTTTCATGCATCCCATACCTTAAGGAGCTAACCCCTTGATGTGAGGAGCTTATCCCATTGAAGGAGGACTCTCTCCCTTCATAGGTGGGCCTATAACCTCCTTCGTTTGCACTATAAAATGAAGCATTGGGCTGGTTATTGGAGAGGTTGAAAGCCAAAGATTTCTAAGGTGAAATGTTGTTGGAACTTAGTCTTCCTAATTGAGCTTAAGTGAGGAAAGATTACATACCTTTTTGATCTCATTTGGAAGAGTGTGAGGCTTGTCAAAGTAGAGGAGATTTCTCTTTCAGACCCTGGGAGGAGCTTGTACAACATCAAGGCAACAAAGGTTGTAAAGTTCTTCTATTTTCAAAGTTAATACAATAAACTTTATTTTTCTCAATAAGTTGTGTTTTATGGTTTATTTCATGGATTCCTTGATCACCATGATGAATATGATTTATTATATTAGTTATGCAGGTGTTATTTGATGTGTGCTTGTTTCTGATTGTAGGTTCTAGAAAGGAAAATATTTCAGATGGTCAAAGCGTGGCTGCCACAAACTAGCATTGGACTTAAGGTAGGGTCTAAAACACCTCTTAGTTATTATTAATGAATCACAATATATTTAGAGAAAGGTAGATTTGCTTGTCCTGCTTGTTGCTAGATATCTGTTGATACTAGGGAGATCGGTATTGTCCACAAGAACAATTTATCCGGCCAACAAATTGGCAATTGTCGTTATGTGTTCAAGAGGTCAGTTCAAATAAACCATTCATCTGAAAAATATCTATCATCCATATTGACCATCCCTAAGTTAGCCCTTGCCAAATATATTTCTTCAAACATGATCTATGATTTCGTGTTATGGGCTTTCCTATGACGGATCACTTTCTATCGACTTCAGCTCATTATCTAGAAAGATGATCTAGAAATCATCAGTACCTTTGAATCTGCATGCCCTAATGGTAGGTTTCTCGCCTTCAATGACAGGTTGCATCATTGACCTTTGATCAAAGGAGTCTATGACATGTTTGACATCAGCTCATCTATTCACATTTCATGGATTGTATTGAGCACTTTGATAGCCATTGACATTACTGGTGGTTTCTCTCACACTTGTTAACAGTTCACATCATTGACTAGTAATCAAGTGGTTTCCACCATGTTTGACTTCGACACATTCATTCGCATGGATAGAATCGTACTAGTTCAGGAAGTAGAAATGAAGACCCTGGATCTAGTTTCCACCATCCAGGCTGCGAGAAATTTTGTTATTAATTATACAGTGGACTATTCATAAACAGATGGTTGCACCCATACTACCTCTACATATGTCTATACTTGTGATGTATTAAAAAATCATTCCTGTATAAAAGTAGCTTAGTTAGTTTTCTAGTCAGTTTTGATCTGAGTATGAGAATGCCTACATCAGCAATGATATGTTCACATACATATATTTGGTATTGAATGTTTTTAAAGGTTCCAACCAGGGTATCCACAAGATGATCCTTGAAATGATAAAGTACTTCACTCTTCTTAGATGACAAATGCTATCCTCATCTATTACAGACTTTGCACTTAAGGGGGCAATCTGTTGCACAAAATATTGTCACCATGACATTCTACAATCAATGTGAGTCTATCATCACTCATACTTTTATCTGTTGCAAGTCTTAAACCTCAGTTCTTCATGTCAGGCCTTGAAAATAAGAGAAAGCCCTTAAAATTCTCTAAAACTCTGGTTCCACAGTTTCTCTTAGCATTACCTGCGGTCCCGCACCTACTGGTCATGTCCCCTGCGTACCTAACCGCTCTGTCTTTGTGTAATGGGTGTGGACCCCTATAAAAGTCAAAAGGGCACAAGTACATTCTTAGAAACTCACTTTAAGTCATTTCTGGAAGCTTCTAGAAGGAATCTTGAGGTGGCAAGTTCTCTCCTTTAAGGTTCATGCATCCCATACCTTAAGGAGCTAACCCCTTGATGTGAGGAGCTTGTCCCTTTGAAGGAGGACTCTATCCCTTCATAGGTGGACCTGTAACCTGCTTCATTTGAACTATAAAATGAAGCATTGGGCTGGTTACTGAAGAGGTTGAAAGCTAAAGATTTTTGAGGTGAAATGCTACTGGAAATTAGTCTTCATAATTGAGCTTAAGTGAGGAAAGATTACATATCTTGTTGATATCTTTTGGAAGAGTGTGAGGCTTGTAAAGGTAGAGGAGATTCCTGTTTTCGACCCTGGGAGGAGCTTGTACAACATCAAGGCACCAAAGGTTGTAAATTTCTTATATTTTCAAGGTTAATACAATCAAATTTATTTCTCTCAATAAGCTGTGTTTTATGGTTTATTTCATGGATTCCTTGATCACCATGATGAATATGATTTATTATATTAGCTATGCAGGTGTTATTTGATGTGTGCTTGTTTGTGATTGTAGGTTCTCAAAAGGAAACTCTTTCAGACGGTTGAAGTGTGGCTGCCACAAACTAGCATTGGACTTACACTAGGGTCTAAAACACCTCTTTAGTTTTTATTAATGAATCGCCATATATTTAGAGAAAGGTAGATTTGCGTGTCCTGCTTGTTGCTAGATATCTCTTAATACTAGGGAGATCGGTCTTGTCTGCAAGAACGATTTATTCGGCCAACACATAGATATCTATGTTCAGCAAAGATGTTTCTCATACTAAATAAACTTTGTGAACACTCATCCACTGAATATCTCTATCCCCAACAAGCCTCACCGAACATCCATTGGACTGTTAGAATGTTACAGCCTCTACTAAAGTTATCTACCACCATTGGCAAGGAACACTCATGCATTCTTCACCAATCTATCTCGATCTGTTGATCATCTAGAGCCACATTTAAAAATATATCAAACTCTTCATAAAACAATAATGATGTTCTCTCTTGGATAATCCTCAATAAATCAACACCAACACTGCATAACATAATCTATAAAATGCATAAGCAAAAACATCTCTACAATAATCAGTCTACTCATACACAATTAGTACATACAACCAAAAAATACTAGTTGCTACCAAACTCCAATAGAGATACAATGAATCATTAGTTCACCTCCTCAATCTCTGCATGATATTCTAGCTCAAATAAACACTCGTTATTTGTTGCAACACCTACAAAGTGCTTCATAAATTCTGCATCACACAACTCACACAACTTGCACACAATCCTTGAAATTTACATTCACTCAACACGGCAAGAGTATCAAACAATTTTCTCACAAAAGTATATGTCACATTATCCTCAACAATTCTCCATGTGAATACCATAGGAAAATACCATGGTTATCCCAATACCATGGACACCTATACAATCAAATTATCCTCAACAATTCTCCACATAAATACCACATTAGAATACCATGGTTATCCCAACAACACAGACACTTATATCATGGTAATATCCAAGTAAATACCATAGGAGAATACCATAGCTATGCCAATACTACAGACACATATACCATGGTAATCTCCAAGTCAATACCATTAGTAAATAAAATGGTTATGAAAATACCATGGACCCTTGTACCATGGTAAGCTGCAAGTTAATACCATGGTTATTTCAATACCATAGACCCTTGTACCATAGTAACCTCCAAGTCAATACCACAGGTACATACCATGGTTATGTCAATAACACTGACTACTATACCATGGTAATCTCCAAGTAAATACCATAGATAAATACCATGATTATGTTAATACCACTAACCCCTCTACAATGGTAATATCCAAGTCAATACCTTAGCTAAACACCATGCTTATGCTAATACCATGGACTACTATACCATGTTAATCTCCAAAATAATACCATGGGAAAATACCATGGTTATGTCGATACGAGGACTATTTTCACCAAGGTAATATCACATGCCAACCTAATCCACACACATACAAACACCATGGTAATACTCTACTCATAAAAACATGCAAGATGCACAAGTAAACAAGAGAAAAAGCTCAAGCTGTGACACAATTATATGCAATAGATCTAGATACATCAAACATTATCTAGTGCCTGCACTAACACCTGCAACCAATCATGCGACCATCATGATACTAGGTTGACATAAATTCCAACCAACCACACTACAACACGACACCAATGCCAACAATCTCCCCCTTTGGCATTGATTTCAACCTCAACCTGATATCCAACATCTGAAGCTGATCTCCATACATACTCAAACTCTAAAGGTTAAAATGTGAAGTTGATCTCTAAAATCCAAAATATCTCCCTCTTTGACATCAATTGAAAATGGTCATACCAACATGGAAGAACAACGTCAATAATGTGTCAGATGAGAGAAGTACTCCCCTCATCATACTCAACACCATGTTGATACAAGACCTATGTAGACCAAGAATGTGCATATAAAACACGAAGCTGAGCTACCAAAATCTCTCTAGCAATTTCCATGCAATATCTAAAATTGAATAAGCTCCCCCTAAGCATGTAAAAAAGTTGCAATCACACGCTCTCTATTGTTGTAGAAATGCATCTTCTTACTACAAAATGCCTCTTTTCCAAGTGCAGGAAACTACTCCTCATGAGCCATAACTCCAATTGACTTTGGACAAGATATACAATGAATTATAATCAATATACAATGCATCATAGAGAAAATATATGGTTGTGACAAATACATAGGATTGACATATGAATCCTCTATAAACTCTCTTATCACCAACCATGACTCCATGGACTCAAATTTACATTATGCTCCCAATGTAATGGAGCTGCATCAATGATATACAAAATGAAACATGACTTGGACACCCATTGACCCATGCATAGCTAATGACAAATCATACTAGACACCATGTTTCTCTCCATGAGAAATATGCCAACAAGATATAACAATAAAGGTACATGGCTTTTACGTCTTCACATAAATGTGCTCTCGTATATACATGCCTAATGAAATACATGGTCTCCATGAGAAATGCGTATGCTCCATATAACAATACCAATGAACATTAAATACATGAGATGTGCATTAGATATATGTCATCCATAAGAAAATATATAGGCTCTAAATGTAGCAACAACAATAGGAGCACTATACAAAACATATTCTAGTGCATGGTAACTCAACACCTTGGCCATCACCACCCTAATAATGAAGATCCTGCAACAAAATCATGATAACCACTAGCATCCACCCTGCTCCATATGTGCATCAACAACAAAATCACCTTATATCAGTAATATAGAAATGTGTCACAATAGGAGCAACCAATATATCCACATCATCAAGAGGCCCATAAACCATCAACATAATGCACCTTCAACTCAAATCGTGAGCAACACATCAATAAGTAGCAACAACAACACGTGTAGCATATGGGCCAAAAAAATGTAGTGCAACCAAGGAGCAATAGAAAAACACTAATCCATGCATCAACAACACTAATAAAAGATTTTTTTAATATAGCACCATCATCAACATATATTTATTTTATCCTCAACCTCATGTGTTCAACGAACTCTCTCTCCCCATGAGAGAAGAAACCAATCAACAACATCCATTATACCAAAACATCATAAGAAACAACATTCTCTCCATATATAAGTAGCAATATAAATCAACATGACTCAAACATATGAATATCCAATATATCATAAGAAACACCATATTCCCTCTCCATGCAAACAACAACATCACAACTAATCCATTAGAAACAACTTGATACATCTAGAATAAAAATCATGAGCCATAAAGTGCACACTCTAATGACACAACTTTAACATGTCATCTGATCTTCCATGGCAGTGACACATGCATGACAACACATGACAAAAAATATGATCTAGCAGTATGATCATCATAAATATACCAACTATGTCATGCAAAAAATATGACTTTTCATCTATAAAAACTCTTTTCCTGCAACACACTCATGTCAAGTAAGCACAATAAAACTCCTGGAAAGTGAGCACGATGCCAACAATTTGCAACCTTATTTGGAAGAAACAACGCTCCTCTAGAATGCCTGATTCTCCATCACACCTAGAAAATGTACATAAAACAACCATGTGGCTTACATACCTCCAAGATCATAGAAAAAACTCAACATGTGGCTGCCTGAAAAACAATTAGTTACAATATAATTGATCCAACTGATAAATAAACTCGAAGAGAATGGATCAAAAATAAAAATACACTTTAGACCTCATGAACTCCCCCTAAACACATGCATCTCCTGCAATATGCAAATTTTTCTTCATGTACACTTTCTGATATGGTTGCACATCCAAGAATCTACATGAAACTCATAATGTGACCATATGCTCCATATAAGACCATGCATGCCTTAGTTTTTGGTGACAATACCTTTCTTCTCTTTTCTCCTCCAAACTTTCATCTATTGATCCTTCTTCTTCTTATGTGGTTGACCTTGCATATTCTCTTCTCTCTGATTGTATCTCTTGTAACACATGGGAAACTTGTAATCCTTGTCCTTATGGCCAATATTACCACACAAAAACCATTTAATGTGACCAAGGAATTTAGGAGTAGCTTGATTTCTTCTGTTGGTATAATTTTTATTCCTTGCATGAGCCCCGCAATCAATATCCAGTTGGCTAAAATCATTACATGAGAAACAATAACCACAAAATGGAATATTGTAACTAAATGATGAAGATATTCGTTACATGCATGCTTGAGAATGCATCTCCTTTTTCTACTCCTTTTGGTGAGAGGGTTTGATCTCTCCATTACTGCAAATTTTGGTTATATGTCCATATATTCCACAATTATAACATCTTCGAAAACTATCCTTCTTCTTTGGACTCCTTTTATTCTTAAACTTCTTGCATGGTTTTTGATTCTAATTTTTCTCGTCGCCACTCACTGCTCGAACAATTTCTAGTTTTCTAGTAGATGTTTGAGTAGTAGATTTCTTCCTCAGTAACTTCTCTCTTGCAGAATTTTCTTCAGCTTTCAATTTTTTACACTCATCCTTGAGCTACTTATACTACCTCCTCATTCCATTTTCAATTTTTCTTCCTTCCTCCAGCTGACTTTTCAAATTTGAAATTTCTTTTCTGCATGCATATTCCTTTTCATCAAACATTTGTAGTAGCACTCATTTATCTTTATTTTCAGCCACGCGCTTTTCATTTTCTGACTATAGTGCTATTATCTTTAATTTCTCTTCATATTTCCTACTAATCTCTTCTTCTTTAATTCTTGATCCATCATTTCTATCACTAGGGATTTCATTTTCTTCTCGTGAGGAGAATTTATTTGTCACTATAATAAAAGTAGAATCCTTTGCATGGTTCTCCATTTCTAAAATCTGCAATTTTCCTCCAAGATACAAACATTACAACCTATCCAACATATATTTTGTAGTATCACACTGTCTCACATATATGCTATCAGATTTTGAAATACTATGCAAAATAATATTTTTAGTCATATCATCAAATTCATCTCTAACTCCATACTTTTATAATAGAAAAATAATATAGAAAATATGAATCCAATTTCATCCTCTAAGTTTCCAAAATAATTTCATTAGAAAAAATAACCATAAAATGAACTATTTGACTTGAATGATGGAGTTCTTGTTAGGAAAAATATTGAGAAGTGGCGGTGGGTGGGGGAGGTGAATCAGTATTTTCAAATCATTAAACTTTTCAAATTCACATCTGATTTAAGTACAAGATTTTAGAGAAGGGAACCAATGTGTGCACGCAATTATTATTCATACAACTAGCGTATATACTGTAAAAATTATTTTTTAGTTAATTCATATTCTCTTTATCTTCAGGAAGTGCATTAGTACATTATTCAAAATTATATAAATAGTAACCATGTTGAGTAAGAACAAAATAAACCATCACACACAATCAACACACATGAACACCAGGATTTGAGGTGGAAACCCAATGTTGGAAAAAAACATTGTTGTTGTCGTCTTTGTCTTCCTTTTAATATAAATAATTATTTTTATAATATTATACTAGTGAGGATGCATACCAGCATGCAGTAAGCCACCTACAGAAGGCTACAACCTTCACTCATTCTCAAGCACCCATTGGAAGGGAACGTTAACCCCCTGATCTCGTTTACCAACACACATCGGAAGGGAGCTCAAACCCCCTGATCCAATTTACAAACTGCCACCGAAAGGAAGCTTCAACTCCCTCATTGAAGGCTCCAACCTTCAACATCTTCAGGAACAAAGTTTCATAAATTTCGTTCTACATCCATCTATTACAACACATCACGAATGGTAGGCCACGTTTCATAAAATTTTCAAACTAGACCCACTACCAACATTTAGGCCCAAAACCAATCACCAAAACTAAAACTTATTACTGTAACTAAACCACTAAACAAATGAATCATTTAATCAACGGGACCAACCAATCACTAAAACCCAATCAATAAATCAACTGAGTCAACTCAAACCCAAATCAATTAGCTTAACCAACCAAAATACCAATCAACATACTGCACATCGTAGAAACTAGATCACGTTACTACAAAACCTGATCGACCATATGTCAAAATATCTACACTAATTTACGGTAGAAAACCTGCATGTGTACATGCTTTCCATGAAGCATACCCATGTACAGATCTTAAATCACTGATTCATGAAAATTGAACCACTGGCATTCTAAAATAAATACTAAATCATACTTAGATCTACTGTATCATTCTGAAACAACCACGAAGCCTTCACTAAAATTCAATCATAGACAATAAGTATCATCATCATTCTTCAATCAATCAATCCTTAATTAAAACATCATTTTTTAAGCCTAAATCATAAAGAAGACTTCATTGACAGATAACATAAACATAGTAATACTGAATAAATTGATCACACGTCCTTTTCATCAAAACCCTTCTTCCATTGAGTTCATTTGCAATTCTTTCAATCTTAGACAATTTTCTCTTGAATGATTTTCTGTACAAAGACCACATACCTGAATACTATCCAAAGGACATTCTCTTAATTGATGTTTCTTTCGACATTTGGAACAAAATATTGCTAAAGCTTGTTCTTGTTCTTTCTTCTTCTTATTTGCCTTTAGAATGTCTACTTGTGTTCCCAATGTACTTAAGAGGTCAGTTTTGAAGTTTTCCAATAAGCTTCCAATTTCAGCTCTTGTTATCCCTCCTGCAGCTCACTTTTCTGCTTTTGAACTTGCTTCTCTCTTTCCAGTTTTTGATCTTCCTCTAGATTATTTTTGACATAACTCGAAAATCTCTTCGAATAGTAAGTTTGAAATATCTCCTTTACCCATCACATTTAAAATGTCAAGGTATTCATCCCATACACCTTTGAGAAAGATTGTTCGAATGGTTTCTTGATTTAGAGAGTTTTGTTTAGATTTTTGTAGATTAGATGAAAATCTTTCCAAATATTCTTCTAAACTTTCATCTTCTTGTTGTGTCATTCTGAAAACATATTCTTTTGAATCTCTAGATCTAGAATAAGCTTGATATTTTTTAAGGAACACTGATTTCATCTCATCCCAAGAATTTATTGTCTGCTCTCCTAAACCCATGAACCATTTTAACGCTGTTGCTTTCAATGTAGCAAGAAAAGGACAGAGTTTGTGTATGTCATCAGTGTATCCATATGTTCTACATAGAATATCAAATTCAAACATAAAAGCATCAGGATCTTCCGTTGACATTCCATAAAAATTTGGCAATACAGAAGGTGGAATATTTTTCATTTTCACTTCTTCTCCTAATATTGCACTTGTATCCACTATTGGAAAGCCAAAAGTAGCTTCTTGATCATGATCATCTTCTCGTCTTTGTCGATAATTTTCTAACTTTCTATCATTTTCTTGTTTTGCATCCTCCTCTCTTTTTCTTCTCCATTCTCTTTGTTGTCTCTCATATTCAATTCGTTGTTCAGGAGTGAAAATAACATATCCATGTCCCTCTTTGGCCATTGGCTTAGTTGTTTCAAGAGATTCAGGTTGTTCAAAGGCAGGTTGATTTATAGATGGAAAGATAGGTTTATTTTTTAATAATTTCCTTTTGCTTTCTTGAAGTTGATGGTTGTTTTTGTTTTTCTTCCGAAGCTAACAAAGTTTACCTCTTGATTAAGGTTAACCTTTGTCCAGTTCTTTATTTTTCCTCCAATTCCTGAATTATTGGATTACCAGTAACTGGTGTTTTTGATGATCCTACCTCTACTCGTGGGGGGTTTTAACAAATCTACCTTGTGGATCTCTCTGTCTAGGCATAAAGAAGCATAACTAAAAGAATGTAACTAATGTTTTTTTTTTTCTTAGAAATTCCTGCAAGCTATCTTCCTATTGACTATACCGATATTTTCCTCCTCGGCAACGACGCCAAAATGTTGGGCTAATTTTGTTCACTAAAATTAACACAAATATTTCTCATCAATCCGGGTTAGTAGTACTTTGAGGCAAGCTCACTATATGTGAATATCAGATGTAATCAAACCTTGAAAGATAAATGTTTCAAAAACTAAATCAATACATACTACAACTCCAATTCAATTGGTTTGAAAAGAGGAAAAACACTGAAATGGTTCTTAACTTAAGAAGTCCACTTCTATCTCAATTACTACCTGATGAATCAGAGATTAAAACTAAAAACTTAAGATGGATAAATTATTAATGAAATAAGGCTCCTAACTTAAGAGACACATAATATGTTTCATCATAATTCATTCACCTTAATGTCAAAATTACATAAGGAAACTACTTGCATGCAATCAAAGGAAACTAGTTACAGTTCACCAAATTAATAAGAGGGGTGTTCAACTTGAACACTTTGTGTTTTCATTTACTAACATGATGAATAAGCTAAGATCTAAGGAAATTAACCACCATACATCAACCATAAATCAATCTGAAATAAAGCATGAAAACTAATTCTACATTAACCAGATTGCAGGAAATACAGCTATGTTAAACAAGGAAGTGTACTTAGCTTGGAATGGGGGCCCTCCACCCTTGCCTTCCACACTTAGAAGCTTGATATCAGAAGCTCAAATTCAGTCACACATCCATATATTTGAATAGAAAAATGGTAATAAAACAAGTCTTCAATTTAGCTCTCCAATCCAAAAGTTTTTCAGCATAAAAGTATAATAATTCAATACATAAGTCATCAAAGTTTTGGCTTTTAAATAGAAGTCTCATGAAACAAACTGATATATAATCACTCAAACAAGCCCATATACCTTTATCCATCTATCTAAGTTGAATTCATCACTCTCATCTGAAGAGATATGGTCAATCCCATAGAAATCTCTAAACTACCCTATTTCTATGAGATTTCTGAATGACTAGTCATGATTGACTAGCACTAAATGGGCCTAATAAAGCTTGTTCTGTTCGAACTAAGCATGGCTGGCTTAGTCCTAGTTCCCAAGCTATCCATCCATGCATCCAATTCATATCCAAGTGTCCTGCAACCATATCAACCAAAGATCTATTACGGGAATTTCTGAATCTGCCTATTTTGCACTTAAAACCAAATTTTCATAATAACTTTAGAGTTTTGAAAAATTAAAATTAAATACCTGAATGGATATAAAATACATCAAAATGGAATGGATAAAGTAAGAAATCGATGATAAATAAATGGATTAGTAAGTTTCTTAGAGCAAAAACAGGACCAAAATTGAGGGCCAACATCTCCCCCTTACTGATTATAAAGCATGTCCCCATGCTTTCTTATTCCTCTTTGATCTTCTTCTCTCTGTGGTAGATGTCGTTCCTGTAGATGCTTCCTATTGTGCTGCCCTGACCAAAAATTCCAAACCTGAGTCATGTCTTTCCCTGAACAAAGTTGCTTTTACCTTCTTCTTTTCATACATTGCCTGCCACATGTTCTTTTCCTTTAACCATTTAAATGCCTATTTAGAAAGTAGATTATTTTTCCATTTTAATCTCCCTAGCTCTTCATTTAACTTCTCATTTTCCTTGACCAACCTAGTATTATCCTTCTTACTTGCCTTGTTTTCCTCTTTTAATTGTTTTTCCAAGATTTTACTAATCTCTAGTTGGTCAGTTAAGTCCTTGATTCTTTCCAAATTGATCTCTTTTTCAATATCCTGTGTAGTTTTGATTAATGATGTTGTTGTTGTGTCATCATATAAAGAATCCCTCTCACATTCTTCCTGTACAATATCATTTTATACTTATTTTTTTGTGAAATATATGTCTACTTCCTTTTCTGTGTCAATGGGACTTTTATTTCTAAATCTTCTAGGAATAGACATAACAGATACTTCATTTTCCTCCATGGCCATGTTACTTTATTGCTTAGCTCTAGTTCTGGGATACAAGGGTGAACTCATCAATCCTCTATTTTCCTACTCTATTTTATCTTGCACTTAATTAACCTATTCATTAAATTGGTTTCTGGTCATGAACTCCCTCCAAATTATGCCTCGTGATCTCACTTGATACTCAACCAGGATTTTTATCAATCCTTGGTGGTAAACCTGTGCTGCTTCCTCTACAGTGTATGCAGACTTATCCATTTTATTATTTGGATTTGCCACAGGTTGGGCTGGAAATTGAGTTGGTCTGGGTTGGTTTGAGGGTAGCTGTAACTGTTGTGGTTGAGTCACTAATGATGGTGGATTCTGCTATGGAAATGGCATGGATTGTGGATATGCAGAATTTTGTTGTGGAAATGGCATGGACTGTGGATATTGTGGATATGGAAATGGTTGTTGGTATTGTTGCTGGTATTGTTACTTTTATTGTTGTTGATACTGTTGAGGTGGCTAGTTTCCATAACCATATCCTCTCCATCCTTGCGTAGGTTGGTGTGGGTATTGTTGTGGAGGCCAAGCTTGCCATGGCATTGGAGGGTTCCAAAGATTTTGAGGTGGATAGAAGTAGTTTTGTTGAGGAAACTTTTGCGGGCTTTGTTGAGGCATCCTAGGTTGCCATGGTCTTCGTGGTGCTACATAATAAAAACCTTCTATTCCTGACACTTCTTCCATTGAGTTCATTTGCAATTCTTTCAATCTTAGACAATTTTATATTGAATGATTTTCTGTACAAAGACCACATACCTGAAAACTATCCAACGGACATTCTCTTAATGGATGTTTCTTTTGACATTTGGAACAAAAGATTGCTAAAGCTTGTTCTTGTTCTTTCTTCTTCTTATTTTCCTTTAGAATGTAACAATGTAAACTTTGAAATGGGAACTATAAACTCAAAACGAGAACTCTGGCCAAAAAACCCCAAAAAAACATCAAAAACAGTGCTAAAAACAAAAAGTGTTAATGCTGGAATAACACCTTTTTTTTTCTTGGGTAAATTTTCAACATGTTTTAAAAATGGTGGTGAAAACCAATTTTTTGCACAAAAAATATCCAAAAAAACACCCTCAAAACTAATAGTGTTAATTCTGGAAGAACACTTTTTTTTTTCGAAAGTAAAATTTCAACATTTCGAAATAATGGCGTAAAATATTTTTTCATGACCCCGAAAAACATTAAATTTTACAAAAATAATGAAAGCATAAAATAAAATAAAAAATTAAAAATTAAAACAATGAAAAAACACAAAACAAGAAAAAAAGTTTAAAAAAATAACAAAACATAAATTAAGATATATAATAAAAACAAAACACAAAATAAAAATATAAAACTTAAAAAAAATCAAATATTAAAAAAAAAATATCGATCATAAAAATGTAAAAAAAACAAAAATAATGGTAAAAATTAAAAAACTAAAAAAAATTATAAATTATAAACAAATAAATAGTGAAAATAAAAAATAAAAAAATAAAAAACCATCAAAAAATTGGCAAAAGAAAAAAAATACGGAAAAGAAACAAAAAAACAGTTAAAATAAACTAAAAATTAAGTAGGTAAAAATAAAAAAAAAAAAAATAAGAAAAAACAAAAATAAATAAAAAAAACTAGATTTAAAAAAATAGAAAATTAACAAAAATAAAAAATAAAAAAAGTGAAAAAAAAAAGTCTCACAAATCGAAAAAGAATTTGGAATATATATATATATATATATATATATATATATATATATATATATATATATATATATATAATTAAGTAAGTAAAAACAGAGAAATTAAAAAAAAAACATTAGCAAAAACAGGGAAAAAAAAGAAAAAGAAATTAAAAACAAGCTAGTTTAAAAAAAAAAAATTAGAAAATTAACGAAAAGAAATTAAAAGAACTAGTGAAATTAATATTAAAAAAAAAAATCAAATTATAAAAAAAACCAAAAGAATGCATATTTTTTATTAAAAAAAAAAAATCTAATTATTTTTTATTAAACCTACAATTTTAATTTTAAAAAAGGAAAAAAAATAATTTAAATTCAAATTTTATTTTAAACAATCTTTTTTTTAAACATTTTTTTTTTAATTTTAAAATACAAATAATAAAAAACATTTTAATTTTTTTTCAAAAAAAATTTTACTTTTTTAATTTCAAATTTCAAAAAAATTATTAAAAAAACAATTAAAATTTAATTATTTTTTTTAACGGAATTTTTTTTAAACCTAACTTTTTTATTTACAAAAAAAATTAAAACTAATTTTTTTGTTTTTTTTAAACAAACTTTTCTTTTGTAGAGTTGAGGCTTCTGTGATCCATCACAAGTTTATGATAGATTTTTCGTCGAAAATCACATGAGAAACCATTTGTCGACGCGTTTCGAACCAACTTGTCCTGACGATGAACCACACTGGTTGGTTCGAAACGCGTCGACAAATGGTTTTTCAGATGATTTTCGCCAAGAAATCTATCATAAACTTTTATTTTTTTTTAATTAAAAAAATTATAATTTTTTTAAACATTTTTTTTTAATTTAAAAATAAAAATAATTAATAAAAAAATAAAAAAAAAATAATTTTTTAATTTCCATATTTAATTAAAAAAATATAATTTTTTTTAAACATTATAATTTTTAAACATTATAATTATAATTTTTTTTAAACATTATAATTTTTAAACATTATAATTATAATTTTTTTTAAACAAACCTTTTTGTTTTTTAATTAAAATATTGTAATTTTTTTCAATTTCGATATTTAAAAAATTATTAAAAAAAAAAAATTAAATTTAAATTTTTTTTAATGGATTATTTTTTTTTATTAAAAAAAAATTGAATTTTTCGGGCCCCGCCCCCGGCCGCCCGTGGTGGCGCAGCCGTGGGCGGAGGGCCGGCGGGCAGGCACCTCCACCCACGGCCGCCCGTGGTGGCGCAGTCGTGGGCGGAGGGCCTGCGGGCAGGCACCTCCACCCACGGCCACCCAGGGGCGGGAGGTCGATTCTGGGAATCGACCTCCCGCCGTGGGCGGAGGTGACGATCAACAATGTGGTTTGCTCCACTTAGCTTTGCTGTGTGAGAAGAACGACCTCAGCAATGGCGATTGCAGCTTCAGCTGCCAGAAGACTCAGGGCTTGGGCATCCCCAGGTCTAGTATTGATATTTCTTAGCCTGTTAACCTCGACGCAACTGGTAATAGCTTCGTCGCCTTCTCCATATGGGCTTGACGCGGCCATGGCGGAAGGAGCCAGGATGGATCCCCATGCCACCAACGATTCCTTCCTTTTTCTTCCGTCCTCCCTCAAAAATGCCCTCGCACATTCCGCTCACTTTAATACCCTGGAGCGCCTTGCTTATCACGAAACCCTAGAAATCTTGCTGCCCGTTCATGTCAAGCTCGTCGGTTTCACCGGTGACGATTGATTCCAGCTGCAGAACCAGATTGCCAAATACGTTTCGGCCTTGCATTTTGACGACCAGATCCATGTAATTGGCTTCGAACCCCACGGCCTTTCAGTTAGAACAAAGCTCTCCCTGGACGTCACAGCGGCCGACGACCACCTCGCCGATCGGCTCTTCCAGTCGATCCGCTTGCAGATGGAGACTTCGTCGATGGTGATGTGCACGTTTCTCCACTCGGTGCCCTACACGGCCGTCGATGAAATAATCCAGCAGGACCTGGAGAGCCCGCTGACCACCTACACGATATATTTACTGAACCTCAAAAAGCAGGATAAACCCTATGCTTATGCGTACAACCCAGGGGATTCGTCCCTGGCGTTCTCGAAGTGCATGGGGACGCTTTGGACGGGAAAGGAATGGTACCTGTGAGTAGTCCTAATGGCCGGTCCGGTGGACTACGGCCCGGCGCTTTCCGGCGAGGGTTTGCTACCCCGAGGTGAATTCCACCCCTTGGCGGCACTCCACAGCAACCCGAAATCTCAGAAATCCTTCATGGCGGACATCACCTCTCTCGTTTGGAGTGCGACAGGGGCTCTCTTCAGGCCGGCGCTGCGGATTCCAGCTTACTTCGAGACGGAACTCCTTGTCCAGATCGTGCACATTCACGGTACCGAAGAGATCGACACACGGGGGATCGACTGGGGTTCCATTGAAGACACTTTCATGAACGATGCCAAAGGGCTTTTGTTGACTCATCAGTCTTTGAGATTCAAGAGGTACAGTATTCAATACACTCAATGCCCAATTTGCGTCTCCGCCGTTGGTCGATCTATGAGGTCCTATACATCTAGGTTTTTGTTTGAAAATTATACTTTGATTGTTAACGAGTATCTGGATTCCAAAATCCTTCACCATTTTCTATCAGTATCATCGATGGATTTGGAAACAATTGCCGGGATTACTCATGATCAGACTGCCAGAACCCTGCATGTTTATGTTTTTGATTTGGAATATGACCGTCCGCTCATGCTAGATCGCTTCCACCAGTCAATTGCCTTCAGAGACATGGTGATTGCGGTTAGAACCAAGAGTGTTCATTCCATGAGCGATTACAATTGTAATGTCCGGCATGTTATCACTCAGTCACGGAACCTTGAGAGGCCGATCGTGGGGGCGCTCTTGCAGAGCTTGTGGGGTGTGTCGCCCACACACTTGACATGGAGTCCCAGGCATAACAGCACTTTGGTTGATTATACATGGAGCGTTGGGCAGACCCCTTTTGGTCCATTCTCTGAGAGTATGTCATTGTCGTTTGTGCAAAGAGATGAAGCGCCGAGGAATGTTCTATTAACTAGCTTGAATGCGACGGTTTCAAGCGCCATGGATGTGCTTGTGTCTGTTCTCGAGCACGGAGGGGAGAAGAAGCTTCTTGGGCAGAAAAGGCATGTTGAGTTTACACAGAGGTGGAATCTATTACGATACAAGCTGGACAAAGCTGTGTCTGCAATTTCCCACTTTGAATTTAATGAGGCTCTGTATTACATAAAGTCCTCGGATTACGATCTGTTTGCTATTCATACCCTTTTTCAGTCACCTCCACCCACGGCCGTGCCACCACGGGCGGCCGGGGGCGAGAGGTCGATTCCCGGAATCGACCTCCCACCCCCCGGCCGCCCGTGGTGGCGCGGCCGTGGGCGGAGGGTTTTTGATTTGTAATATGAACGTCCGCTCATGCTAGATCGCTTCCACCAGTCAATTGCCTTCAGAGACATGGTGATTGCGGTTAGAACCAAGAACCAAGATTGTTCAGTCCGTGAGCGATTACAATTGTAATGGCCGGCATGTCATCACTCAGTGACGGAACCTTCAGAGGCCGATCGTGGGGGCGCTCTTGCAGAGCTTGTGGGGTGTGTCGCCCACTTGAGTCGCTAATTCACCGCCAAAAAATCTGTCAACGCCAACTTGAGTCGCTAATTCACCGCCAAAAATCTGTCAACGCTTCGATCCTTCATCCGCTCAACATTCTCCTTCTAACAACACGCAAACCAGACGTATGCTGGTTGCCACTCTATTCTCCTCTGCCTCGCTGCCAAAATATATATATATATATATATATATATATATATATATATATGTATATCCAGGAATGTTATGAAATAAGTCGAGAATTTAAAGACTCTGTCTATCAAACTCGGAGAATTTAAAGATTCCCCCTCTTTAGAATGGTTGGAGGCCCAGAATTCCACTTCAGCCATGCTATTATATGCTGACCTGGATGCAGTGGAAGCACTACTTGGAATGCACGAGCACGCACACTAACTAAACAAAACTGCTCTTACTTACCATCACAATATTGCGAAAACTATTTACCAAACCAGAAAATTGGTTCCACATCTTGGGCCCATAGGGCCCCTTTTGAAACAGAAAAATTAAATTACTTAAGATTGCAATATTTTTTAACGGATATCATTGAAACCATAGAATGTTCTTCACATTTGTCAAGTGAAATTCCACGGTATTCACCGACAAATACGTGGCTTTACAGAACGTGACCAACGCTATGGTCACGTGCACTGCGCCTGATAATTCCGACTCTGTCTGGAAGTTGTTCAATTCGAGGGCTTGTCAGTCGTGCCCAGCCTTTTGAGGCGTGAGATGCAAAATAAATTTTGGACACTTGGATAGGGTTAAAGAGGATGGGAGGTGGAACCCTGGGCCAATTGCAATGTGGGGCCAAAGTACGGAGTGTGCAAGGAAATTTTATGTTATTAGGACTGACCAGCACCTGCAAATGTCACGTGTTAGGGCGTTCATTGCGGTATATCAAATAACAGACAGAACGTACTTCTTTCATACTTGTTTGTTTTTTTAAAGGTATAATCCACTGTAATAAAATAAATACGTGTTAAGGGCGTTCATTGCGGTTTAGCAAATAACGGACACAGCGTACTTCTTTCATACTTGTTTGTTTTTTTTAAAAGTATAATCCACTGTAATAAAATAAATACATGTACATAAACATTCTCAGGAATAAAATTTATGTAATAATTGTTTATTCAGAATTTTACAATCCACGCTTGTGCGGTGTGTCGCCCACACACTTGACATGGAGTCCCGGGCATAACAACACTTTGGTTGATTATACATGGAGCGTTGGGCAGACCCCTTTTCGTCTGTTCTCAGAGAGTATGTCATTGTCTTTTGTGCAAAGCGACGCAGCGCCGAGGAATGTTCTGTTAACTAGCTTGAATGTGACGGTTTCGAGCGCCATGGATGTGCTTGTGTCTGTTCTCGAGCACGGAGGGGAGAAGAAGCTTCTTGGGCAGAAAAGGCATGTTGAGTTTACACAGAGGTGGAATCTATTACGATACAAGCTGGACAGATCTGTGTCTGCAATTTCCCACTTTGAATCTAAGTTACCAAGTTCGGCCGTATCGGCCTAAAAAATTCGGAAATTCGTCAGTACGATTCGATTCGCGGTTTAATACGGTAAATTTAATACGGTATGGAGTTTTTAGTTTATGGATTCAATTTATGTTAACAAGGCCCAAAGTTTGTGGGTTTTTATTATCTTCCAACCGGTCGTCGTTGTCGTTATTAGCGAAGACGCCGAGAAGAAGGCACGGCCCTTCGGAATAGCGTTTGAATCTCCTTTCATCAATTAGCAAGCATGCAATGTAAAATAGATCTAAGTTGAAAAATAATAATTTTTATATTCAATAATGTGATAAAAAAATTTAGTATTAAAAAGTTGAAGGGTAAGTTATATATTAAAAATTGTAAAAATTTTAAAATAATTTTTCTCATTCTTATTTATATGATAGTTATTAGTAAATTGGATAATAGTGATTTCAGTTATGGAATTCGAATTTAATTTAAAAGGTTTAGAGATTAATTTATACATATTTATTATTGAATAAATTTGGATTTGAAGAAGAAAGGGATTGATCACTTGAAACTTAATTTTAATATTCAATATCTATTTTTTTATATAAATATCAGGTTTGAATTTTTGTTATTTAGATTATTATATTTGATTTATACGTTTTTCAAATTTGCAATACTAATAAATTTTGTTTGATGCATTTTTCTTTCATTAATAGGTAATTTTAAATAGACATAAAAGATTAATATTGGAAATAAGTACCACATTATTTAAAATATCAAGTGAAGAAATATTCATTTCATTCTTTTTTAATTTAAAAAAAAAAAAATTGTTAGTCTTTATAAGATGTATATTGTCGAATTTTTCTCGTATTGAATTTTATGTTGTCGAATTTTTTTCGTATCGAATCGAATTCGAATCCGTATTCGAATTCGAATTTGGTAACTATGCTTTGAATTTAATGAGGCCCTGTATTACATAAAGTCCTCGGATTACGATCTGTTTGGTATTCATACACTTTTTCAGTCACCTCCGCCCACGCCCGCGCCACCACGGGCGGCCGGGGGGCGGGAGGTCGATTCCGGGAATCGATCTCCAGCCTCCCGGTCGCCTGTGGTAGCGCGGCCTTGGGCGGAGGTGCCTGCCCGCAGGCCCTCCGCCCATGGCCGCGCCACCACGAGCGGCCGGGGCGTGGCCAGAAAAATTTAATTTTTTTTAATAAAAAAAAAATTCTGTTAAAAAAAATTAAATTTTAATTTTTTTTTTAATAATTTTTTAAATATCGAAATTGAAAAAAATTATAATTTTTTTAATAAAAAAAAAAAGAGGTTTGTTTAAAAAATTTATAATTATAATGTTTAAAAAAAAATTATAATTTTTTTAATTAAAAAAAAAGTTTGTTTAGGAAAAAATTGAATTTTAATTTTTATGTTTTTTAATAAAAAGTTTAGTTTTAAAAAAAAAATTATTATTAACTTATAAAAAAAAAAAATCAAAAATATGCATTTTTTTGGGTTCTTTTTTTTATATAATTTTAATTTATTTCTTGGTTTTTCTTTTTTAATAATTTGAATTTAAAAAAAAATATCAAAAATAGGTATTTTTTTTATAAATTCTAAATGTTTTTTTTTTTTTTTCATGTGAAAAACATATATTTTCTGCCATTTTAATATTTTTTTGGGTTTGTTTTTATAATTTGATTTTATTTTTGTTTTTTTAAATATTAATTTTACTAGTTTTTTCATTTTTTTGTTAATTTTCTATTTTTTTTTTAAACTAGTTTGTTTTTAATTTTTTTTATTTTTTTCCTAGTTTTGCTAATGTTTTTTCTTAATTTCTCTATTTTTACATACTTAATAATATATATATATATATATATATATATATATATATATATATATAATTTTTTTTTCCAAATTCTTTAGGGTTTATGAGTTAATTTTTTTTAACATTTTTTATTTTTTATTTTTCTCTCTTTTATATATTTTTTTATATTTGTTTTTTACATACAATTATTTCATTTGGATTCAAAATTTAATTAACAATGTATAAATATGCAGAATATCGAAAATGCAAAATATCGACATTCTTCTTTAAATATGCAAAACAATAAAAACCTCACTACAAAAAAACTAAAAAAGAAAATTAAAAACAAGATAATATGAAGAAGAAGACCACTTCCAAAATTATTAATTTTAAAAAGTAATTATTTACATTTCATGCAATAAAAAAATTTAAAGTCAAAAAATAGGTCTTTTAAAAAAAGGGTGCGATGCAGAATAACCACTTTTTTAAATCAGCATGAAAATCACTACCATTCACTACCATTCTAAAACACAATGTACATAAAAAAAATTAAAGTGCCAAAAACTATGCTCTAAAAAAAACATGTGTGTTCTGCATCACCACTTTTCAAAATCGGGTCACTTTTTTGCTATCTTTACAAAACGGGTAACAGTATCTGTTCCCGTTTCAAAGCTTACATTGTTATTTCTACTTGTGTTCCCAATGTACTTAAAAGGTAAGTTTTGAAGTTTTCCAATAAGCTTCCGATTTCTTCTCTTGTTATCCCTCCTGCAGCTCACTTTGATGCTTTTGAACTTGCTTCTCACTTTCCAGTTTTTGATCTTCCTCTAGAATATTTTTGACATAACTCGACAATCTCTTTGAATGGTAAGTTTGAAATATCTCCATTACCCATCACATTTAAAATGTCAAGGTATTCATCCCTTACACCTTTGAGAAAGATTGTTCGAATGGTTTCTTGATTATAGAGTGTTGTTTAGATTTTCGTAGATTATATGCAAATCTTTCCAAATATTCTTCCAAACTTTCATCTTCTTGTTGTGTCATTCTGAAAACATCTTCTTTTGAATATCTAGATCTACAATAAGCTTGATATTTTTTAAGGAAGACTGATTTCATCTCATCCCAAGAATTTATTGTTTTCTCTCCTAAACCCATGAACCATTTTAACGTTGTTGCGTTTAATGTAGCAGGAAAAAGACAGAGTTTGTGTATGTCATCAGTGTATCCATATGTTCTACATAGAATATCACGTTCAAACATAAAAGCATCAGGATCTTCCGTTGACATTCCATAAAAATTTGGCAATACAAAAGGTGGAATATTTTTCATTTTCACTTCTTCTCCTAATATTGCACTTGTATCCACTATTGGAAAGCCAAAAGTAGCTTCTTGTTCACGATCATCTTCTTGTCTTTGTCAATCGTTTTCTACCTTTCTATCATTTTCTTGTTTTTCCTCCTCCTCTCTTTTTCTTCTCCATTCTCTTTGTTGTCTCTCATATTCAATTCATTGTTCAGGAGTGAAAATAACAGATCCATGTCCCTCTTCGGGCATTGGTTTAGTTGTTTCAAGAGATTTAGGTTGTTCAAAGGTAGGTTGATTTATAGATGGAAAGATAGGTTGTTTTTCTTTAATAATTTCCTTTTGTTTTCCTGAAGTTGATGGTTGTTTTTGTTTTACTTCCCAATTTAACAAAGTTTGCCTCTCGATTAAGGTTAACCTTTGTCCAGTTCTTTGTTTTTCTTCCAATTCCTCAATTATTGGATTACCAGTAACTGGTGTTTTTGATGATCCTACCTCTACTCATGGGGGTTTTTAACAAATCTACCTTGCGGATCTCTCTGTCTAGGCATAAAGAACCATAACTAAAAGAATGTAACTAATTTTTTTTATAAATGTTTGCAAGCTATCTTCCTATTGACTATACTGATATTTGCCTCCCTGGCAACGGCGCCAAAATGTTGGGCTAATTTTTTTCACTAAAATTAACACAAATATTTCTTATCAATCCGGGTTGGTAGTACTTTGAGGCAAGATCACTATATGTGAATATTAGATGTAATCAAACCTTGAAAGCTAAGTGTTTCAAAAAATAAATCAATACATACTACAACTCCAATTCAATTGGTTTAAAAAGAGGAAAAACACTGAAATGGTTCTTAACTTAAGAAGTCCACTTCTATCTCAATTACTACCTGATGAATCAGAGATTGAAACTATAAACTTAATATGGATAAATTATTAATGAAAGAAGGATCCTAACTTAAGAGACACATAATATGTTTCATCATAATTCATTCACTGTAATGTCAAAATTACATAAGGAAACTACTTGCATGCAATCAAGGGAAACTAGTTACAGTTCACCAAATTAATAAGAGGAGTGCTCAACTTGAAAACTTTGTGTTTCTATTTACTAATGTGATGAATAAGCTAAGATCTAATGAAATTAACCACCATACATCAACCATAAATCAATCTAAAATAAAGCATGAAAACTAATTCTACATTAACCAGATTGTAGGAAATACAACTATGTTAAACAAGGAAGTGTACTTAGCTTGGAATGGGGGCCCTCCACCCCTGCCTTGCACACTTATAAGCTTGATATCAAAAGCTCAAATTCAGTCACACATCCATATATTTGAACAGCGAAATGGTAATAAAACAAGTCTTCAATTTAGCTCTCCAATCCAAAAGTGTTTCAGCATAAAAGTATAATAATTCAATACATAAGCCATCAAAGTTTTGGCTTTTAAATAGAAGTCTCATGAAACAAACTGATCTACAATCACTCAAACAAACCCATCTACTTTAATCCATCTATCTAAGTTGAATTCATCACTCCCATCCCAAGAGATATGGTCAATCCCATAGAAATCTCTAAACTACCTTATTTCTATGAGATTTCTGATTGACTAGTCATGATTGACTAGCACTAAATGGGTCTAATAAAGCTTGTTCTGTTCGAACTAAGCATGGTTGGCTTAGTCCTAGTTCCCAAGTTGTCCATCTATGCATCCAATTCGTGCCCAAGTATCCTGAAACCATATCAACCAAAGAGCTATTACGGGAATTTCTGAATCTGCAATTTTGCACTTAAAACCAAATTTTCATAAAAACTTTAGAGTTTTGAAAAAATAAAATTAAATACCTAAGTGGATATAAAATACATTAAAATGGAATGGATAAAGTGGGAAATGGATGATAAATAAATGGATTGGTAAGTTTCTTAGAGCAAAAACAAGACCAAAACTGAGGGCCAACAATGTCATCGACATAAGAAATAACAATTAAAAGTTTACCATCATCCACCTTTATATATAGGTTGTTATTCGTAGACCTCTTAGTGAATAATTGTTGTTGAAGATATTTTTCAAGGTGATAATACCATGCACGAGGGGCCTGTTTTAGCCCATATAATGCCTCCTTGAGTTTTCACAAGGTTTTTCATCATTTCATAGAATAAACCCTTTAGGTTGTTCAATCTAAACTTATTCTTCTAGGTTTCCATTTAAAAATGAATATTTAACATCTATTTGATAGACTTTGAAATCATGAAAGCTTGGAAAGGCAAGCAATATCCTTATGCCTTGAAATCTGGCTAGAGGAGAAAATATTTCTTCAAAGTCTATTCCTTCTTGTTGAGCACAGCCTTCACAAAAAATCCTTTCTTTATTTCTAATTACTTTTCCATTCTCGTTTAATTTATTTTTGAATACCCATTTTGTCCGAATAACATTCTTATCATGAGGTCTAGGAACTAATTCTCAAGTGTGATTCTTTTCTATTTGGTCAAGTTATTCATTCATAGACTTAACCCACCATTCATCATTGCTAGATTTATTTGCATTTTTTGGTTCAAGTGTGGATAGTAAGGCTAGATGATTGGTAGTTCCAAAAATAGTTCTTGTAGTTTGTATTACACATTCATTACCACCAATAATTTGAGATTCTGGATGGTTTTTCTAAACATAGCTTGATGGAGTCTTTTTTTGTGCTGTTGTATGGTCACTTCATCTGATGTTTCATTCATTATTTCATGCTCATTATTTTTGCTAAATGTAAGAGGATCTTCATCATCTATTGGTTATTCCTTTTTTATACCTTCGGAAGCTTCATCAATCACAACATAAATGCATTCAACAATCCTTTTAAGTCTTTTATTGTAACATGTATATCCTTTTCTTCTAGAGGAGTATCCAAAGATATTTTCTTTGCTAGATATAGCTTCAAAATGGCCAAGATTATCATTATTATTATTTATGTAACACTTACTTCCAAAAACATTTAAATGCTTAACAATTGGGGTTTCACTGTACCAAATTTCATAAGGTGTTTTATCACTATTCACATGGATATGAGCTTTGTTAAGAATATTTATCATTGTATGTGTTGCTTCACCCCAGAAAGTACGAGGTGTCTTGGACCCATCAAACATGGCACATGCCATTTGTTGAATTGTTCTATTCATTATTTCTGCTACCCAGTTTTGTTGAGGAGTCTTGACTATAGAAAAATGCCTCTTGATTCCATGCTATTGACAAAAGTTGAAAAGTTCATTTTATATGTATTCTCCTCCATTGTTAGATCTGAGAAATTTGATTTTAAATTTTGACACATTCTCTACTAATTCTTTGAAGAATTTAAATTTATCAAATGCTTAATCTTTATAATTTAATAAACCAATCCATCACATTCTAGTAAAACAATAAATAAGATGAAATAGTCTTCACCTCTAAATGACCTTTTCTTTACTAGCCCACACAAATCAATATGAATAAGTTCAAGAGGCCTAGTTGCAGAACCTTATTCGGCATTGAATTGTACCTAGGATTTCTTACTGGATTGACATGATTTATATGTGGTATTTTATGGTAG
This sequence comes from Pinus tabuliformis, assembly GCA_031772625.1. Taxonomy (NCBI): domain Eukaryota; kingdom Viridiplantae; phylum Streptophyta; class Pinopsida; order Pinales; family Pinaceae; genus Pinus; species Pinus tabuliformis. Next base: position 1,108,462,802 of record CM062811.1, read on the forward strand.
AGATATGTTTGGAAAATCACGAACTAGTCCTAGATTGCTTGACTTATGTATTTTACTGAAGCTTAGATGTCCCAACCTTTTGTGCCATAACCAACCTTCTTCGGCTTTGCATAAGTAACATTGTCCTGGACCACCTTCTAAGAAATAGACATTACTTGTAGTTCTTGTTCCTTTTATTATGGTCTTTCATATGGAGATTTCAGACCACACAATTCTTTGATCTGAAAACAATTTCATTCCCATGGTCACACATCTAGCTCACACTTAACATGTTATTCTTCAATCCATCAACAAATAAAAGGTTTCCAGCTTTAACCCTTTCTTTTAACATAACAGTTCCTTTTCCTTTAATAGTAGAAGGTCTATTGTTTCCAAAGGTTACGTTATTTTCTTTGTTTATTTAATTAAACGACATAAACTTATCTTTATCTCTTGTCATGTGTTTTGAGCATCTGCTATCAGTGTACCAAATATTTTCTTGATCCCATTCATATAAAGCTAGACTACAGTTCTCAGATTCAATGGTTTTCTTCTTCCATACCTTAGATGTTTTCATTTACTTATCCTGAGATATTCATCGTCCTTTTCTCTTGCATTCAGATTACTTATGCCAAAAGTTATTACAAAGGGAGCACTCAGTTTCATATTGAAGAGGAGAGAACACATTGTGAAAGTATTTCTCATTCTTTTGTTTGCTTTCTTCCCTATCAAGATATTTTTGTAAGCAAAACATTGAGAAACCTTATGACCAAAACTATGACAACCAAAACATTGTCCATTAAATTAAAATCATCTGGGGCATAGTGCCTTCTAGTTTTGTTCTTTTGAGTGAACCGAGCATATTTTACCTGGAAGGTATTTGGTACTTTATTTTTTGTTGCAAGATGGAGTGATGTTGACTAGTTCTTTTTACAACATTAAGATAGCTTCTTGTTTATGTAGAAGTCTTTACAGTTTTTGATGTTTCTTCACAGCATCCAAGCCCTGTCTTTATAAGAGGTGAGCATTGAAATTTGATGATTTCATCAAAGGATTCATATCCTTTAGAAAATATAATATTAATACTTTTTTATTTCTCAATTTATTTCTTTAGACTGACTATTTTGCATTCTATCATCTCATTATGCTCTTATTTTTCTATGGTTTTCTTCTTCAAAGTTTCTTCTCCTAGTTTAGCTTCTTCTAAACAAATATTAAGTTGAGATACTTCTTCAATAAAAATATCCTTTTCTTTTAGGGCATCCATGAAATTATCATCACACTCATCTTCAAATGCCATAAGTAATTGATAGTATTGATCAAACCCATCATCGTCATCACTATATTTATTGCGTAGACAAGGAAATGGATCACATTTAGAACAAAATATCATACCTGATAATGTTAATTCATTCTTCATCAATAGAAAGTAGGGTTCTTCTAAATATCTACTTCCATTCAATAATTTCTTCCTTTAAGATCCTTTCTTCTTTTGGTTCTTCTCATTGTCTTGATGGATCTCCTTAAAGAAATCAAGCTTCTACTTAAAGACCTACTCTAATACCAATTGTTGGGAAAAATACTAAGAGAGCGATAGGGGGGTCAATCAGTATTTTCAAATCATTAAAATTTTGAATTTCAAATCTGATTCCTGTACGTGACTTTACATAAGGGAACCCACATGTGTACATGATTGTTATTCATATAACTAGTGTATATCTAGTAAAACATATTTTTCATTTACTTCAACCTTTTTTTATTTTTAGCTGGTGCATCATCACTTCATTCAACATTATATAAATAGTAAGCATGTGCAGTTAGGAAAAAGTAAACCATCAGACATAATCAACACACATGAACAACAAGATTTAAGGTGGAAACCCAATGTGGGAAAATACCATTTTTGTTGTCATCTTTGTTGTCCTTTTAATATAAAGAAAATATTTTGACATTCTTGTACTAACGGAGACCCACACTATCATGTCAGCACCCACCTGCAGAGGGCTACAACCTTCACTCATTCTCTACCACCCATTGAAAGGGAGCACCAACCCCCTGGTCTTGTTTACTGATGCACACTAGAAGGGAGCTCTAACCCCCTGATATGATTTACCAACTACCGCTTAAAAGAAGCTTGAACTCCCTCATTGAAGGCTCCAACCTTCAACACCTTTGGGGAGCATGTTTCATAAATTTTCATATTGGATCTACCTGCTACAACACATCACAAGTTGTAGGCCACACTTCATCAAACTTTTAGACTGTATCCACTACCAACATTTAAGCCAAAAGCCAATCATCAAAATTGAAACTTGTTACAACAACTCAACCGTTGAACCAACGAATCACTGAACCAGCATAACCAACTAATCACTGAAACCCAAATCAATCATCTTAACTAACTAGAACAATCACAAGAATGTAACCAAAATACCAACCAAGATATTTCGCATCATTGAAACACAATTTTTTTATTGCAAACCCTGATCAACCACATGTCCAAATATCTATAGTACTTTGGAGTAGAAAACCCACATGTGAATACACTTTCCATGAATCATACCCACATACAGATCTTAAATCACTTATTAATGAAAACTAAACCACTATCATTCTGAAATAAATGTTGAATCATACTCAAATCTGTTGCATCATTTTGAAAAACCAACAAAACCTTCACTGAACTTCAATCACAGAAAACAACCAATAACATCATTTTTAATCAACCAATCCTTAATAAAAAAATCCATGTTTAAGTCTAGATCATCAAGAAGACTTCATTAACAGACAACAAAAACATAGTAATACTGAATAACCTAATCAACATCCTTTTCATCAAAACCCTACTTTATGTACACACTTTCCATAAAGCATATCCATGTGTATACACATTTTTAAAGAAGCAAACCCATGTGTACGCGACTTAATAGTATAACACCCGCATGTGTACATGCCTTTCAAGCTATAAAACCCACGTAAAGGCCTGCAGTTTTTGATTCAAACCTCCACTGCAACACATAATTTTAGACATACCCAGATCTCAGCATAAACAAAAATATCATTTGTCAAGACACTATAAACACAACTCAAATCACCTTATAATCAAGATTATGATCTCAAATCCATTGGATTTGATCCATCATCAAATTCTTGGGTGCATACTTAGTTTTAGATCAACAAAAACATTAATAACCCATTACATGTATATTTTCTTCAGACCTAACTATTCATGAAACATTCATCAGTTTCACACTCCTACCACTTTGATCTTCATCTCCTTATATAACTTAGAATGCATCCAATACCATAGATCAAAACCATACTCCATGTAATGGTTTTCTCAGATGGGATCAAAACATTCATTGTTGGCTCAATAATACCATGGTAAGGATCCTTGGTATTTAGAATATCATGGTGCGGAAATTGTACATGCATTTTCTTATTCATACCCACGTGTGTACGCGGCTTTGCTTAACAGAACTCACGTATACTTCTTGAAATTTAAAACTTGTCATTTCTCTGGCTTTGAACTACTATGCCTTTGATCAAATTCTATATCACATGTAGACACATCCTTTTTACATATTCATCAAGTAGGTTTCCATCAAAGGAAAGCTCATCAGATAGGTTGTCACCAAGAAGAACTCATTAGGTAGGTTTCCATAAAGGACACCACATAATTCATAATGCGAAAAACTCTTCTTTGCATGCATGCTTGAGAATGCATCTCCTTTCGTTGTTCCTTTTGGTGAGAATGTTTGATCTCTCCATTACTACAAGTTGTTGTTATATGTCCAAATATTCCACTATTATAGCATCTTCCACATCTATTCCTTTTCTTTGGCCTCCTCTTGTTCTTCACCTTCTTTCATGGGTGTCGATTCTCATTTTTCTCATTGCCACTCGCTGATCCAATAATTTCTAATTTTCTAGTATATGTTTGAGTACTAGATTTGTTCCTCTCTAATTCTTCTCTTGAATAATTGGCTTCAGAATTCATTTTTTAGCACTCGTCCTCCACCTTCTTGTATAACTTCCTCATTCCATTTTCATTTTTTCTTCCTTCTTCCAACTGATTTTTCATATTTCAAATTTCTTCTTTGAATACATATTTCGTTTCATCAAAACATTTGCAGCAGCACTCGTTGATCTTTATTTTCGGTTGTGATCTTTTGGTTTTTTTCTTTTAGTTCCATTATCTTTAATTCCTCTTCAACTTTTCTACTGAAATTGATCTGATAATCACCCTATGAGTGACCTCAGTTAAAAATTTATTAGTTAAAGGTATTACATGCTCATATGTTGGTGCGTGTCTATGTTATTTAAGCAACAGGTCAATCAGATTGCCAATGCATAGACAATTCACTGGAAAGACAGCAAAGAAGTACAATAAGCAAATACAAGAACACAAGAAATTGATAAGGACTTCACCCTATTCTCCAGGGATGCATCTCTCGTCCAACTTCAGTGGTGGCCTTATTTTATTGTGTTTTAAGTAGAGAATTACAATGCAGGAGCTCAATATGAGTCACCTGAGGTAGATTTACTTGGCAAGGTGGTTCTTGGATTCCCCAAGCCATTGGAGTGCACAAACTCATTTTCCTACCAGCTCTGTGACCTTCTAGTCTACAATGGAAAGAGTGCAATGTGGTGCTCAATACGGATAGATCCTCTCTAGGATGGCTTGAAACCATCAAGCTCTCTAGTGCTCGACGCTGCCATTGGTTAGCTCGGCCCTTTGTCATCTTCTGCTTTTGCTTCACTGTCTTTTTCCCTGCGTTCCATCCTCTTCTCAGGAGTCTAGTTCCTCTGTCTCTCTCTTTACTCTGACCATATATTCTATCTTTGTTCATGGCTTTAAGCCATTCGTTTCCATGTTTGTTCAGTTCCTCTTCCGCCTCCGTCGAATCACCTTTTGTAGCCGCACTTGGAGTTCCCTAGCTCGGCATCATCATCGGCTCACAGGGAGTGGCCACATGTCAACTGTGCCAGCCTTTCATTAGTTCAATTCTTCTATTACATCGTGGAATGAGTCTTCCTCCACCGTGGTAGTCAAAACAGACTTCAAATCCCTCTAAATTGTGGCTCATTCCTTCATCGATTCCACTTCCCCCATCGGGCGGAATCTCAGCCGTCTGATCTGGGGCCTCCAGATCCGACACCATACGCACATTTCATGCGGTTGACTTGCTTGACCTTTAGCACGTGATCAATGATAGTTTTCTCTCTCCTCCTCTTGCCACATGTCAATCGTTGAGTGGGATCGCTCCAATTTCTCCAAAAACGCTTACTGTTTGAGGGTGCCCTGATAATTACTGTTAGTTTTTCAGAGCGCGGTTCCCACCTTGTCCTTTAGCTCTTTTTCTCTTTTTTGCCAGCGGTTCTTCGGCTCCCCACACATCTAAGTGCTCAGGGCTTCTCCATTTCAACGCTTTTCACCTAGCGATGTGCGATTAGCACTAAGTCACACATCAAAATCCACCTTTGTTTCCCGATCCAGGCTCCCAGGGGCTAATTCGGCCTCCCACACAGTCTCCATGGACCTTAGTCAGCGCGCTTTGACTGGGGTCCTCATCATTCCACGCTGGCTACCATTGCGATTGGTTCAGGGTGTTTGTGATCATTGTTTTGGAATTTTTAGAAGTTTGTCTAGACTTGATACAGTCATGGTTCTCTTTGAAAATTCTTTTAATGATCCAATTCGGATCACGACCTTCCCACTAAAAAGCTTTTGGACCACCAAATGTTGGTTTTCTTTCTAGCATCGACTAAGTGAGGGTACTACTATCTCACTTGTCCAATCTCAATCCACTTTGCGCTGCTTGGCTTTGAAAATTTGAGTCCAATTCTGAGGTACTCAACATCTCCCCTACGCATTGTCCTCACCTTCTTGTCCAAGACTATGTCTTCCTGCAATTCGTTTAGATATTCAGGTAGCAAGTCATCAATAGAAGGCAAATGACTTTTCTTTTCGGGATCCTCAATCATTGAAGGTTCAAACAATCTCAAGCAATTTTCATTTACAATTGAGTAGATGTGCATGTAAGCTAGTAGATCAAGGCAAAAAGCATTTTCACCAATGTTCTCAAGTATCCTAAAAGGTCCATAGCTGATGGGCTTTAGCTTTTTACCTTAACCTTGCATCCTGTCCTTGCTGATATACAGCCAAACCTAGTCTCCAACTTGAAAACAATGCTCCATCCGATGCTTGTCATGCCTTGCCTTGTATTTGCCTTCGCTCTTTTGTAGTTGTTTCTATACTGCCTGGTGGATCTCCTGGATCTATTCAATGAACCTAGTTGCCTTGTCCACATCATTGTGTCCATCAACTGTGGTATCTTTACCAAAGACAAAATCCAAAGGAATCCTTGGTATGAAACCAAAACAAGTCTCAAAAGGAGATCTCTGTGTAGAAGATTGTTTTTCTCTGTTAAGCATGCTGCACATAACATAAGTGTTCATCCCAAAGCTTAGGATGTTTGCTGCAATATCCTCTGAGTAACTGGATCATTTTCCTATTAACTACTTCTGTATAGCCATTGGTTTGTGGATGAAAAGTTGTTCTTTTCTTCAGTTCGGTGTCCATTAGCTTCCACAGACTTGACCAAAACTTCCCCACAAATCGGGTGTCTCGATTAGATACAATAGAAGTGGGTAATCCAAATGAACCCATACATGTTCAAAGAATAATTTTGCAGTTTGTTCAGCTATAATTTGTTTATTACAAGGTATCAAAATACACATTTTATTGAACCTATCCATGACCACATACAGATAATCGTGACCTTTCCTAGATTTAGGCAGCCCTCCAACTAAATCCAGGGAAACACTTTCGCAAGGGTGAGAAGGAACTAGTAATGGAGTGTACAAGCCTAGTTTTCTATTGTTGGGCTTGCTTTTAGCACACATAGTACACCCTTTTACATATCTAGAAAATGTCTCATTCATTTTCAGCCAATAACAAAATCTTTGCAGGTGTGAAACTATTTTACTTACCCCAAAGTGACCTAATATCAGAGAAGTGTGTGCCTCTCTAATTATCTTTACTCTCTTTATTTGTGGAATGCAGAGTTTCCCACAATGATACAAGATTCGGTCCTTCATATGATAATCCAATTCTTCTACCCTTCTACCTTGACTCAAAGTTGCATATACATCTTTAAAGTCTATATCTTGAGCATATTGTTCAATGTAGCTTTCATGTAGTACAGAATTATGCTTAAGTATAGTAGATGCACTTATAATGGGTCTAGATAACATGTTTGCAACTTTGTTGTGTATTCCATTTTTATATCTGATGACCAAATGAAATTGTTGTAGAGAACCCATCCACCTGTAATGCCTTGATTGTTGCAACTTACTTTGGGAGTGTAGATATTAAAGTGGTTGATGATCAGTATGTATTACTGTCTCTTTTCCCATTAATTAATGTTTCCACTTTTTCACACTCTAAACTAATGTATACAACTCTTTATCATATGTAAGATAGTTAACTACTGCAGGATTAAAAGTCTGAGAATGATAACATATGGGTTTACCGTGTTGTGTCAACATTGCTCCCATGGCATAGTCACTGGTATCAGTTTGGATCTGAAATGGTCTTTGTAGATCTAGAAATGTTAGTATAGGTGTTGTACTAATATTTTCTTTCAAGGTGTCGAAGGCTTTCTGATGTTTGCCTCCCCACTAAAACACCTTATTCAATCCTGTTAAAGCATGTAAGGGAGCTGCAATTGAGGAAAAGTTAGAAATAAACTTCCTCCAATATTGTGTTGGTCCTAAGAAGCTTCTCACTTCTATAGCAGACTTGGGTTTAGGCCAGTTTACAACGACTGCCGCTTTAGAGGGATCTATTTTCAATTCACCACCCCCTACTATATGACCCAAATAGTTTAGAAATGTAAATTTCCAAATTCACATTTTGAAAGATTAACATAAATTTTTTCTCTTTTCAAAACATCTAATGTACGCTTAACATGCATTAAGTGTTCTTCCCACATTTTACTAAAAATAAGAATGTCATCCAGATATACTATAAGGAAATCATGAAGAAAATTTCTGAGTACATCATTCATTAATCTCATGAAAGTAGCAGGGGCATTGGTCAAGCCAAAAGGCATAACCAGCCACTCATACAATCCCTGCTTTGTTTTGAAACCAGTCTTCCATGCATCTTGCTATGCAACTCTGACCTGATGGTATCCACTATGCAAATCCAGCTTGGTGAAAAAACAACTTCCTTTAATTGATCTAAAAGATCATCTGTGCGAGGAAGGGGATAACGATTTTTTATTGTTATCTTATTCAGTGCTTGATAGTCAATGCACATTCTCCACAAGCCATCTTTCTTTCTCACCAAAATGATTGGTGACCCACATGGTGATGTGCTAGGCCTAATGAACCCTTTCTCGAGCAACTCCTACACCTGCTTCTTGATTTCAGCATTCTCTAAAGAAAACAACTTGTATATTCCAATGTTAGGCAATGGCACATCTTGCTGCAAAATAATATCATGTACTATTTCCTTTTTGGGTGGGATACCTTTAGGTTCTTGAAACAGAACATCCTACTTTGAAATAGTCTTTTCTATATCAACTTGTTTCTTAGCATTACAGCCCTCAAATACATTTGTTTTATCAAGTTTCTTCTCCTTTACAACCATTATTAAGAATTGTTTGCATGAATTTATCATTCTTTCATCTTCCCTAAGTTTATGAGAGTATAATTATTCTTGAGCTTATGAGCTCTTACAAAGTATTTGATTCCATCTTTAACAAGTACATACTTGTTCACAGCTCTATAGAAAATAGCTTCTCTATCATACAAGTAAGGACTTCCTAAAAAAATTCCACATATATCCAAAGGAACTATGTCTAACTCAACCTCATCTACAAATGTTGACCCAAAAGGAAACTTGAGTTTGCATTGTCTAGTCACTTGTAGTTGTGCTTTATCAGTCAACCATCCTAATGGATATGGTTTCTTGTGAGGTGTAATTGTTAATCCCAATTTCTTTACAATTTCTTCAGAAATCAATTTTACTTGTGAGCCACTATCAAACAGAGTATCAATATTTTGTTGTTTGGAAATAACTCGAATATCAAAAAGCTCATGTCTTTTTCTCTCATGTTCTTCATCAATAATAAGTTGAGTAGAATTGCTAGTAGATGCTTCAGAATTGTTACCTTTTATGCCTGTGGCTGCAATGATTGTTTCATCTCCCAAGTTTGACCCAAAATATTTTTGAATAGCTACAACAATCTTCTTCTTCTTGCCCTCAGACTTCTTAGGTATTAGCTTTGGATGCAGAATCCAATAGTTCTCATCATCATGCCCATCCTTTTTATAGTGAGTGCATGAAGCTTTTCCTTTCTGTGAAGTGTTAGCCTTCCTTTCTTTCCACTTTTTCTTTCTTTTCTCCTTGCCCTTGCTTACAGTGGGTTGGGATGGTCCCCCAACTCCTGGATTTCCATTCTTTCATCTATCTTCTAAATGAGTAGCTTGTACCGATACCTCATCTATTCTAGTGGGATTAAACATGAGGGTGATATGCCTCATGTAGCTGTGTATACCACCAATGTACTTCAAAAGAGTCTCTGGTGTGTCCAATGAGATCCCTAGAATAAATTCTCTCTTCCTAAATTCTTGAGTGTACCCTTGCACACTTTGCGCTTTCAACTGCCGAAGAGTTTTCCAACTCATCGTGGCTTGTTTCATGTAGGCCAATGGATAGAAATGCTTCTTAATTGTAGAAACAAAGTCACTCCAGACAGAGATGGTCTTACTATGTTTTTTCATGTCAACTTGGGTTCTGCCTTCCCACCAAACCAAGGCAGTGCCTCCTAGGCGTAGGCTTGCCAACTGAATTTTTCGCTTGTCTGAGTCGAAATTCTACACTCTGTAATACACATCAATTTGTCTAATCCAATTGTCCAACTTTTCAACATTTATCTCTCCATCATATATAGGCAAGTCAAATTTAACATCTAACTTAATCAAAGATGCTTTCTTATTATGCACGGGGCTATTAGGAGGTGTGAGAAAGTTTTCCTCTTTCCCTTTTCCTTTTGAGTGGTCATGGAAATGAGACTCATCTTCTTCTTTATCTTGTTTAGAACTTGATGAATCTTCATCCTTATTCTTTCTAAAGTCCCTATAAATTTCTTCTACCATAGACTTTATAACTAGGAAACTTTCTATGAATTGAGGATCTGGCCCCACAGAACCTTCCTCCAACATTGTCTTTCGAGGATAGACTCTCTCCAATTTCAGGATTAGTTTCGACCAACTCTCCTTCTATTGATTTGAGCTTTGATCTAGTGAGCATTCAACAGCTAAACCAACATAAGCTTGTCCAACCTTACAGCCTAAAGCTCTAATACCACTTGATCTGATAATCACCATATGAGTGGCCTCAGTTAAAAATTTATTAGTTAAAGGTATTACAGACTCATATGTTGGCATGTGTCTATATTATTTAAGCAATGGAGCAATTAGATTTCCAATACATAGACAATTGAATGAATGGAAAGACAACAGAGAAGTATAGTAAGAAAATACAAGAACACAAGAAATTGATAAGGAGTTCACTCTATTCTCCAGGGCTACATCTCTGGTCTAGCTTCAGTGGTGGCCTTACTTTATTGTGTTTTAAGTAGAGAATTACAATGCAGGAACTCAATATGAGTCACCTAATGTAGATTTTCTTGGCAGGGTGGTTCTCAGTTTCCCAAAGCCACTGGAGTACACAGACTTGTTTTCCTACCAGCTCTGTGACCTTCTGGTCTACAATGGAAAGAGCCCAATGTTGTGCTCAGTCTGAATAGATCCTCTCTTGGATGGCTTGAACACCTCAAGCTCTCTGGTGCTCAATGCTGTCATTGGTTAGCTCAGCCCTCTATCCTCTTTTTCTTTTCCTTCATTATCTTTTTCCCTACGTTCTGTCCTCCTCTCGGGATTCTGGTTCCTCTGTCTCTGTTCATGGCTTTAAGCCATTTGTTTCCATGTTCGTTCAGTTCCTCTTCCACCTCCATCGAATTGCCTTCTATAGCTACGCTTGGAGTTCCCTGGCTCAGCGTCATCATCGGCTCATAGGGAGTGGTAACATGTCCTCCTACGAACTCGACTAGCCTTTCGTCGGTTCAATTCTTCAGTTACATCATGGAATGAGTCTTCCTCCACCATGGGAATAAAAAAGGACTTCAAATCCCTCTAAATTGTGGTTCATTCATTCATCGATTTTTCTTCTCCCATTGGGCACGATCTTAGCCATCTAATCTAGGGCCTCCAAATCCAACATCATACACACGTTTCACGCAGTTGAATTTCTCAACCTTTAGCACATGATCAATGATGGTTTTCTCTCTCCTCTGCTTGCCCTGCGTCAATCGTTGAGTGCGATCGCTCCAATTTCTCCAAAACCATTTACTATTTGAGGGTGGCTCGATCAATACTGTCGGTTTTTCAGAGCGCGGATCTCGCCTTGTCCTTTAGCACTTTTTCACTTTTTTTCGCCCGTGGTTCTCCAGCTCTCATGCTCTCCATGCATCTGAGTGCTTGAGGCTTCTCCATTTCGTCCCTTTTCATGCAGTGCTAATCGCGCATCAAAATCCACCTCTGTTTCCCTATCTGGGGCTCCCACGGGCTAATTTGGCCTCCCACGCAGTCTCCATTGGCCTCCGTTAGCATGCTTTGACTGGGGTCCTCGTCATTCCATGTTAGTTGCCATTGCAACTGGTTCAGGGTATTTTTAATCACTATTTGGAATTTTTAGAATTTTTTCCCGACCTGATACAATCATGGTTCTCTTTGATAGTTGTTTTAATGATCCAATTCAGATCAGAACTCTTCTTGTTTAATGCTTGATCCATAATTTCTATCACTAGGGATTTTATTTTCTTCTTGTGAGGATGATTGATTTTTCACTGCAATAAAATTAGAATCCTTTTCATGGTTCTCCATTTATGAAATCTGTAAGTTTCCTCCAAGATACAAACTTTGAAACCTATCCAACATATATTTTGCAGTATAATAGTGTCTCACATACATGCTATTATATTTTCAAATACTATGAAAAATAATATTTTTAGCCATATCATCAAATTCATATCTAACTCCATACTTTACTAATAGCAAAATATTTTCATCAAGAGAGAGAAAATATGAATCCAAATTCATCCTCCAAGTTGCAAATTTACCTTTGTGAAGTACTAGAATTCCTTGTTGACCCATTTCCAAAAAATTGTAAAACTTTGTTCAAAACAACAAGATCCACTCTCTAACCATCAAGCTGCAACCGAGAACCCCGCTTTGGTACCAATTGCTGGAAACTAGATCACTACTAAGAGAGGTTGAAAAAATAGCAAAAATTTGTCAAAAAATCCAAGATCCACTCTCCAACGATCAAGTTGCAACTTAGAAACCCTCTCTAATACCAATTGTTGGAAACTAGATCATTGTTGGGGGGGTGGGGGGGGGAGGGGGGGGTGTGGGGAAAGGTGAAGTAGTAGTGATAGAAGTTAAAAAAAATTCTTCAAATTATTAATTTTTAAACCATGCACAAATGGAATTAGATGAGGAAAAATTATAGGATCTAATGCAAGTAAAAACATGCAATATTCAACACAAAAGACACAAATATTTCTAGTGGAAAACCCTTTTCTTGGCAAAAAGCCACCCTTTGTTGTTATTGTTCTTGTGCCTTAAATTTTTTTAATCAACAAATCATTTTACATCATCATAGTTGGCTATGTCCAGCAACGCAGCTTCTCATACTAAATCGACTGTGTGAACACATCCACTGGAGACTTCTATCCCAAAGAAGCCTCTCCCAACACCCATTAGAATATCATAAATAATAACCATAAAATGGACTATTATAACTAAATGACGAAGATCTTTTTTGCATGCATGCTTGAGAATGCATCTCCTTTTGCTTCTCTTTTTGGTGAGAGGGTTTGATCTCTTCATTATTGCAAATTTATGCTATATGTCCACGTGTTCCATAATTATAACATCTTCCAAATTTATTCTTCTTCTTTGGCCTCCTCTTATCCTTCACCTTCTTGCATGGATGTCAATTCTCATTTTTCTCAATGCTACTTGCTCCTCAAATCGTTTTCTAATTTGGTAGTAGACGCTTGATTACTAGATTTGTTCCTACCTAATTCTTCTCTTACAGAAGTTGCTTCAGCTTTCAATTTTTGGAACTCATCCTCCAACTAATTGTATTGCTTCCTAATTCCATCTTTTATTTTCCTTCCTTCTTCCATATCTATTTTGAGAGCTAAAGTTTATTCTTTGAATGCATATTCCTTTTCATCAAACATTTTTTGAAGCACTCGTTGATCTTTATTTTCAACCATGAGCTTTCATTTTTCTTCTTCCGTGCTATTATCTTTAATTTCTCTTCATATTTGGTATTGGCATGTTCTTGTTTAATGATTGATCCATAATTTCTATCACTAGGGCTTTCATTTTATTGTTGTGAGGAGCATTGATTTTTCACTACAGTAAAAGTAGAATCCTTTGCATGGTTTTCCATTTTGAAAGTCTGTAATTTTCCTCCATGATACAAACTTTGCAACCTATCCGACATATATTTTGCAGTATCACAATGTCTGACATATATGCTATTACATTTTGAAATACTATGAAACACAATATTTGTAGCCATATCATCAAATTCATCTCTAAGTCCATACTTTACTGATACCAAATATTTTCATCAAGAGATAGAAAAATGAATCCAATTTCATCCTCCGAGTTCCAAATTTGCCTTCATGAAATACCAGAATTCCTTGTTGACCCATTTAAAAAAAATGCAAAATTTAGCAAAAAACTCCAAGATCCACTCTCCAATGATCAATATGCAATCAAGAACCCTACTATGATACCAATTTTTGGAAAGTAGATCCCTGTTGGGGTGGGGGTGAATCAATAGTGAGAGAATTTATAATTTTTTCTTCAAATTATTAATATTTTAGACCATGCGCAAACATAATCATATGAGCAACAACTGGAACATCTAACACAAGTTAAACCACGCAAGCATTCACACAAAAGACACAAATATTTATAATGGAAAACCCTTCTCCAAAAAAGAAAAAGAAAAAGAAAACTAATCTTTGTTGTTGTTGATGCTCTGCTTTAAATTTTGTTAATCAACAAATCATTTTACATCAACATAGCTAGCTATGTCCATCAAGGAAGTTTCTCATACTAGATCAACTTTGTGAACAGACATCCACTGGAGACATCTATCCCCAACAAGCCTCTCTCAACACCCATTAGACTATGATAATGTTACTTCCTCTATTGAATCTACCAACCGCCATCAACAGGAACACCCATCCCTTCTTCACCAAGTTATCTCGATATGTCAATCATCTAGAGACCCATTTTAGATTATTTTCAAACTAGACCCCTAGACAAAAAAACAACTTCTTCTCTTGAATAATCCTCAATAAATCAAAACCAACACTACCTAAACTAATATGTAAAATGCATCACCCAAAAACATCTCTACAATAATTAATCTTCTCATAAACAATTACTGCATACAACCAACAAATACTAGTTGCTACCAATCTCCAATAGAATTGCAACCAATCATTAGTTCACCTCCTCACTCTCTACATAATATGTTCGTTGAGATAAACACTTATTATTTGATACAGCACCTACAAAATGCATCTCAGAAATTTCGTGTCAACAACTCACACAGCTTGCACGTAATTCTTCAAATTTATATTCACTCAAAACACCAACTTTTTTAACTAATTTTATTACAAAATCATATGTGAAATTATCCTCAACAGTT